>JAOYMU010000002.1:26148834-26159286 GCA_025802295.1 Psammodynastes pulverulentus
CGTCACGTGACGCGGACTCTAAAAAGGTGCCGGAACGCAGTACCGCCGAGTTCCGGCCGAAAAAAAGCCCTGCCCAGAAGAGCTAGAGATCTGCAGAAGCAGTATCAGTTTCTGACAGGACAGTTGATTAAACACCAAGTAAATTTCAGATGGTTGATACCAGAGGGAATTTGGTTACCTGGAATGATAGAAGATACAGATTGGACTCCCTAGATGGTGCATATGAATTCTACAACTATTACTTTGCACCACAGGAGCAACAAACAGGAACGAGAGGAAATAGAAAATAGAGGACAAGAGAAGTCAATGACAGAAGAAACTATGACTAAGCAACAAGAAGGAAGTGAAGTTGAACAAAAGTGATGAGTAGAACGAGAAGAAATAAGAACAAAGGAGCAGAGAGAAACAAGAACAACTAGAATGGCAAAACTTACTTACAAGTGACACAATGAAAAAAGAAACAAACTTACTATCAATCAACATTAATGGTCTAAACTCTCCCATGAAAAGGAGAAGACTTTTTACAAAACTGCAAAAAATGGACTTAGATATAATTTGTTTACAAGAAGTACATATTAAAAGAGAATACAATAAACTCTTAGAGAACCCAAAATGGGAAAACTATACTTCTCATTGGCACAACAAAAGAAAAAGGGGGGGGTGTCTTAACATAAAAAAAACAATAAAAGCCAAATCTATATACACAGAAGAGGGGAGAACATTAATGGTGGAAGTAACAATGAATCACAAACAGGTACTTTTGACAGTAATTTATGCACCAAACAACAAACAAGAAGATTTTTATGATAAACTCCAGGAGAAAATGGCAGAATTGGACTACAAAAACATTTGCTTAATAGATTTTAATGCAATCACAGGTGTAAAGCTAGATAACAGAAGTAGTAAAATAAATAAAAAGGCAAGGAAATTTTTACCAAAATCTTTCTTTAAACTGGCAGAGGAAATGAACATCCAAGATGTATGGAAAGAAAGAAACCCAGAGAAATGTCAATATACATACTAATCACCAATCCTGCTCAAGGATAGACATGGCATCAATGACACCAGAATTAAGCACCAACATACAGGAAATAGAAATAGAACTAAATATATGGACAGACCACAACTCAGTCAGGATTAAATGGAAGGGATACAAGAAAAAGTGAGATGGATGTTGCATCAAACCATATTACAAGACAAGGAATTTATATAAACAATAGAAAAAGAAATGATATTCTTCTTCAAAGAAAATAAGAATGAAGAGACCTCATTACAAAAAGGATGGGACACAGTAAAGGCTGTGAGGGTTAGCTATTTTGTATATAGGAAGGAAAAATAAAGAAAAGAAACAACAGCAAAAAACACTGGAGAAGAATACAACAGATTGGAACTGGAATTGCTGGAAAAACCACAAGAAAAGAAGCTCAAAAACCAAACGAAAATAATAAAACACCAACTGACCTTACTCTAAAAAGAATAGCATGTAAAATCAAGAATATAAAACAAAGCCTTTTTGAAAACGCCAATAAACCAGGAAGATGGTTGGCATATAAATTAAAAAAAAGAAAAAGAAGAAAAACAGATACAAAGCTTGATAGAGAAAGGTATATTACAGCCCCAAAATGACAGCAAAAAAATAATAATCCAGAACTCCTATGAAAATGTGTTTGATCAAGAGGAACTATCGGAGGACAAAATAAAACAATATTTAGAAGAGGCTGGGTTGCCGAAAGTTCCTGAAGAAGTAAGATCTACACTAAATGAAAGGATAACAATGTTCGAATTAACAGAGGCAGTCAAGAGATAGAAGAAGAATAAAACATCAGGACCAGATGGTTTACCAGCAGAACTCTATAAACAATAACAAGACTCCCAGGGACTGGTACTACTGGAAATTTACAATGAAGTCTTACTAAAAGCTAAGATACCACAATCCTGGATGGAAGCAAATATCACCCTCATACCAAAAGAAAATGCAGATTTATCGCAGATTAAAAACTATAGAATCATCTCATTCTTAAATGTGGATTACAAAATCAATAATAGCTGAAAGACTGAAGAGATTCCTGAATGAAGTTATACATCTGGACCAGAACAGTTTCCTGCCAAATAGACAAATCAAAAACAACATGAGAATAATTCTGAACAGTCTGGAATATTATGAAGCACACCCAGTAAAACAAATGGCATTGATGTTTCTTGATGCGCAGAAAGCATTCGACAATGTAAATTGGCAATTCATGATACTGCAGCTAAAATACATGGAATTTGGGGGGAAATTCATCAATATGATCAAGGCAATATATACAAAACAGACTGCAAAAATGTTTGTGAATGGGGACACAAAAGAGAATATTAATATTAAAAGAGGTATAAGACAAGGATGCCCACTGTCCCTCTTATTATTTATTTTGACTCTGGAAGTACTAAATAGAAACATCCACCAAGATATAGAAATAAAGGGCATGGAGATAAAAATAAAGAACAATACAAATTACAAGCTTTTGCAGACGATTTGGTGTTTATCATAGAAGAACAGCAAGAAACAGAACCCAAACTAATACAGAAAATAGAAGACTATGGTGATGTTACAGGATTGAAAATAAAGAGAAAACTAAAATCTTAGTTAAAAACCTTACAAAGGAATAGAAAAAAGACTTACTGGAAAAGATAGACATTCAAATAGTTAAAAAGGTAAAATATTTGGGAATACATCTATTAGCGAGATGTGTAAACATAAAAGAAGACAACTATTTAAAAGTAACACAGCAAATCAAATTGGATCTGGAAAAGTGGAGAAACATGCAATTATCACTGTTAGGAAGAATAGCCACCATTAAAATATCTTACTGAGATTGTTGTACTTGTTCCAAACAATTCCAATAAAACTAGAAAGGAAATATTTTGAGGAATTACCGTAAATAGAATGGTAACTAAATTTATATGGCAAGATAGAAAGTCAAGAATCAGGTTGAAATTAATGCAAGACTATCAATAGAAGATGTTTTGGGTTGCCAAACTGGGAACTATACTATCAAGCAACTGCCCTTATCTGGCTAAAAGAATGGATAACTCTGCGACATAGATGATTACTTGTACTGGAGGGACACAACTTACAACTGGGGTGGCATGCCTTTCTATGGTATGAGAAATATAAAGCACATAAATACTTTCAGGGACACTACATTAAGAACACCCTACTCTCAGTATGGGCAAAAATCAAGGAAAAATACTACTTGAAAATACCAGTCTGGCTCTCCATGATGGAGGCACTAACACACCCAAATGTGATGGACACGGGAAAAATTGTAAAATATAAAGATAATCTAAATGAGGAGGGGCACTTGAAAAACAAAAAGGAATTGAATAACCAAGGGATAAATGTAACATGGTGGCTGCAAGCACAGGTATAATTTAGATACCATAAAGATACCAAAACATATGGTTTCTATAAAGAACCAACAGAATTGGATCAAATTCTAACAGGACCAGAGGATAAACTATTAAAAAATTCTATAACTATTTATTGACTATTAGAATGAAAGAGAAGCAAGTAAAACAAATTATGATAGCAGGGGCTAAAAATTTTGGGTATTCCATAGAATTCAACAAATGGCAAAAGCTGTGGGACAGAAAGTATAAACTGACATTGTCTACTGTATATAAAGAAAATGTATATAAAATGTTTTATAGATGGCCCTTCCCACAGGCAAGATTAGCCAGAATGTTTAAGGATATGTCTGCCAAGTGCTGAAAGTGCAACCAAATTCTGGGCATGTATTATCACATATGATGGATATGTTCAAAAGCAAAAAAATACTGGACTAGAATACACACCTGGATAGAAAAAATGACAAGGGAACATATAGATTTAAAACTGGAAATATTTCTGTTGGGCATCATACCAGATAAATAAAGCAAAAGAAATGCATATTTAATAATACATATGTTAACACAATACATTGTGTTCGCACAACATTGGGTTCGGAGACCCCCAGGGAAGAAAAGATAATAACAAAAATTTTAGAATGTGCAGAAATTAATAAACTAACATTTGAAATTAAAAAAAAGGAAGACACAATATTTTGAGATATGGGATCTGTTCTATCATTGGTTAAATAAGAGAAACAGGAGTTAGAAATTCGAAGATCACAAGGAAAAGATTAATCTCACGATCAAGGTTGCTTATTGCAACTTGTTAATTGTGATTAGTTTTACTAATCAATATGTATCAATGTTATGAGGGAAAAGCACTGTTATCATGAAATTATCATTAGAGAAGACTATTATTATGATGACGAATATTACTCTAAGAAACGTAACCAGGCAACACACTGTATATATGGATCTTAAACAGGTTGCTCTCTTTTTATTTATATATTAATTAATTAATAAAAATTAAATTAAAATTAAATTAACATAATAGGGGAGGATTAAGAAAATTATTCAAGACACTTCCCTGACCCTGCAATTCACATAAATGTAACACAGGGATGGGGAGCAAGAATAATCAGATTTTCAAAATCTAAATAAATATATTTTTGGTCTAGTGTGGAGTCTGCCTTGTAGGGTTGACAATTATCATCCAATTTATATTACTCTAAAATTAAAGCACATTTATAATGTTATAACTAAAATAGTATAATTTTCCTAAAAAAGTATTTTTGCACTATTATTTTTCCAGTTGGACTTTGTGAAATCCTCATTCTTTTGTCTCTTATGGATATTTTAAAACACAATTGGTCTATGGATTCTACTGGGAGCAAGTTTGTTTGAATCTAATTCCATATCTATGACAGCTTGACTGTTACATCCTGTCAGGTTTCCCCAGAAAATCTTTAGTTGTGATGGATGCATAACATTTTATACTGTATGAGATGGCTGAGGTGCTTGATTTATCCTTATTTTTTAAATAAACTCTGATATGCTCACAGCAGCTTCTAGCTCATTGAAGACTTGACTTTCTTAAACATCATTTCCTGGATTGGTAATCTCTGAATTTCTGTATTACTATGGACAGACCATGAAGTCCTAGAGAAAAGTTATTTGGTCTTACAACATTGCTATGTGCATTCCGCTAAAAAAATTGAACATTTTATAAAGCTACCTTGTAAATTCTACAAACTTTGAATTGTGAACTCTCTTGTGCATTTTAAAAATAAGTGAAACTTCAAGAAAAAGTTTTTGGAATGCCTCAGAATGGTTCCAATATTGGACCATTCTGAAAACTTTAATATCGTTACTCTAATTATAGATAAGTCGGACTTATGTATTTATTGCCACATGTGAAAAGTCATTAAGAACAATGAAAATTATTTGGGGAAAAAAGTTTCAGGGAGAGCAAGTTATGTAGCCTAGGTGATGTATTTGAAATAATCCTAGCCCAATATCTGTCAACAAAGTCTCTGAGAATAAGTCAGTCAAATAATGGACTTGATGCAAGTACCTTACAGACTTCCTGATGTTGTTGGGTTACGGTTTCCACCATTTCTTTAAATTAACTTGGTTAGAAATGAGCTGATGTCTGAACAACCAAAGGTTCCAAGATTAGGTCTTTATAATTACATATAGTTTATATATGTGTATTCACTATCTCTCTGTAGTTAATATAGAGAAAGTTCACAACAGTTTCAATAAAGAATGACAATACTTCATTGTAACTGTCCATATATAATTTTACAGTTGTAAACAAGATGTCTATTGATTTTTCAGAAATGTAGATTGAAGTTCTGTTTCTCTTCTCCCTCCCTCTTAACCTAGCTGTATTGTTTTCTACTTCACTTGCCCAAAAGAATATGTTTTAAATTTAGCAGTGCCTTTTCAGTCACACCAAGTAATCACAACATCAGTACTTTCTCCCCAGCTGTAAATCTCCTGGCAAGTATGTTTCTTAGCAGTTGGACAGGGTGTGGACATATAGCCAGGTTCTAAAAAGTACTGACATACAGTAGCTGATCATGAGTCCATTGAAGTAAGCCACATCAGGAAAAAAACAGCAAAAACATTTCAGAAAAGATATTTTACAGGGTACAGTAATGGAATCTTTAAAAACTATCACATACTGTAGCTATACCAAATAGAATCAAGGCAAGATTGTTCTGAGTTTCATTCTCATGTCCTCCATCTTCTCAGGACTGAAATCCCTTATACTAACAAACAAATACAGGCCCCAGTCATCTGGTTCTAATATCACCATAGTATGACCACTATCATGGGAACAAAAAAAAATCATTATCATTTTCTTGAAAGTTTAGGTTCATAGCAAAGAAAATTAATATTTTAATAAAGCTGTATATGCTGGACCAGAGGGCTGCTAAAATCACAGTATTGAAGAAGAAGAATTCTGGAATTCATGTATTTCAGTGATGTAATTCATCATAGCTATCACACTTCTGCAGACATTTCCATTAAGTGTTAGCTTTTAGGGATATAGGACTCTCATTATTTATCATTTCTACAGCACTTTCATATGCAAAGAGCTATAAATTATTGCTGTTGTTTGTCTGCTTGCAGCCCTTTATGACATTATGATAGGTCTAAAGATACTGACTTATTCAGCAACCATTTTGTAAAAAGGTACGGTGCAAATTTAACCAAACAAATAAATACATTTCAATTTTCTTTTTCACAAACACTGCACTGGGGAAATAGATGTTTAAGTCACTCTTCTGGATATTTTAAATATGGCAGCAGTTGTGTAATTTTTTTTTGTTCTGCTTTTGGAAAATTGGGAATCATTTTTAAAAAATTAAAAATACCAGGTCTTCACAGGTTGTCCCTCTGATACTTTATTTGATCCTAAATTATACTTTTAACTTTTCAGCAGCTTTCAATTGTTAGAAAAATTACTGCAGGCATGGAAAGAAGCTAACAGAATGGTACCCAGGAAAGGTTAGAGAGCCATTATATCATAAAATGCAATAATAATCATTGGTGCATACTTGCCTTTAGAGAAATGCAAATTGATTTTAGGATAATGGTAGACATCTCTCACCTGGGGTGCAAAAGATCTTTGGTTGATAATATGTGGGCATGAAAACAGTTTATTTCCCTTTCAGGTGTCAGATGGAGAGAATATATTGGTTATTTTGCCTTACATGATAGTCTGTCTTCTTTGAGTAACAACATGATTCACAACAATCTGTTTCCCTTCCTTAAGCAAGCAGCATCAACAAGGGAGAAACTGGTCACTCTCAATAGAGCAGCAGTGATTTGTGCAAGTACAAGAATGTGTGTCTCAATTGAGATACGCTGCGGCAGGTAGAAGCAAAAACCTTGGCCATAGTTCTTTTTTCCCATTAAGTGTGTACAAGTGTGTCTCTATGATAGAAAAGAACAATTGCAATGTATAAATGTAATGGGCATCAGACCTGCTCTGTGAAATGAACAAATGCAGATATACAAAATAGTCTCCAAAAGAATAATTCCCAATAAAAGTGTCAAGTGGGTTTGGAAGAAAATTAGTCCTTTCCTAGAAAACAATAAAAATTGCACAGTGTATGTATGTATAGATTGTACAGTTGCAACGTCCATGTGTATTTCTTTCACTGTCACAGCATATCCTGTTGCTTGAATTCCATTTCATGATACATGAACAACTAAAGAGAGTAGGAGGAAATCCACAGAGCTCAGAATTTCACAGTTTAAACACAGGGAGAGAAGTAATACTCTAAGCATGTACTCTGCTGAACTAATTTGCATGGTCTCAGCAATATGTGCTTAAATTGAATTAATTATACAAAATTAATTTAGCATGCAGAATTGGCATGAGATAGGAGCTCAGAGAAACAGCCCTGTTTGATAATTGTTTTAAGAATGCCCTCCTCTAATGACTTCAAAATCTGGAGATACCCCTTCAATCTCCAGATTTTGGAACTCCATCAAACAAAAACATATAGCAGTCTCTCTGTGTGTGCGAAGAAATCACTTAAATCGTGGTTTAAAGCAAACTTAATACAGTTCTAAAATTTCTGGTTTAGGACTCCTGCACATACAATATTGACAGCATTTCTGTCGTCCAACATCAGTGGTTTGCCACTGTAGTTCTACAATATTATCCTTCTTGGGCAATTGTAACAATGTTCTTCTAGCTTGGCATTAACTCAATTATTTTATAAAATAGTACATTGTAGCATTGTTTTCAATGTTACAGGGCTGTAGAGCTTAGGACCAGTTTGTTTGTGGGTATTTTTGACATCCCTCAGAATCTGAATTCTGTCATAGATTTTACAGGCAATCAAGTCCAAGTCTTAATCTTTACAGATAGTTTCACAATCCCTGAAAAATATTCCTTGGTTGAATGTTACTTCTTCATTCAGGAGCAGTGTTCATGTAACTTTTCCTTATTTTACTCAGTCTTTGGTGAGTCATTGGTGTTTTTTTTTTTCATCTACCCAGCCTTCAGAGGCTTAGAGCCTCTACAATACATTACACCCTACAATTGCAAATACTAGAGAAAAGAGTTTTGTCCAGTCTCTGGTACTACAGTTATAGTTTTAGTGGAAATTTATATGCACAAAGAATGACATCATGACATTAGCATGTGCTAAAAACAAGGGACAACAGGTAATAAATTTAATTTTTTCTCCTTTGTATATCGAATGGGGTAAGGTTCTTTTTCTTCTTCAAGAACTGCTATAACTCAGGAGGTGGAGCACTAAATGATCATTTTTTTCATTCCTGTATTGCTTGAAAAAAATAGACTAATGAGTTGTTCATAATGTTTGCAGATTATTTTCAATTTCCTGAAATTGGTAGCAGCAACAATGGTCAGACAACTGACTTTAAAATACTGTGGAAGATTAGAGAGGAACTTCCTGTAATTAAAGAAATAACTAAGTAATACAACACATTAAAAGGATATAAATTATTAATTAAGACTAAAGTGCATCTTGAGATTTTGGCACTGAGAGATCTGCCATAGGCAAAATGTTTCAAGAGACTTGGTCAGAGAACGTTGTATGTCAATAAGTGGCAATTCAGTTACTTCGTAATAATACAAAGAACTAAATATTGCCAGTAATGGTTACAAATATGTTACTATAGTTAAATTAAAATGTTTAAATCATTATAATAGTTGAACAAAATAATAAAGATAGAACCACAAGAAAACTAATAACTGATAGAAAAAACTGATTCTATTTTTGAATATTCACATGGCAAAATATGATTATCATATCCATTATAATCCATGTGACAAAATTGTTGCTGACCAGAGCTTTTTAGAAGTTTTTTTTTGTTGGAGTTTTCTAGCTTGATAAACTTTTTGCAATTCCATCAACAGAGATTTAATAACCTGACCACAAGGATTAATCATTCTCCTCTGAACTGATTAGGCCATATCTGTAACCAGCCATGGGTGCCACACTTTCCTCTGACAGGGTTTCTCTTGACTCACTGTCTTGGCTTACCAGTTACTTACTGAAATGACTTCTTATTGAGTTTCTCCTTCTCTACTACATAAAAAAAATGAAACTTTTCAAAAATCCTTTTAATTCATTTGTATGCTTGATTTGCATGTATGGCTTATTCCTATGGTCATTCATTCATTCCTGTATTAAAAATTTCAGAATTGCAACACAATACTTATTATGCAGGCCACTATCATCAGTGAAGATTAATTGTTTATGTAATTTGTTTCAACTTTTGAGTTCATTGATGAATAGATGGCTTGTGACTGGTGCTCCTTGGACCAGCGTTCAACATGAGATATCTTCAATAGAACCAACTTCAAAGAATGTATGAATAGATCGCAACTCAAAACAGATAGTTGTAAAATATGACCATCTAAATGTTTCTTTTCTTTTCCCAAGTCACAGTACAGTCAAAAGTCCTCTCTTGTAAATGAATTTTCAATCAATGAACTATTCTGCATAAACCTATACACTTTTGCCTTGCTCTAATGAATCCTTTTTCACCTGTTGTGTGGAGTTACAGATTTTGCTTTTTCTCAGAACTGATGAAGCAGGAAATTTGCTTCCTCTGCTGTACAGATACCAATTATGAGGAAAGAAACATAAACACTACAAATATCTAAAAAAATAAGATAAGATACATGATTTCTTTTAGAAGCAATGGCTCCTAATAAGGATACCATGTCAATTTCCATATCATATGATAGTTAAAAAAATATTAAAAAGTGAGAATTATGATGGGCAAAATCCAGCTCAGTTAAAACCAATTTGATTCATTTTGTTAAGTGTTTTGAAAATGACTGAAACTGAATCATCATTTTTAAGAGGGTAAAATATAAATGCAGCTAGGAAGATCAGGAAGCCTTTTCTTTTTTCTTTTGTTTCCTCTCCCCCTCCTTTCTTCTTGTTTTCCTTTTTCCCCTTTCCCTTTCCTTAATTTTTTTCTCTATACTTTTTCCACTTATTCCTTTATATTCTTTACTTTTATTTTTCAAATATTGTAATTGTAAATTTATAAAATGGTAAATTTTCCAGTAAA
>JAOYMU010000002.1:26178732-26191106 GCA_025802295.1 Psammodynastes pulverulentus
TCCTTCCTTCCTTCCTTCCTTCCTTCCTTCCTCTGTAAACATTTAAGTGAAGACCTAAAATATCATACTTGAATCACAATTACAATACAATAATAGTACCTTATCAGGAAAAAAATCTATAGTATTTGAAGTTTTTATTATGATGGCAATAATTTTGTGATCCATAGGGTAGGAGATAGTCATATTAATAAAATGTAACTTACTTCAGAGTTTGATGTCCTAGAAAACTACATTTCCCAGTATCCTTGGTATCATCATTTCAATAGCTAAAGCACAAAAAGGATGTTTAAGGCATGGTTTCAGTCTCAGCTGGAAAATCATTTTGAGATTAAATGCTGCTTATCTAATAGTGCAGGCAGTAATAGTTGGGCTTTATGAAATGAATCATATTCTGAATCAAGTAAATATGGTCAGAATATTACTTGCTTTGACTAACAACAGAGATAATACAGGATAAAGTAGATCAAAGTTATATAGAAGAAGTATAAATCATACAGCGCAAGATGAATGATGAAAATAACATGAACAGGAAGGAGAAGCATCAAACCACAGCTTTAAATCAAACCTGCTACAATACGAAGAAAAACATTTCTTGCATCAGAAGCCAATGAAAATCATGTAAGAAATGACTGAAAGGTAATTAGAAAGTAACTTCACAAATTTAATTCTCATTCTCATTCTCAATTCTCAATTCTCATTCCATTTGACCCCTCTTTTGCTTATGGCCACTGGCAACATGGAACTAAAAAGACAGGCCATCTTAAATTTTTATATGTAAAATATCTCTTGCTTTCCTATGGGTAGACAAGCCCATTCATTCTGGAGGTTTTTGCCTAACAGCAATCAAATAAGACCCCTGCCCCCAAGATGATTTACTTCCTCTTTGCCAAGCAGGCCGATATTAATCTTTGTTTCTGAAGTCCTGGTGTCATTTTGCTGAGACATACAGCAGCAGGAATCACGGAGCACTATAAATTAGAAATAATTCATCTTTCCTGCACTACATCTCCACCATGCCAAGGCTTTTACTGGATTTGCTCTTGCCTCTTGCTTCCATAACACAGCACTGCATTATGATCAAGAGATGACTCTGTAGTTAAAAAGGTAGCTTATCCTTTTTATGGAAGAATGTATATAAAAAGGGAAAAAAATCAACTGTCTGGATGTGAACAATAGTGTAAATCACCCAATACGACAATACGCTAAGTATCTCTCTCATGCACACATATAGATACGGAAACGCAAAATCTGATAAAGTTAAAAACAACTGGATAAAGTTAACAAGAAGTTTTGCAGCTGTTGGGACTTTAAGTAACCTATTGACTTAAAGGGATGACGATCTATGGTACACTAGATATCCATGAAGCAGTAGGGACAACATTGTGATGGAGATCAACAGTCAGCTAGTGAATTCCAACTGATGTGGCTTTTCCAAAAAAGATTGCAAGATTGTCAATTTGAATTCTAGATAGCTGTTCTTTATGAAGAGACTGCAGGAACTGAGATATTTGTGGTTTGCTCTGACTGAATGTTAAATACTGGATGTCAGGTATTGACTTTTCTAATTTTTTTGTTTAATTAGGGCTTACAAATATTGGACACAGCCTATAAATGGAACAATTGCTTGCAAAAGAAAAAAAAAATCAGTTTTGAAAAATAACAGAAGATATCATTGGTCCAAAGAAACAAATGTTGGGAAAAAAAGTTACATAATATATCTGATTTATAAAAAAATTGGGTAAAGAATTTATTTCAGCAAGAACTAAAAAACAAATGGAGCTGTTTTGTACATAAGCTCCCAGCTAAAACCAAAACTTGTTTTAACTTTTGACCATGTAGATTTGTTGTGTGTAAATTAATTTGCATGGGACTAAGACTCTTGGGAATTTATACCCCAAACTATTATGAGTGAATAAAAGAAAAGAAGAATTAAAGAAATTTCCAGATAATATAAATATTTCTCAACAAATTAAGATTTTACAATGAAGTTATCTATGTTAATAGTAAGAAAAATGGAACTAAAAATGAACTGTGTAAAGCAAAACCATTTTTTAGATTTTTAGATTAAAAAAAATAAAATCTTTTATGTAAAATATCTATATCCAATATTTATTTTATTTTGAAAAATACCTACATCTGAACATGGGAAATAAGCCCCACCAGATAAAAATATCTAATGTTCCACTTACTGCTAATCAGGTCAAAAACAAAGTACAAGTTGATGGAAGGAATTCTAGAATGATGGAGGTTTTAAAAAAAAACAATAGGAAGGAACTTCAACATTTTGCCTTCTGGTCAGTGGACATTGTGTGATAAGCAAGGCTTTTTTTCTCTGACGAAAGGTGGCAGAACGCACCCCCCGTCGTCGCGCTAAATATTCCGGAAGCTATAGAGCGCGATTGGTGGAGACAGAACACGTGACACGGACTTCAAAAAGGTCCTGGAACGCCGTTCCACCAAGTTCCGCCAGAAAAAAAGCCCTGGTGATAAGCCACACTCTTATGGTGGCCATTTTGTGACAGATCCATCTTTGAAAACTGGCTCTTATATTTAACTTATCTGCCTGGCTTTCTGTAATTTTGCTATTAATAATGGTTTCTGAAAATGAAAAGCATTTTCATTTCAATATTGAAAGCATTTACTTTCAATTCCTAGATATAAATTTCCCAGGATATTAATACAGTCCTGAGAATTCAGTGACTGCAAAAAATCAGTCAACCTCTAGGTAGCAGCAACAGCTATGAGTATCCTTTTTCCTGCATTCACATTTTTGCAACTTCAGCATCTATGGATCCACTTTATGCACATGTTTGTGAACTAGACAAACATGGAAAAATAAAGAATAAAGAAAAAACAGTTACTAGAAGAAAGAATAAAGAAAAGTAAATAAAGAAGTATGGTATTTTTGTAAATTGGCACACTTATACAAACATAGTACTGTTCTGATATTCATTAAAGTAGCCATTTTCTTTTCTTTTTCAGCTTCCACAGAAATGTAAAATAAAATTGTAGTTGCTTTAAGGAACTGGCTTATTAAAGTTAACACAACCATGTAAACAGCTTTGTGGGGAAGCATGAGTTTTCAAGCATACATATCCATCCTACCTTTGGGGTTTGCTAATAATTATACTTCTCTAAAATCACAGTTTCTGCCAGTTACACTAAGTATGTAGGTAAATCTTCCAGTAGTGCTAAGATGTTGATAGCCAGCATTCTGGATCTAGCTGGGATGATTTCCTAGTGTCCTGCATTATTCCCATTGTCTTGGGACACACAGTCCTCTTTTCAATGAAGGGAAGTAAAGACAGCTATTTATGTACTAATTTTTCAACATGCCTTGTTTCCAGTGAGAGCCTGTCCATCTTTGTCTATTTGTTGCTTCTGAAGATATTCATTACTTTGATAGATTTTTGTAATTTTTCTAAAGTGCTTCAGGTGACAAGCAATAAAATATATTTTACAAAACACAAGAAAACACCCTTATATCAGAGTAAAACTGAAAAGTCAACTTGGAAGAAAAACCTCAAATTATGGAACAGATAAAGGGAAGAGCTGTGTACAGATTTGGGCTCTATGGTACTTTAATTTCAGTTCCAAGCAGGGGTTTCAGGGGCTTGTGAAGATGCAACAGAGCATCCATATCTAGAGGAATCTTCAGGGTTCCTTAGCAATGACAAAATAGCTTGTATGACTGGGCAATTGAAGTCCTGTCTCTTTTTTTTTACATGCACGTAGAGCACATTAAAGAGTAGAAGAAAATAAATGAAGGATGGTGACTGATGGTAAGGTCATTACTGGAGCTGAGCTCTGAAGACAGTAATAACACAAGGAATAGAGTTCCACCTGAATAAGAGAAAAGTAAATTGATCAAATTAAAGAATAGCAAGATAATTGTTAAATGTTTGCTTGTCTTTGCCCCTTTATCAGCAATGGGATGTAACCGGTGCAGCTACCGGTTCGGGAATGCACGTGCGCATTGGGAAAATGCATGCCGGTTCCAAGACCCCAGCTGGGATTTGCAGTAAGAAGCAGCTTCAGCGGATAATGACAGGTAAAAATCAGGGTGGATGAGAAGACCCAGCATAATTTGTTTGCTTCCTGTTCCTTTTGGAGGAATGGAGGCTTCTGTTAACCAGATCGCCTGATCTGGGCAGACCCAGCTAGATCCCACACCTGCCCTTTATCCCTGATAATACTTTAGCTATGCTATCAGTTATGCAGTATGTAGGATAAGAGAAGAAAGAAAGGGATGAAGGAAAGCATACAGTTAGAAAAAGCTTGAAAAAAGCAACTCAGCTTCAAAGGTTTTTTCTCACACTTGGGAAGAGAGTGAAAGAGAAGGGAGTAAACAGAGCTTCTCATTGCAGGAGAGAAAAGATGGCAGGCAGAGATGGACCATGATCAGCTTTGAAGAATTATAATAAGAAAGTGGGGGAGGGAAATCACATTAGGAAGTATGTAGATGTTAAAGCCCTTTTGGAACTTAGATACATATGCACCATACATAATGAATTACAAGCATTGCTAAGTGAAAAGATTATTTTGCAATTAGTAAAAGTACTCAAAGCAGTTTCCCTTTCAAATTCTAAGCTGTTTGTGGCTATTGTCTGGGGAATACACCACTCTATAGTCTATCTGGGAAACAAGAATATAGGATGCTGGCTGCTTCCTGTTTTTAATGCCCTCAAAAATCTAGCTGGAAGGACTTCTGACTGGTGCAAGGAAGGCAAAGTAGTTGCACACCCCACACAGCAGACAAAATTACTTTGGTGAGGAGGAGATCAAAGGCAGCAACCTTGTGAAAGTGACCTCATTCTGCCTCATTCATGGAAGGATGCATTGAATGTTCTTATACTGCAGTGAGTAGTATATTGTTCATTGAATAACCTTAGTCATTTCCCCAAATTCTTTCACCAGACTGCTTCTCTTCATTAGATTGCTAATCCTTTTCCAATGGAGAAGACCCAGCCTGCTGTCCTTCCACAATGATCTCATTTAGAATTATTATCAAGGTACTTTGGAGAGCTCTGTGGGAGTCAGGGAGTACAATGGTAACTTTTATTTAATTGATAGTCCAGAATTGGAATTCGTGTATAAACAAATACATTGCATCAGGATAAGAGGTAGACAGAAAAGAAGAATCCAATTCACTCTGTGAAGGAGAATGTAGCTTTTGTGCTGATCCATGATGAATCTTCATCACTTTGCAGCAATCACCGCGAAAAAATGAACTTGGAAGGATGTAAAGTATCATGCTGCCTGGGAAATCTGGATAGTAATTCTTCTAAAGTACCTAGGCTTAAAACTGCTTTACAGTTTTTATTGAGAACTTTTTTCCTCTTCAATAAAACAATGGATTTATGAAATAGGCAAGCTGAACATATAAACTTCTTGTTTGACCAATGGTTACTTTCATACATCACTGATAAATGTGCTGTGCTTGAATACTATTAAACCTAGGATATACTTTGGGTCAAAGCTGTGCAAGATAATGTTGACCCCATTTCTTACTATAATATAATACTTGATGTAGTGATGCTTGATCAAGTCTGAAACAGAACTACCTCCACTAGATTGATCCAATATTAGGAGAACTGTGCATTAGTGGGCTTATGATTAAAAGCATGAGAAAACCACTGCTTCTTGAAGGATAGCATCTGTTCCCATGTGAAAATCTATTTTCAGTCTCCAAGGGAACATGGCCATGATCTATAGCTTCCGTTGTTGAGAAGCAAATGAAATGTTTTTGCTTTCCATCCCTAGGCTGAAAGTAAGCACAGACTGTCACAAGGATTGAGAATGCCTTATAGAAAAGAGAAATCACCTGCTCTCCCAGCCCAAAGAAATGCCTGCTTATTGTTTTGCTTGTTTTGGAGTATTGTAATGGCACCAAGAACATGTCAAGGCAAACTCTAAATTCCAGAGGATTATATTTTAAGTTGACCCATGTATAACTAATATGATACTAGGCAGAGAGACTTCTGTGACTAAATGGAGATTTGTATTATTGTTGATTGGCTGAAGAGGTGTTTTTTCCCTCAGAAATCCTAGTTATAACAGTTATAAATCAATTTGAAAAAGATCACATTGCAAAAATTATAACATTATAGATACTCAAAAGACAGTCAAACAATGTCTGATAGGACTCAGGAAGTTTACTTGTCTGGCATGGTGCCTATCTTATTCAACAGCTCCATTCAGACTAACTTGCCCCTGACTCTTTGTGTTTGTATAAATGTCTTTGAGTCTGTCTTGATGCTTGGTGACTGGATTAGTCCCTAGAGATTTCAGAAGTAATTTCCTGTTGTCTAATTCCTAGGGCTTAGAGACAGCAACTGGCCCAAAGCCACCCAGCTGACTTCATGCCTAAAACAGGACCAGAACTCAAGTCTTCCAGTTTCTAAGCTGATGTCTTAACCACTATGCCAAACTGGCTCTCAATCCTGACTCCACCAGCCTTTTATAAGTCTCAGAAGACTTGATTTTCTCTCAGGCAATTCAAAGATCCATGGGCGTGTAGCACTGAGTCATAGGCTTTTCTGTAATCAATCCACGCTATACTTAGATTTGTCTGTCTAGACCAGGGATGTCCAAACTTGTCAACTTTAAGACTTGTGGACTTCAACTCCCAGAATTCCCCAGCCAGTCTTAAAGCTGACAAGTTTGGACATCCCTGGTCTAGACCTTTACTCTTGTGTGTTGCTATATCTATGAGTAAATGGTGAATTGAGCCTCTAGTGTTGTTCACTATGGCCTTCTGAGCTGTGTTCATTACTGGCTATCTGGTCCTGTAGCTTGGTGACTATGACACCTGATAGATTTTCCATGTTGCAGTAAGGCAGGTTATTGGCCAGTAGTTGGCAAATGCATTTATTACACATACATATGGGTATTATCAGCATCCTATATGCTCCAACCTGCAAATGATCTCTCCAACAACCTCAAGTTAAAGACTGAGTATTCTGGTACAACTTTTTCTTTAGCTCATGACCCTTGAGGATTTTAGAAGGGACTGCTACATTTTGTTTGAATGAGTGTGCATTTGTGAATATTTGTATTTTCCAAATCATATCTCTATTCTCCCCCTTCATGCTTATGTATATACCATTCACTCTACTCATTTGATAAATAGCCTCCATTATGTGGACACATTCCATTCTACCACTAACCCATTTAAAAATCTTGACATGATTTAGGTAATTAATATGCCACCTTGTATTATATATGCTTGCTTAGACTCAACAAAACTCATGTGGCAAATGGTTCTCAGTTAACAATAATTAAAGTGGGAATGTTACCCCGAGGGAATGCCTACCTCTATATTTTACATAACTTTGTGCAGCAGCTCAAGCTTGCTGCTAGGTTTCATTGATATAGCATCTTTGCTTCTCTGAATAGAAATTTGATTTTCAGTTTGAATATAAACCAAGCATTTCTATTCTAAAAATAATATACTACTATGACAAGAAATCTGATTATTTGAAATTGCTTCATCAGATAAGTGATTCTCGACAGAAAATCAAACATGCAATTTTAGAGTCTTTACAAAATACTAATTTTGTTTGTTCATTTCCTTGTTCATTTCATTTTTATGCTATCTTCCTGCACTGATGATTACTAAAAATAATTTACTACTGAATAGGAACTATCAATTTTTTAACCAAGCTGCCCAGCCTTATTCTACCCAATTACAAGATCTAATAAATAAACTCTAGCCCTGAATTATTTGTATTATCTTCAATAATTTTGCATTGCCTGCAAAATTAGAATCTCTTGAGGCAACACTGTGCTGGTCCAGACATATCCATATCTATGAAGCAGGCCATAACCAAGATCAAACTGTATGGGAAATCAACTTGGTTCAAGACTGCAGGGAATACTGAATAGATGTCAAGTTGGTTTAAGAGAAAAGTACACATAAATGTTAGAATAAATAGAATAAAGTTATTAAAGGTACTTTAAAACTGGAAGGAGAACTTTTCATAAATTGCTAGCTATTCTGAGAATTTTAGTGTGGCAAGATTTCTGTTTGTAGAAGAATAAAGGAAATATTCAGAAGAAACTCCACATATTCTTGGTTCTTTTGGCCTGAAAGCATCAAGACATAAAACATACCGTAAACATTTTTTTCTTGGCTCCCCATTTTAAAAAAATAGACCCCAAGGAAAAATTGATATTGTTTCTACCAAATTGTCATTTTCTAGTAAATTTCAGTCTGTATCAAACAACATAACCACAAAAGATATAAACATGGGTTCTCTTTCCTGTGGAAACATCTTTTAGATGGTCTGAGCCTGCTGCCTCAGGTGGTAGATGCTGAACAGAAAGGGTTATACATCATTAGCTAGATTATGGGCACCTTTCCTATACTGCAGCTTCAAGCTATTTATTTATTGTACATAAACCAATTTCATATTTCTAGATTTCACCTTCATCCTCCACTTTGGCAAGAGATAGATCACACACACACTCATTGATGGATTTCCTGCATCTCCTGAAGAAAAGAAAGAAATATTAATTTTAGTACTCTATTTCTGTCACTTCAGTTAAAAGTCCTGTCAATTTCACCTGGTTACAAAAGGCAAGTCTATCTTCTACTGTTCCATCAGTGGGCTTGTAAAAAATAAAAACCAAGTTTTCACTGTTCCACTGGTGAAGTTGTTTTTGAGTTGGATAACTTTTTATTTATTTATTTTATTGTACTTTTTCATTTTACATATTTCTATTTATATTGTTAGCCGTTCTGTGTCATAAGAGTTACATATACATAGTTTACTATATTTACACATCTCATATTTATACATGTTATCTTTGTTCCTATTTTTTATCCACTTATACCATTTATCCCATACCGCATAGTTTTGTCTTGTAGCCATTTTCATATCCTTGCCCAATATTTTCTAGCTTTGGGGCATTGCCACCACATATGGAAAAAAGTCCATCTTTTTGTCTATGTTTCCAACATTTCGGATTCATATTTGGGTACATTTGTGCCAATCTTGCTGTGCCAAATGCCAACGATAAAACATTTTATATAGGTTCTCTTTGTAAGCTGTAGACATTGTTAATTTGTAGTTTTTGATCCATAATTTTTCCCAGTCATCTAATTCAATATTGTGGCCAAAATTTTTCACCCATCCTATCATTGGTCCTTTAACTATTTCTTCCTGGATAACTTTTTAATGGCTGTGAAGGATAATAATAATCTGTGACTGCAGGGAAGTGGTAGTCCTACCACAGTACTCCAATTTGAGTGGGAGAAAATAAAGCAGCGGGTGAATTGGACAGCTCCAATTGTGTTGGCAGGTAATAGAAACCCCTACTTAGAAAAGAAAAAGAAGTTGCCTTCCCGATGGGCTAGATACAGTAGAAGAAATGGTCAGTAGACTATTCTTGCATTGGGGCAACCTAGTCATGTAATTTCTGCTGCTTTCTCCTGCAATGAAGAATGTTATCCTATCATCAGAACAGATTTACGTTCTTGTCCGATTGGTCAGGTATTTATAGAATAGAAAGAGAAGTAATCACTTGTACTTAGCCAGCTATCTCTATTTATCTTTATCTTAGTTGGCCAACCTTCTACTCTTTTATATGTTTGGAACTTTACAGTATGAATATCTGCACTTTTCTTTGAAAGCATGCTCCAATATATGCAGTGGAGCCTATTCCAAACAACATATGCTACACATAAAGTTCTTTCTGTAGAATGCTTTGGGGTTCTCTCTCCTCACATTTTTTTACATATATAGTTCATGAAACCTTAGAACTTCTCTGAAGGACACCCAGCTTGGAGACCTCCATTGATTTTTATAGAGGAAGCAGTGAGATGATTTATCTGAATTGTTTTCATAAATGTATCGGTTTTGAGATTAGGATTCTATGCTTCTTTACCCTCAATTAATTTCTAGCCAATAATTACGCTCAATTATTTACAGCACAGAACCCCCACTAACTTATGAGAAGTAGTTTGATAAAGATGCAGTTTGAATGCAGGATCATAAAAGAGGCTAGCAAGTTGAGACCATTTCCATAACTGCAAAATTTGAGGAGGTGGGGGCAAGAGAGAAAATATACACAATTTGTAAAGATAAATGTGACAATTTCTCTTTCTCCAACATTTAGCTAGATGACTGATATACAAGAAATAGAGACATGCAGATAATATTTAACTTTTGACCACAATTGACCCTGAAAGTTTAGCCATAAGTCATTGCAGTGTTAAATAAAGTCACCACATGACTGGACTCAATTTTATTATCATTTTTATGATGTTCATTAAATGAGTCACTATAGTCATTAAGTGAATCACATGGTCATAAATCTGAATCCAGGTTATGCAATGTAAAACAGCAAAAAAAAAGTCATAAAAAGTTGGTGGTGCAGAGGATAGAGTGCAGTAATTGCAGGCTACTTCTGCTTACAGCCAGCTGCCTGCAATTTGGCAGATCAAATATCACCAGGCTCAAGGTTGATTCAGCCTTCCATCCTTCCGAGATGGGTAAAATGAGGACCCAAATTGTAGGGGCAATATGCTCATTCTGTAAACCGCCTAGAGAGGACTGCAAAGCACTATAAAGCAGTATATAAGTCTAAGTGCTATTGCTATTGCTATGTCTAATATTGAACTAAAAAGAATTCTTGTCCCAATCCCTGATGTAATTGCAACTAAAAATCATTTTAGAGTACAGTCTGGAGGAGTGTGAAGAATCATATGAACTCTAATGGACAGTTCTCTTAAAACAATTAAAATCAGAAAATACATTTAATTGTGGCTAAAATATTGTTCAGTTCATGAATAGATATATCATTAGTTTCACTTTTTTAAATAATAATTTTATTAAAAATTAAAACTACAGTGATAAAAATTAATACAAACTAAAAACAAAAATAAAAAGATGCAAATAAAAATATAGAGAAATATAAAAGAAAGAAAATATAATACAGTAAAGAAAAAAGATACATACAGGGAAATATGAAGGAAGGAGACTGCTTTAGAAATGTTATTAATGTTATTGAAATTGTGTACTATAGAATGTTTATAAGGCAGAAGGGTAGATTGCCTTCAATTTGTATATAACATCATAATATAACATAAACTCATTACTTGCAAAATAGTTTCATTACCTCATTTCTTTGATTCACGTTTCATTTGGTTATGTGAATTTGTTTCCGATTTCATTAAATTGCTTCTTATTACAGACAAATGTAGCCTTAGTGGCACCATTATTGAGACTGGAGAACAACCATTGCCATATTGAGGAAAGTGAGCATGTGCTCAAGAAAGCTCACAAATACAGTGAATTAATCATACTATATGAGAAGAAAGGTCTCCATGAAAAGGGTAAGTACTGAGAGAGGAAAGAAGGAACCAAAGGGCTTTCCATATCACTTTAAACTATTCATTTTTGATAGTATAATGTATGAGCAAATTTTGCATAGAGTGAACTAGAAAGTGAGATCAGTATGGTTTTTTTTGGTGGGGAAGGGAATTAGAGATTGCAGTGTGATGTTCATACTGGGCTACATAGTTTATAGTATAGCATTGTCAGATTTGTCGCCAGAGTGAACCTGACATCTGGCATGCATATTTATGTTCAAACATTGTAGATGGGCCTCAAAGCAGTTATGCTGAGCCTTGAAAAGGATTCCACACTATAATGCTTTGAACAGCAAGTTTCGAAGGATACTTCACAGAATAGTTCTCCAAATAATTTTGCATAATCCTATGGTTTAACTTAAAAGATAATGAAATAGAGTTCTATTTTGCTGAAGCCTTGCAGGTGCTAGTGGATCAGTCCAAGAAAGCTAATTCTCCTTTGAAGGGCCATGAAAGAACTGTACAGTATTTACAACATTTGGGTGAGTGAACTTGATTTACTTTCTTTGCAGTTGGTGTTGTGGTATATTGTATTATTTCATATATCAAGAAAAATGGTTAATAGTTATCACAAAAGTAAACAAACAAAAATGTGATGATTGGGTTTATTTCCATCATAACAATATTTAAGTTCACGTTATAAAATAAGAAATTAGACTGAGAAGAAATGGTTTACGTGAAAATCGGTGAATAGCATTTTTTTCTCAGCGCAAGTGAACATTTTCCTAAAAAATGTCACCAAGCACCAACCATCAAGCTCAGAGAAGCACCAAGGACCCCACAAAAGTATGTCTGGCAGGAGTTTTTTATAGCATTGCCAGAAATTGTGGTGATAATCATGGTATGTGTAGCCAGGGCTTTTTTTCTCAGAGAAAAGATGGTGGAACTCACCCCCCTACCCTGGCCACGCCCCTACCCACCTCTAGGACCGCCCCCTAAAACCTACCTCCCCGGAACTGGTTCTGGGAAGTGGGGGGTGGGTGGATTGGGGGGTTAA
>JAOYMU010000002.1:26195342-26209815 GCA_025802295.1 Psammodynastes pulverulentus
TTTTCCTGCTAAGTACCTGCATGCCATAAGCATTTGAATTAAAATTACCATATTGAAATCAAATCTGATGTTTTTTTAATTTTTTTGGGTGTGCGCTGGAAGAGGGGTCGTCTTATACGGCGAGTATAGGCTAAACCCTATATCTTGGCAGGAAAAGTAGGGGATCGTCCTATGCACCCAGTCGTCTTATACGCCGGAAAATACGGGTATATTGTTTATTTTAAAACTAACATTAGTTTTAGAATGCTTCCTGCCTCAAACTGGCATAGATAATGTCACCAATTTTAGCAATTGTGGTCAAATGTCATTTTTAAAAATGCAAAAACCACCACAACAACCCACAAAAATCTCTATAGTACTTGGGTAAAAACTTGTCATAAGAGAGACATATCATATGCCATATATAAGTCTTTCCTAGCATAGGAATAATCATAGAAAATTTGGATTAAATTTGGTATCCTCTGATCCATGCATGTTCAACATCTTGAAGGTAACAAAGTCTGAATATGGACTGATCTGAAAAATATGGAATATGCTACTATTATTATTCATCAAACTTATAAGACATATGATTATGTCATATCACAGAGAATAAGCTTGGGACTATGAATATTTAAAATCATGTTACTTCAAAATCAAGTGCACGTTTAATTTAAAAATTAAGGTTACTGATTTGTGAGCATTTTTAATGAAAAGCGATATACAAATATTAAAAAATAATAAAATGCATATCTAAACAGACATTTAAATACTATGAGCATTTTAACTTTGTGTATTTGTGTCAGATTAATTCAGACAATGAACAAAATGCACTTAAAGACAGTTTTGTCAACCTGTCTGAATATGTTTACAATGAACTATAGCTGTGTATGTAAGGCAGGGATGAATGGTAGTTTTTGAAGCCCACTTAATTTTTGCCTAATAGCTAAACACTCAATTTGCTATGACTCAAACCATGTTTTTACAAGCTTATATCAAGACTAAAAGGCCATGAAAGCATAGTTGCAAGATTCCAATACCAATTATCTCTAAGAAAAGATAAAATAATTGTGGTCTCTTATATAATTGTTAATGTCTTTTCTCCACTAATATATACCTCTACTTGTCAATGGGATAAAACATTTGGTCCTATTATGACAGAATCTGCCCTCTAAACTTGCTTCTTCACTGTCACAGTTAATGGAAATAAAGGGTTTAGTTCAAGGCAACATCAGACTGAGACAGTCTATATAAAACTGTGTGAAATTTCCCCAGAGAGAACCTCTCCATTGAAGAGGGGTCTTCAGTATTGCAGAAGTAATTGTTCAGAAAAAGGAACTTGGAATCTCATAGTCAAAGGCTCAGTCTAAATGTGCTTGTTATGGTGAAAATCTTCAGTCCAGGATTATGTTTTTTACAATCTCGCTTCTTAGGCTTTGAATGGATTATTTTTTGAACACTTTTTTTTACTACTAGTTCAGTTTATCACTTTATCTGATTTCCAAAAGTTAATGTAGTAGCAATCACCATCTCTGTATGTGCATTTAATTAATCTATGAAGCTAATTTAAAAAAAATATATATATATTCTCTTTTTCTCCTATGATTCATACTACTTGAATAGCAGCAATAATCCAAACATGTGCACCATTTAGATGATAGTAGGCAGTCTATCTTATAGCATGAATCAAATGCTATTCATCCCATCTAGCTACCCCTATATATGTGCAGGATGTCTAAAATAGGATGGAGGATACTAGTATCCTAAAACTGGAGGATACTAGTATGTACAGTATGAATAGACTGTGTGAAAGTTAAGATGCCATTCTGAAATATGTAAATAATAATGGAATATCCTATAAGGTGGACCAAGAATAAAACAATAGCAAGATTTGTCTATTCTACTGAAATATCTGAGTTTCTGCTTTAAATACTGGAAGATTGTTCATTTGTTTGTCTTTCACACTTACATTTACTGAAAGTGGACAGCCACCATTCTTAATGTCTTTATATAAATCCCTCACCCTGCTGGAAATCTAGATATAGGATAATACAGATAAACAGTTTAATATAGTATTTTGCCCCATTGAATTAATCTTCATTAGAAGAAAAATTGGATAAGGAACACATGAATGCTAGGGAAAAGCTTCCCATCTGAAAATTCATATAGAACTACTGGTTATATACTATATACACATAGAACCTGAAAATGATCAACCAAACCTGATGGACCAAGATCTCAAACCCACAAGAATCACATTGCTACCAAGTGGTTGAAAATATTTATTTATCTGTATCCTGCCTTTTTATTATTCTTATAAATAACTCAAGGTGGCAAACATATCAAACACACCTTCCACCTCCTATTTTCCCAACAACAACCACCCTGAGAGGTGAATTGGGCTGAGAGAGTGTGATTTGCCCAAAGTCACCCAGCTGGCTTTCATGGCTAAGATGGGGCTTGAACTCCTGGATGCAAGACTCCTTAAAAATTAATGAACATTTGTGGCATTTGAAGGCAGTGCTCTGTCATCTCTGCATAAATGAAATTCTGTCCATTTCTGGAAACAAAATCACCTTTTTTCCTGGATATCTTTCTCCTAATGCTAATAATGTTGAGTGGTTCAGATCTCTCAAGTTTGTCTGGATTTGTCTGCTTTTGTGTCATGCTTTCACAAGTCTCTCCTGCATTCTTGATCTTGACTTGCTAACCTACATTCTTTGTTTCTATAGTACTTATCATGATGCAGAGGGATTTCACTGATGTTATCAATCAGGATGAAGGTTATTTGAGCCAGCAAGCACGGTCTTACTACCCTAATACAGTATGTTCAGGATTCTATAGGAAACTAAAATCAGATGTCCCCATGTTCACTTAACTATGGCATAATCTTGTCCTCATGACATTACTTTCATTTTATTTTCATCCAATGTAAGATACAGCTTTAGGTTTTGTTACTTGTATGTGATATTAAAGGTGCATTTTTCCTCTATTTTGACTTCATCCAACTACAAGTTCAAGATAAGTAAAATCCTGACCTGTGTCACATATTACCTTAGAGAGATGTCAGAGAAGCCATAACTAGGAAAAGAAGCAATAGAAAATAAATTTCACGCTGGTATAGTTATAGGCTAACTTAAACATCAATAAATAGCCCTTAAATTCAGTAGTGTGGAAAGGCTCTCAGAGTTACAAGATTAAAGTATTGAGTGTAGATAGGAAGGAAAACTAAGGTCAGGTTATCTTGCATTGCTGGAAAAGTCAAGTGGAAAATATTCTAGGGTCACAGTTAGTGTGATTTCTTTTTCTGCTCTTTGTGTCATGATAATAAGACAGAATAATATTAAAACTGAAAAGGATATTCTCAGTTTATTAAATTGGTTCATTGAGAATAATTTTATAAGGTTTTGGAAGACTTATAATATGACTAAGCTCAATTTAATCAAACAAAATCCAGATTCACTTAATGACCACAATGCTTGGCAATGAAAGTTTTGGTTCAATTGTGGTCATAAGAGCTATCTGTATGCATTCTGAAAGTTTCATAGGTAAGCTTTACTATTTTTGTCATTATTGTTTTTAATAATAATTCCTTTCTTAAGAAAAGAAAAAAAACAATGTGCACAAAAGAAAAAACAAGAGCAAAAAGAGAGAAAAGGCCAAAAATGAAGAATAAAACACAAAGTTAATAAATAGAATTTAAAAGTCTCATAGACTTAGGTTAAAAATTTTAGTAACTCATTCAAGTAACTGAATGTTCTTTGTTGTTCTAAATCTATTAAAATCCAAGTAATAGATGAAATACAACAGAAATAATCAACATAATATAAATTAAGAGTTGCAATAATTTCTGTATGAGCAATTGAAGATTTCATATTAATAGAAATCCAAATTTATATATGGTATATATCAGGGATATCAAACTCATTTCACTGAGGGCCACATCAGCATAATGGTTGGCCTCAAAGGGCCACATGTAACTGTAAGACAGTATAAATGTAACCAAATGTCCTAAAGACAATCAGAACTTTGCAGCTCTCGCGGGCCACATAAAATGACATGGCAGGCCACATTTGGCCCAGGGGCCTTGAGTTTGACACCTGTGGTATATATGAATATACAGAGCTATAATCCAAAATTAGAATAAGGTGAATTAAATTCTGTGTCAGAGTTATTTTAAAATATGAAGCTATTTCAGACATCAAAGTTATACTCCCAGACCTTACTTAGCTATCTATAGAAGGATCTGTGAGTACTTTCCAATAGGAACAATATCCTTGTAAAAGTTATTTATTTGTTTATATATTTAGTATAAATATATTTTTATGCCATCCATCTCCCCAATAATGTGATTTTGGCAGTTGAGCTGCCATGTGCAAAGCTGATTTTCTACCTACGTGGAAATATAAGTTTTAGTAATATTTAATTTAAAATAGCAAATATTTTAAATTAAAATAAATTTCAAAAATTGTTTCATTCTCTTACAAATTATTTTCAAAATGCTGCTACATGATTGATTATATACCATCAAGTTGGTATCAACTCTGAGTTACTACATAGATCAGGGTTTCCTAAACCATGTGATGTACCTCCCTTGGAGAGGTGCAGACCAAGTCCAGGAGAGCAATGATAACTTCTCAGCTATATGTCTCTACTCCTAAAATCTCAGTATATTGTTATGATTGGGAAAAACCCAATCATAAGGGAAATGATGAAAAAACCCATCATAAAGTGATAAAGTAGTCCCAGCTTCCAGTTTCTTATGTACTTTCTTATGTGAGAGTTTAATTTTGTTCTTGTAAACCCATCTCAAATCTTTCCCAAGTTGTTGGGAACTTAAACTGTTGGGGTAATTTCAGTGGAGCTATAGAATATATTAGTGCATGTCTTCCTGCAAAGTCAGCATGGTGACTCAAGGGTTAAGATGCTAGGCTTGTAGGTTGGAAAGCCGACAGCCCGGGTTCAAGACCTGAGCTCCATGCAATGGGATGAGCTCCATTCTCACCCCAGCTCCTGTCAACCTAGCAGTTTGAAAGCATGCAAATGTGAGTAGATAAATAGGTACCATTTAGGTGGTAAGATAACAATGCTCCTGGCATCATGCTGACCACATGGCTGTGGAAATGTCTTTGACAGATCTGGCTCAATGAATCAGATATGAGCACTATGAGCACTATCCCCTATAGTCGGAGTAAAATCTACAGGCACTCCTTTACTCTTGTTTTTAAATGTCCTCTGCAGATTCCCATTTCCTTATCTGCAGGCTTGATATATTAATGCCAATGTTCAGTTACTGGCATATGGAAAACAAGATAGCAACGATGCTGCAGTTGAAATGAGATTTTGAATAGTTCCCCTCCCCCCGCCATTTGACTTTCCAGGTGCTTGTCTTGCTCACTTTCATATAATAGCAATCCCTGAAGAATAGTGAACACAGAGATCTCCTTTGGCAACAACGAATAAGGATTAGGACTTGCTTCTTTCCAAAATCCAAGCCATGCCAAATGGTGGCTCTTGTTATTCTTCACTGTTCTGAATGCAGTAGCTGAGAACAAAATTACTCCTGAAGTCAGAGCTCAAATAACATTTCACTCATATTTATTGCTGTCGTAAGTTTAGCTAGAGGCCTTGTGCACACAAGAAACTCAGTATGACAAATTCTTACAAAGCTACTATTTGTACATTTGCCAGGTTAGGACTGTATCTTTGCAATGTAAGGAAAATTAGCTCCTTTTCTCCATTCTGAACTGAACTAGTAATATAATGTAGACAATCTGAATAACCAAATCGCACAGAGACTCAGTTTATACTATTCCTTTCCCTATAACATATGCACAAATCTAGTTCTGTACAATTATGACTTTAAGTGATGGTTCTGGGGCCTTTTATGTAGGAGAAGCAGTAAATTCAATTTGGAATAAAAGTAACTGGGGATTTGACAGTCAGAGAAACAGAGACTTAGATCTTGCTTTACCCTGTCTTTCTTGATGCAAAGGTTCCAATGAAATCTCTATAATATTATTTCTGAATTTGGCTGTGGTTCAAATGTGTGGATTTCAATTTCCTGAATTTTCCAGCCAGCATGCTAGGAATTGAAATCCATACACCTTAAAGTTGCCAAGGTTCAGAAACACTGCTCTAAAGCAGGGTTGTCAATTTCTTGGCCCATGGGCCGGATGTGTCATGCACTGGCCATGCCTACACCCAGTTAGTGAAGGGGAAAACGTCCCAATATGGCACATTTGAAGAGACTCTTAGGCAAAATATTAGTGACCAAAACTTACAATCTTAGGTCTCCCTATGTTAATTATAGGGTTGTCTGCAAGATAACGGTGTGGTCAATGAAGCCAAAATGATGTGATCAAATAGTCAGTGCACCACATTCTGCAAGCACTCCCAATTAATTTCTAGCTTATCCTGGTAATCCTGGTGTCACTGTTTTATACTGATGCTCATTTTAAGAAGGAAAACAGAAAACAGGACAAACCTGGAACTCCTTCATAGACTGTTTATGTCATATCTTTCTCCTTTTATACTCTAAATCTTTGTTCATCTATTACTTTTGTGCCTGACAATTATTTGGTTTGATGATGGCCTGATGATCAGATACAAGAATCTAATCTAAGGCTAGGCTACTTCTGATCCACTGCAGTTACAGATATTATGCTTCAGTCTGCAGAGTCACATTTTGATAGATTTAGACTTAATTAGCCAAAGCCCTCAACATGTAAATAAGAAATGTATGAATACATTCCTCTGCAAGAAACTATCATAAGGATATGTACAGCCTACCTTCCCTTAAGCCATGGGTGTCAAACTAGATTGCATCATGTGATGCATCATGACATATTGTGACATTTTTTGGCCTTTGAGGAGCTGGGGTGGGTATGGCCTGTGCATGACACATCCGGCCCAAGGGGCTGCCAGTTTGCCAGGCCTGCAAGTTAAACTATCAGATCAGAGGTTACATTATGTCATGACCTTGACCTCTTGTTCAGAGTTTTTACTTGACTTTCACACTTTGACATTGTGATATTGTGTGGTAAATAACAGTGAACCAGTAATGTGATTGATGTTTCCTACTGGTCAATAAATTTTCAAGAACTGCATCTGAATAATGCTGTCTGTGGCCATTTCTTGGCTTTATATTCACAGATATAAATCATTTATATCATTTTCTGAAAAGGAATCCTGTGTTATGGAACTTGAACAAATATGTTTAAAAAGCAATCAAAATAATTAAGGGGCCACAGCACCTTCATTATGATGAAAGACTACAGCATTCTGAGGCTTTTCAGATTGAGACATTCCCCTTCCCTTCCTCTTTAATACCACACATATTTAAACTTTGGAATTTGCTGCTATCAGATGTTATAAATTCTGTGGCTTTGAAAGAAAATGGAAAAATTCATGAAGGACTAGACTATCAACAGGTACTATCTATTTCCAGAATCACAGGTGTGAAAGCTGATTTTAAATTTGATAATAAGTCTACAAACCATTTTTCAAACAATCAACAGGTGCAGATTGCTCTTTTTTTTCTAGAAGGGAGCAAGCTTATTTTCTTTACATTGAAAGAGCAAGAGAAAAATATCCTGAAACTCTCTGTGATAATTTGCCTATATACAGGATTCTCAGTTGAAAATCAAGTACTCACTAGAATGCTAGCATTATTAGTTTAACTTTCTGCTTAACAAAGCAGACTCTTCTCAATACATCAAATCATAATCAGACTTCTGATATACACATTTATAGAATTAATCATATTCGGTTTAAGCTGCCAACAGAGAAGCTTAACAATTCTCCTAAAAACACCTTAAATTTGAATTGATGGGGGGGGGGGGCTCATTCCCTGCTGTTCATATTGCAATGCTGAAAACATCTGTGTGGCCACTGTATGACATTGAATGCATAGAGGAGATGGGCAGTTATTGTGATTTAGGAACATTTTTCTTATGTTCTTATATATTTCTGAAAGCTGTATTTATATCTTATTATACAACCAGAGTTATAAAGATTCTGAGAGAAGCGATAAGTATTCTTTATTTGCCCTTCAAACTTTATGGCTATTCTTTTCAATTTTTGTAAAGTGTGTGCTTTATGTGTAATTTGCCATCAGCACAGGGTCTCTGTATGTACCAATAGTTCTGTGCCATACAGAACTATGGTTTATCCTTATTTATTGCTGCTGATAAAATATACCATTAATGGGGCTGAGGTTGACATATAAGCAGATATTTGATCTTAGAGCTTAATTAGACATTTGTTTCTATTTTGCTCTTCCCTTTCAACCTACTATTGGGTACAGATTTGTTCATGAAATGTTCTACTGCTATTGTGTATCATCAGATCAACAGCAATATCATTGAAGGATCAATGCCTAAAAGTTATTTTTCTTGGAATAACAAATGGAATAGAAATTCTCATTATTTATATTATTATTATAAACTCAGTGTAAGGAATATCTAACTCAAGGTCAAGATTAAGAATAAGATTAAAAGAAATGGGTATTCCTTTGGACATAGATGTTACATTCCAAAGAAATGAACATGCCAGTTCTTTGGGGTTCTTTTTATAACATGAAAAAAAATGACAATTGATTAGTTTGCAAAAGAAAAAAATAACCAATAGATTCTTACAGATATGTAAAATTTAGCTAGTAAATTTTTATAGATATAGCTTCCTAAGTACCAGTGGATGCTTTGAATACCCTGCTGTCCACAGTTAAAGCCATCATGTAAGCATGCCATAATTAACAGTAGTATGTAAGCTTTGCTTCTTTCAGCACTACAGGAATTAAGATCTCTCAGTGCCTGAATAGGTCACTTCAGTGTTTTTCCCAGAGAATTAATGCTAAGCAATTATACAAAGCATTAAAGGATTCTAACAAAGTCTGCTGCTCATGCTTAGAAAGCAGTTATAACCTTTACCACATTGTAGTTACTTTTTTTCTTTTCCATGTTGCACTGCAACAAAGAGAAAGAAAGAGACCACATAAAGCAATGAAGGTCAAGATTATAAAAACAATTTGTGAATTAAATGTTTTTTCTGGAGTTTTTCCAGTGAATGACTCTTAGTCATAATTTGAAGTGCAAAGAATAGATGAAAATGAATACACTTAAAAAAAATATTGTTGAATGACCATGATAACCAATTATCCTGAAGTTCATGGAGCATTTTGAATCTTATGCAGAGTTTTAAAAGAAAATTTGAGTACTTCTTACCAATCAGTACAAGCCATGCACCCCAATGTTTTTCCAATAAAGTAAATAATTTTAGAATTGTGGCCTAAGCATCATAAACATCCTCTGATTAACTTAAGGGAGGGGATGAATGCAGCTGTTTAAATTTGTTCAAGTGTCTAAGATTTTTATTCCTTATTATTCCTTTTAAGAAAATGTTCATGTGAACTTAACAATCTTGAACAGGCTCCCCACAGAGATAGCTGTGAACTAACTAGCATGTCACATTAATTCATTGTCTATCATTAGCTTCAATTCTGACCCACATTAATACAGAAGTAAACCAAACACAAATTATTATCCCATTAACACTAAGAAATCTCTGTTGTGAAATAATTTGAAAGACTGCTACTGTAGTCTATTACCCTGAATGGACCTATAAAAACTGGTAGGGAGTAGAGAAAAAATTAATCTCCTTCTCCTCTTAAAGGGTGAAGAATTGAATAGCTGGACTTCCTTCCTTCCCATGACAATTGTGTGCATCTATCAATCATAAAGAACGGTTAGTATCATTAGTATTTCACTGCCCATGCTAAAATTTTCAAAGGAGAAAATCAACAGTGAGAACTCTACCTGAAACAAAGATCACAAGTCTATATAGAAAATATATGAGATTATGCTGCATGTCCGTTCTCCTTCACTTTTTCAGGTTTTTTTCTCACAGATTTGATATGTAGAGAATAATTGTAGCATTCACTGCAAACTGGGAAAGGATGTGAGTGACTGAGACAATTTTTGATTGGGGAGAGGGTTCTGTTTTTACTCTTATTTAATCAGGGGCTTAAAAATTGTAGAGCACAATCTTTCTGGATCCTTGAAAGAGCCAGCTGTCTTTAGAAGTAAAAGTTGTTTGGGCTTAAGCATCTTATTCCCAAATAACACCCTGGTCTAATTGAATCTTTGACGCTAATAAGTGAGTCAATCAATATTCATAAGGCAGGAATAGCTGGAAAGATCTAGAGATGTTAAGAAACCATGGTTGATGGGATAGGAACTAAGGGAAATAGTTTTTTAAAAATCCCATGAAGGTTGTTTTAGAAAGGAGAGATAGCAAAATACACAGTTTTCTGATTTGTATGTGAAGGGTTCTAATTTTGCTGAGAGCTAATAATTTTGAACTCTCTATTTTATTTATAATTTTCATTTGGGGAAAAAAAGCCTTTCATTAATTTTTTTAAAAGGATCTCTTTGACTAAGTGCCAATTCATCAATGCATTAGAAACAGAACATTAATCTGTTCCTCCCGTCTCTGCCATAATTGTAACATTTTTCTTTTAATGAGGTAGAGTAGGTGAATGGGGAGGTAATTGTGCCGATAGTGATGGAAGGTTTCTCTTATAATTTCCAGACTAATGATGACATGCAACTGGTATTGTTTCTTTGAAGCAAAGGGTCTTTCTTCACAAAAAAGATGGATTAACAGTAGAAGAGAAGGGCCAAAACCCTCCAGCAACTGGCACTCCCCCAGAACACAGTATGCACACACATCCATCTTGCACTTCTTGCCAGATAATGAGTGCGGAGTGCTCGTTTATTGGCAATATGAATAACTGGGTTTGGCAGGTTATTCTAATGAAAATGGCAAGGTTAGAAGGGATGCAGAGTGGAAAAATGAGCTCTATGCAAGGTGACTGCAGAAAACTATCCTCCATATGCCATTCAATGGAATGGTACTGAAGCCATCGGATAAAATTTGATATAATCCTATCTCGAACAAAAAGCCCTGAGGCTGATAAAGGAGGATTACTATACAGCTTAAAGAGGGTGACCTGTTCTCCCCTATAGGGGGCATTTCAGAAGACCATAAAGCTACAGTCCATTCCATTATCTATAAAACTGCTGCAGTTTCTTTGTTAAGAACAGATTTGTCCAATTTTAGAAATAGGATAGCAGTTCGAAGCTGCATCTGTTCAATATATCTTGATTTTCAAAAGTTGTACGGATCACATAAGTGGCTATGAAGTTAATTTACATGCCATGGTTTTCCATGTTTAATCACACACACACACACACACACACTGGTTCTTTCCTGATTGTTCTTTGCTTTTAAAGGGGAAAGATGTGGATTATATGTATACTATAAATAAAGGTAAAGGTAAAGGTTCTCCTCGCACATATGTACTAGTTGTTCCCGACTCTAGGGGGCAGTGCTCATCTCCATGACTAAATGCCAAAGACACACGGAACGCTGTCCCTATTTTTCTACTTGCATTATTTACATGCTTTCAAACTGCTAGGTTGGCAGAAGCTGGGAAAAGTAACAGGAGCTCACCCCATTACGTGGCACCAGGAATTCGAACCGCTGAACTGCCGACCTTTCGATCGACAAGCTCAGTATCTTAGCCACTGAGCCACCATGTCCCTTTTATACTATAAATAGTGATCTCTAATTTTGCAAGACTTTATTGACATTACAAACACAGAGAGAAATATATGTTATAGGAGACTAGAATGTTAACATTAGAAGTAAATATTTGGAGTAATGGGAAATAATTGGAAAGTCAATATTTATAGCAAAAAAACTTTTTTCCAAGCACCTCCATGTGGATAACTCTCTGCATGGATATAAACAGGTAGCTGAGAAAGTATAAACAGGAGTGCCAGCAATATTTGTCCTTTTACAGTACAGCGTTGCTCAGTTGTGTAGTTTTACTTTTGTGCATAGATTCCTTCCCTCTATTTGCTTGTCTGTTGGCTGATAAAGGACTGTTTGTTCTTTTATGTAGAACTAACTTCTAACTTGATTCAGTTTTTTTCCAAGTAAGTATTTTGTTTCATTTCTTAAATCAAAAACTCTTCAATCCTTCTTATTCCTAGGTTGTATTTGTACCAGCCAAAAAGATTTCAGTACCAACTCTAAAGGGAAGAAAGTAGACATGCTTATTTCTGGAGTCTGGAGAAATTTTCACCAAGTTTTGTTGATGGCAATAATGTCATATATGCCTTCATGTACTAGGAAGACAAATTTAGCCACACAATTTTGTCCTATTTTGTATTACGAATTTTCCTTACATGGAACAAACCCTTCCCATAACCATTTCATGAACTCACCATTTTCATATGGGATATTCCACATTAGCATTACAAATGTTATTAATATTCTGAGACACAGCAGTAGTTTATTAAAATGTACTTGAGAGCTTCACAGTCAACAAAACCACATTTGGTATTTAGTACATTAAGTATATCATTGATTTCTGATGACATTAGCATAGAAAAGGAAATAGGGAAATACTCAGTATTCAGTGGTTTAAGGTATAATTGTTTTAGATAGCAAAATATCTGGATATGGTGATTTAAGAAAAAGCATATAACCAAAAGCCAAAAATTGTGTTGAGCAAGAATAAGAAAATGTTGAGTGAGGGTGAAACAACAATATTGTCCTTAAATACGTATATGGTTCTGAAAATACATCTTAGACAGAGCAGGCAAATTAAAACTGCCTGGTGACCCTAGACAGAAAAGTGACAGATGACAAAAATTGTCTTTTTCTGGAGTAAATATATACGTACAACTAAAGATATTGTTAGAAGATGCTAGTATCAGTTGAAAGAGCATCCTTGGAGACTCCTTAAAACAGCAAAACATAGAGGCACTGAATCAGATCATAGTAAGCTGACTCCACATTATTGTCAGATTTTACATGCCTGATGTAATGGTCATGTACACAAATTTACACTGCTTTTGTAAGTACTATGTATTATTTCCCAAGGATATGTAGCAATAACAATAGCACTTAGACTTATGTACTGCTCCATAATGCTTTACATCACTCTCTTGGCAGTTTACAATGTCAGCATATTGTCCCCAATATTCTGGTCATCATTTAACTAACCTTCAGACAGATGGAAGGCAGAGACAAACCTGAGCCAATCAGAATCTATGAGCAAAGTTAGCCTGCAATGTTGCATTCTAATCACTGTGCCACAATGGCTCCTGTATACTCCTGTATCTTTGTGGACTTTGGAGTTCTTCTGGGTTCCTTCAATGATGATCTCATTGATCAGTGTAGATATGCAGCCAGTAGAGACTTCTAGTGGAAACATAGTAGACTAATATGTCTCAGCAAAACAATGAGGAGGATGCAAAGGGAAGGACCAACAGCCAATCAATATATCTAAGCTAATGATCTCTAGGCGAAGAGAAACCATGAGTAGCCACATTAACTTTGTGGGATTCTGCAGGCACTTGCAAGTACAGCAGCAGCAGCCTTAGTAGAAGACATCACACTCACTGTCTCACACAAAGTCCGGATGAAGGACATCTGTCTTCCTAATCCATTTTATAATGCAAATGAAGCACATTAAAAGTGTGAAGAGATCTTCAAAGCAAGAGAGCACCTACAGTCACCTGGGTGAGTGTACCTTCAAATTGGGAAACATTAAAGTAATAAGGAAGGAACCAGTTACAAAGTTTTAAAAAAATTAAATGCAAAAAGCTTAGGATCCAGGATTTTGAACTAAGAAAGTTAAAGAATGGACTAAAGGGACAGATTTGGAATATTGCTTACTTGGCAGTATTTTTGATTATAAATAGATAATATACTTTGAACCTTCATGGGAAAGAAGAATGTTTAAATTTGTTAGGGGTACTGATTGGCTGACTATGTTAAATGAAGGAAAACATGAAGAAAATAATGTTTGTGAATTACAGAGTGCTGAAAGAGACAAAACTGTTATGGACATGGGAAAAAAACTTCTATTTATAGATTACAAACGTGAAATAAAGAAAAAAATATTTATTACTAAAGGGACTGAAAGATATAGAAGAGGGGAAAGGATTATTGTACCACTCCAAAAGAATGTATTTGTTTATGGTGGTTACAGTCACAAAAGAGGAAATTATTTTATTGGCCAGCAAGATTGTTATGTGTATTAAATGAAGATATATTGAAATATCCACAAGAGAAGATAAAAATAACAAGTAGCTGTAATGAACTTTTTGCCGAAAATGGAAAGACCTAACGTGACCAGACAATTGAAAAAGTCTTGAATAAGGAGACAAAGGGATTATTGTCCTTTTATCACTGAATAATGAAGGTTGGGTATCACTTCTGTGAATATTTTTTTCTTTTTGTTTTGGCTGTATTGCTTTGTACACTTTTTCCTTTTCTTCTTTCCTTTTATATATTTCTTTTCTTTCTTTTATTCAAGTAAAATTATCAATAAAATTATTTTTTTTTATTGAATTTTAAAAGAACAAAACACAATAATCCAAAAGAAAATTACAATAAATCACCCATTGCTATACAG
>JAOYMU010000002.1:26424934-26439749 GCA_025802295.1 Psammodynastes pulverulentus
CCAAATTGCAGGCAGCTGGCTGTAAGCAGAAGTAGCCTGCAATTATTGCACTCTATCCTCTGCACCACCAAGGCTCTAAATGTTTAAAGGTTCTAAAGATTGTATTCCAATTTTAAGGAGGTCAAATTAAACTGGAATTAAACTACAAATAATGCTCTCCCAAAATGCCTGAATGTCTAAAATGAGCGAAAACATCAGTATTTTTTCTCTGTATGCCTATCCAGAAGTAATCAAGGGTATGACTTGTAAATATCACTTTCTTGCATATCAATTGCATATAGTTCCTTCTGTATGCTATCTTCTAAATGACCAAGGGCATGAATTTAAAAAATCTGTTCTATATGCTTATTTAGAAATTACTCTGACTAGATTCAATGCAGCTTATTTGCTGGTAAGCATGTAAAAGAGTTCAGCCTTCTTACAGATAATTAAGCAATAAACTCCTTATCCTTAAAGAGAATTAAGCAATAAACTCAACCACACAAACAACATTGCAGCAGATTCTCTCATGCCCCTTATTTTATGCAAATACAAAACCATCTCTGGAAGCACTTTTACTTTTTTATAGGAAGTTTGGATACATTACCAGTGCCTATTCAGATATGAGAATAGCTGGTTTCAGAGAAGCTTATTTCCAATGTAAAGGTTATGGAGCTACAGCCTTCTTAAACAGAAACAAAACATACAAGTAGAAATGTCATTTATTCCACCAGTTACACATATTCACATAAAAATGCCATCAGTAAAAATGGATTTATAATTTGTGCCTCAGGTTACATGCCTCAGAACTTTATCAAAGTTAGTTGGACTCAGCCAAAATTTTATCTGCTCAGCAGATAATCTTGGCCTGCATTAATATTTTCCATTTTTTCCCTCAGTGGTGCATATAAATGTTCACAATTTCTTTTGGTCTTTCCCCCCAAAAAAGAACTGTGTCTATGTGCTACAGCAGAAAGTATAGAAAAGGATTGACTCAAGATTAAGACTTCTCTTTTAGTGCCTTGCAGAGAAATTCTTTCTTTTTAGTGGAATTTCAATTTGATGGAGTAGAATTTTTTATAAAAATTATTTCAAAGAAAAAGAAATTGAAGAAAATTTCTATGATTTCTGTGTTATGTAAAAACCCTGAAGTATGACTTTATATTAGAAACTATTTGGCAAATTAGAATAAAAAGTCATAGCTTGAAAATAGAGGTTTTTAAATCATGATTTCTGCTGTAATTTGTGATATCATTTTTCCAATCATTTAGATCTGCTTCTAGAATCCAAAAAACCAATGATAAGAATGATGAAGAAATGAGCAATGGAAATGGATAGGATTGCTTTACTCACTGTGAACCAAAATAGTTAGGTTGCAAACTATATAATGCAAAATTAAATATGTTGCTTTAACCAAATTAAGAAAGTGTCCCATTCTTTTTTCTTTTCATGAATTATGCTGACACTTCTTAATATGCTTCTCAGACACCTGTAATGCTCAAATAATGCTAGCTCAGTGTTTATATTAAGAAAGTTACTTTAGTTGTAAAAGCTAAACCTGATTATATCATATCTGCAGTCAGTGATAAAAAATGTGTATATATTCCAAATATTATATTCTTAAAACTCAGTATTCTGACTTTGTCCTCTCATTCTAATTATTACTTAATATATTTCTTCATCACTCTTCACCAAAGATAATTCCAGAGAGTCAGAATGAATAGAATTCCAAATGTGGATGTTATGCTTTGAACCAGTATGGCCAAGAAAAAGATGCATTGTCACTTATTTGATAGCTGCAGTTCAATAGTGCAGCAACCCAGATTAGAATTTCAACATTCTCTTATTTATGCCACCTCTACAGTCCAGACAGTGATAGAGATGCTATGTTAGCACATCTCTGCTTTACCTGCTAATAAGCTAAGGATTTTATTACCATACCAGTTAATTCCATCTCTCTTGAGAAAACCTTTCTTCTGTCCTGTAAATGATAAGGGCTGTGAAACTCATAAGGAGGCTGAAGAAGTCTAATTACAGTAATTAGCATTACTAATTTTATTTCAACTATAGCCCTAAATCAGTGTACAAACAGAAATTTCTAGTCGCAAACATTAGGATCCAGATTTAAAGGGACAGTGGAAATGAGACTGGGAACTCAGTATGAGCCATTTAAAATTAATTGTGTATGCAAGCAAAATAAGATCACTATCCTTTAATGTAGTAAATGAAAATAGGCATATGTAATCTACACGAACTTCCACTAGCATATACCATTAGATAATTATGGAAATAAAAACATTGAAAAGTAATTTTACTTAAAAATAAAAAAATATGATAGCTATCTTCATATCACTTAATATCTTTATATAGAAGATGGAATTATACCATCTATACTATAGTAAATACAATAAAGTAGTAATTAAAAGACAAATATCTGATCCTGCATTGACTTATTGAAGACAGAATTGTAAGACCTAAGCCAAAAAGCACATCTTGAGAGACTATACAATAATAAATCACTGGGTCCTGATAGCATCCAACTGAAGGTCCATGATAATATTAATTTCAAGATTATTTTTATTAGATTAATATTATGGCTTTTCCATAGAAGTTTCTGCTTCCAATTTTTCTTTTCAACAATTTTTTTAGAAGATTAGAAGAGACTGACTGGCCATTGCACCCGGTAAGCTTCAATGGCTTGACCATGGATCTTATCTAGGCCTAGGACAAAAAGGACAACTGGGAAAGTTTAGGGCAATCAAGCCTAACATCTATTCCAGGCAAACTGATACAAATCACGATGAAGGAAAAGATAACTAGGCAGGTAGAGAGCAAAATTTGGTAGAGAAGAATCAGTAAATATTATGGAGAGACAAATCCTGTGGGTGATGTGTGGGGGGCAGATAAATGGATGAATTGTTAAACAGAAGTGGCCCCATTGACACTTGAATTAAAAAAATGTTTAACAGAAGTCCTCATCAAAAGCTCTTGAGTAAATAAGAAAGGAAAGCAAAAGGGGGGCCACCAAGCCTCAAAAACTAAGAGTAATGATGAGTTTTGCTATGAATCCAAAGTATTGATTGTTACTGCAAACAATGTATGCTCTATTTTATGGACACTTGTCTCAAGAAATCCAGCTATTGCCTTCCCTTACATTTTTTTTTGGGGGGGGGGAGGGTTGGGAGGAAGTATTGATGGAGTCTTCCATTGTCAAACTCCTAAAACCAAAAACACATGGTGATTCTTCCAAGCAGATTTCTTTATTGTTCCACACCTATAGACAGAATCTTACAAAACTGAAGTATCCTACTATCTACAACAAGCATATGTTCTGAGAACTATTAGGAAGGGCTGTCTTCATCCTCTTTCCCACACACAAACTATCTGAACTGAGCTGCCTCTTACTTCTCGGGAATGCATCCCACCCTCCAGGGACTCCATACTATATTCCATCACCTTCCCAGAGCTTTTGGTTGCTGAAGAATGAAGTCATTCTGGATGCCAAGTTTGGGGTAGGACTGGTTTTTTTAATTTAATGGCAATTATTTTGTTCAGAGATATGTGTGAAATCAGCAATGTAAAAATGCAATCAATCCATTAATAAAGGGCATTTTTATACTCTTAAATAAGAATTCAAAGTTATGAATAATAGCTAGATTGAAAACATAAAATTAGCATGGATTTTTTTTTCATTTTTTGCATAGAGTGCCAAATATACTAGTGTCTTGTCAATCAATTATTAGTATGAATTTTTGCTTAATGCAATAAGCTTCTGATTCTCATGAACCAAATCTGTTCCCTTGAAATGAAGGTGACAGGAAATGCTTAGAAAGGCAGGCAGGTATATGGATGAGGCCTTCCAGAAAATAATGTCACTTGTTCTATGTGCAAGGACAACTAGATAAGCAGAGCACAGAGGTTGCAATGAATGAACAAATGTGGTGCCAGGGAGAAGGATGTTTTTGTTAGACACTGGGGAACATTTGAGGACAAAATAAACCTCTTCAAGAAATGGGTTTTACTTGAACTGAAATATAACTGGGATATGAGTAGCTAGCATCAAAAAGGTAGTAAGGCAATTTTTGAAAGGATTCCTGGGGGAAGTCAGCAATGCTAGGTAGCATCCATTTCAGAAAACTATAGATATTTCAGGAACTATCACAAGGGATTGAACTAATGTTGGAAGTGGAATAATAGGTGTTAATATCTGGCAAGGAAATTAAAGAGACCAAAAAACTGTGGGTAAAAAAAGGTTATGTCAATGACCTTTGGAAAAAGATAAAGCTATATAGATCGCAAGTCTGGAAATTTTCAAGCCAAGACAAAGAAATTAGAATAAATAGATACAGTAGCCAAGATTTACATGATCTGAAGAGAGACCAGGGTTTAGAATGGATGCACAATGGTCCGCAATCTAACTTCTGTTTGGCCAAAACCAGTTTCTACCCTTTCCAATTTGCAGGCCTCAATATTCCCATATTGATGCTGATACTGATAATGGTGTGATCATTTCATGTACTCCAACTAACATCAATAGAGTTACTAGAGCTATAATCCAAAATGCAGGGAAAACTTTAACCTGAAAACATAATAAAGGTTCTTTGTCCAAACATCTTGTCTAAATTCTTTGTAGGGCAGAAGTGGACTATTACATAAATACATGGGAAATTAGGAAGCTCAGGATAAGATTTAAAGCTATTCTTTCTCCCTTTAGATGTATATGCTTTGCTGTGCTAAAGAGTGAGGAGAAAGCTTGGAGACAGACAAGTTATTACCTTAGGGTCAGTTTGCTCATTGTACAATTGTATTGCTGATTGTACAATAAATAAATCATCATAATGACCCAGGTTTTGTTCCTTGGATTTAGTCCCATTTGTTTTGGAAGATAAACATCTGTCAAGGGGGGAAGTCAAAATGGATAAACAATTGCTATTTTGTGGGTTTGGGTTTCTAACTTAAAGTTTGCCAGGATAATTAGATTGTCCTGCAAAGAATCAAGGATTCGGAATGCTAAGTGCATAGGATATCATAGAATGAGCTTGGGCTAAACATTCTATGTGAAAAACATTATACTATTTAGCAGCATTCACCTTTCCAAGACTATAAAAAAATTTTTTTAGATCTAGATATATTGCTCTCCCATCTGCTTTTTCAAAAAGTAAATACTGTAAAATTCTCCTGGACAAAAGAACTTGCCTCTGTGAATCCAGGAAAATTGAATCAATAAATCACATTTTATTATCCTGCCCTTTTTATATAAGTACTGTGTTTAAAATACATTAGCTCCAGACATAGAATTACCCAGGCAGATTGGATGGATTTTACACTATTCTGTACTTTAGGGAAGTAAAGTAACACATAATTCTCAGGGTAGCCAACTTCAGGAGTGACCTTTGTGTGACCAAGGAGGAAGAGATGTTCATGTGCCTGTTTGATTCAAAACCCATGTTGGACTGCATGGCTGACTGGGTCATCTTATGAGCTGGCAATGGAGTGATGAGGGCAACAGCCCTTCTGATCAGATGTTCAGCAGCATATGGTGCCGATGAAGGCGCTGCAATTCAACTGTAGAAGATTAGGCAACATGACAGTGGCGATGGCAGAGATCTAAAGTGTTACATCCAGTAAATCCAGCTGCCCCAGTGAGTCTGTATTGTGGTGATGGTGGGGAAATAATATGATACAGTATGTGTATGGATGAAGATGGGAATGGGAAAACTGGAAATAGGGGTGTTAAGCACTGCATAAAAACATCCCAGGGAATCAGATTAATCAACTGCTTGAGTGGCTGTGCCATGCAAGTGTGATATGGGCCCTTTGGTTTGAGGAAGGGATGACAGACGACAAGGCAAGCTGATACAGCAGGCAAAGGGCAAGGCAAGCAGATACAGAGGTGGTGATAGAGAGAGAGATGGGGGAGACTTTCAGGAAAAGTGACCCTGACATTTTAATTGGTTCTGAATTCCAACTGCCCATCTCTGCTCTAATGTCTCTCTCTCTCTCTCTGTCTCTGTCTCTCTGTCTCTCTGTCTCTCTGTCTCTCTGTCTCTCTGTCTCTCTCTCTCTCTCTCTCTCTCTCTGTATATATATAATTCTTAATGCCTGAAAACATCCTCCTTAAATTCTGCAAAATATTCGTACTTTAATATTAAATATGTTTCAATAATTCATATAAGGTTAGCATGTTCCATAGAATCTTATTCATGTCCAATGTTATTCTATTCTGCATTAACATTGTACTAGAAAACCTATTAACATTTACAAATATTCATATGCTCCTAAATTATTTTTAAAATGCAACATGAATGCTGTCATAGTTGCTAAGAAGGTTGTATTTCAATGGTAATTTTAACCATCTATTACCTGATAGACTGAGATCCTTCCTTTTATTGCCACAATGGTTCTTATTTGCATCAACATCTCCCAACATCTTTATTTAATATTTGGGCAGACTATATTGAAATATATTTGACATTATATTTCATTTGTTAACCCAATTTGAAGTTAATTTTTCCAATCTGATGTAGGCATTTACAGATGTAGACTTTTTCGCACAAAGAGAAGGAAAAAGAGAGGCACTTTTTTTTTGCTTACTCTCCCTAAAGTGAAATATTATCCATGCATTTCTCTTTGCTTGTATAAATAACATAAACACGGTGGGTCTTTGGAATTTTAATGCTAAATTTAAATATGCATGTTGAATTAACTCTTTCCTACTGCTTATGAGCTTTGAATGGGTATTGAAACAGCAAACTCAACAGTGCCTATTGTTAGAAAAAGATTTCTGAGCAGGATTTCAACCACATGTGAATGCACACAGGATTGTGGATGCGGAAATAAGATATAAAGGAACCAAGAGATTTTTTTTTCTATTTATAAGGCTAATGGGAATAATTACAACGATTTCTACCACCAATTATTTACTTATAAAATAAAGTACCGCATATAAAATTAACTGATTTCTCATTTGTATATACAAACTTTTTTTTTCAACAAGAAATCCCTCTCTGCTACACAGAAGCATGCAAGCATGCATATAAACGTTTCCTTTCTTGCTTCCAACGGAAATAGTAAAAGCAAAATAACTGATTAGCAACTGTAGCAAGGAGGGTGCAAGTTAGTTGACATCCTAGTAAACAATTACATTCTTTCCACCCATTCCTGAATGAGAAGATATTATCCTCTGACCTGGAATCTGAATCCCAAATAATTTGGAAATATGCAGAGGTGGTATTCAGCAGGTTCTGACCGTCTCTGGAGAACCGGTAGCGGAAATTTTGAGTGGTTCGGAGAACCGGTGGTAACTTTCCCCCAGGAGTGGGGAGGGAATGGAGATTTGCAGTATCCTTCCCCTACTGTGCTTACCAAGCCACGCCCACCAAGCCACACCACACCCACCAAGCCACGCCCACAGAACTGATAGTAAAAAAATTTGAATCCCACCACTGGAAATATGTGATGCTAAGGGCAAAACCCCAGAGAGGGTAAAAGATTTTTATTTTAATAAAGGCTACAAAATAAGTTGTTGAGAGTCTAAGTTAACTGCTTCCAATAACATGAAACATAAATCTGCATACCCATATTAGACATAATTTAGTGAGCAAATAAAATAGGAATGCAGAGCATAGGAGCAAAGAGTGCAAAGCAGCCCTGAAAATATAGAAAAGATCCCTCATTTGTCAGCCTGCCTTTTCATGCCAACTTTACCATACTAGATTCCGCCGTAGCTTTTTAAGTATTGAATCTGAATGTTGGGGGAAAAATTCATCTACTGTCTTCCTTACTGCTTTTAGATTTTCTTCCCCGCAAAATTCCTTGGGATAAAGAAACTTTTAACTCCTTCCTAAGATTCTACCCCCATCTCTCTATGAAAAATAACAGGAACTCTAAATATTTTATGAGTTACCAGCAGGTCAAAGCTAACCTGCAGATCCTAGAGGCGCTATAGATAAAGACAAAGAAAAGAGAAACTCCGTTTAAATATTATAGAAGTAATTGAAATTCACTAAACAAGCAGTTTAACAAAGGCTAGACTTTAAATTTACCCATGCTTTTCAGTTATGATACCTGCGCCGATTATTCATTCATTTTCAATAGCATATTTTATTGCTAAGAAATATAAAATAATCTTTTTACACCCCCACTCCACCCCAATTTGCAAGTAATAGTTTTAAGAAGGGATTTGTTGTCCTATCTAGTAAATACAGTAATTGTTAAGCATCCCCTATCATTAATGGCCTAGTTATCTTAACACGTAAGGACATTAAATCACAATACAGTAGAGGTATCACCCACGTATCTGGCTACTCCCAGGTTTTTCAATCCATTAGATTAACAGAATAACAGAGTTAGAAGACACCTTGGAGGTCTTTGAATCCAACCCCATGTTCAAGCAGGAGACCTACACCATTTCAGACAAATTGTTGTCCAATCTCTTCTTAAAAATCTCCAGTGTTGGAGCACTGACAATTTGGAGAATAGGTTGACTCCCTCTTCCTTGTGGCAGTTTCTTAGATATTGGAATGCTGTTATCATGTCACCCCTAGTTCTTTTCATTAAATTAGACATAGCCAATTCTTGTTACCATTCTTCATATGTTTTAGCTTCCAGTCCCCTCGTATACACTGTTAATTACCCAATTGAAAATATTTAAATCCCAACTTAGAAGCCAGCATTCATATAATAATGGAAGCAAGATGGATCTGTGTGAACAAAAACAGAATGAAGCCATTGCATCGTATAATATTTTTGTTCATACAATTGCAACATCAGCAAACCCACAACATTCATTTATGAGCTCCTAGTTGCTCACAGTTGTATGTAAATATAGGGCTGGAAAATATTAGGCAATTTAAACTTGTAGGAAACAGATTTTATGTTCTTTTCAGATTAGATAGTGTTGTCTGAATGATGGCTCTTATTCTTGCTCTGTGATCCCTTGTTACTGATTACAGATGTTCCAAAACACTGGAATTGGCCACATCTTACTGTTATCATAATTCAAATGGTAAAGCTGCCTTGCCTTAAACAAATCCAACTCTCTATTGTTAAAAGCTATGTGGAAGATAGTGAGAGTTTGGCAGCTTGGCCAAAATGAGAGAGGTTTCTAAATGAGATATGGGCTCCAGCACTCAGCACTAGTCTTGGTAATCCAGGGCACAGCAAGTGACTATTTTCATAAACTAGAGCACTCTCCCAGGACCTCATAGTGAGACTGGGAATCAGGCATCTTTACATTCAGAACACAAAGCTATGATATGTGAAATTCTCATTTCACAAGGCTGCAAGGCAGCTGCTAGAGACAGCTTTAGTTACCCCTCTGCCTGCTATGAATTGAATGGCTGGCTTCATTAAGTCTGGCAGGATTTCCTTCTTTCTGCTCAACAATGGGGATGGTTGGATAGGCTAGTAATTTATGCTAATACAAGGATAGCAAAGATATAGATGCAATGCAGCAATTCCCTCCTCTAGTATAAACCTAGGTTTGGCAACCAAAAACTATGTTACCTAGAGGCCAATTATATTTCAGCTTTTTTTATCCTTTCTGGTACTGAATAAACAACTAACTAGAAGCTGGACATGGTTAGTATTTTACTACCAGCTTGATTCTATAACATTCATAGGTCCCTTGGCTATGTAGAAGGGCTGACATTAGAGAACAGTGTTTTAGGATGTGGCTGTTCCATTTATTTATCTTTTGTAGTAAGTTCTGGGTGTGTTTCCAGATGGTGAGGCCACAAAACAGTATACTCTAAATTTTAGAGGTAAAATAGGCCTTTCCCATTTGGCAGTCTAGGCAGCAGACCAGAAATGAGAATCAAAACAATTGGCTTTAGTCAGGGACTTTTACTAGAGGTACTTGTCAGAGCTGCTACTACTAGGAAGATCCCAGCCTAATTTGTGGGAATTATTTAGACAGAACATTAGGAGGGAAATTGCCTTTCGACACCCCCTTGCTGGTGGAAGATTTGGCAATAAACTTAGCTAAAATAAATTTCATAGGAGCTGAAATGAGATCTCTGTGAATTTAGCTCTCATACATAGGACCAACTTCTGTGTTACAGCAAGTTCTACATCTGTAATATGTAGCAATAACTCAGATCATTGCATAGTTATTCTGTTACCCACAGTTCATTTGTTTGCATGCCAGTTCCAATGTACTTTAGCCCAATCTATTTTTCCTTTATTTTGACCTACTAATTTCAGTTTACAGCAAATTTTCTTGGCTATTCTGACTGGGGGAACACAAAGGCAAACATAAAGACATAATATACATGTTTTAATTGTATTCCAATGTAAGATATATAGGAACCATTTTTAAAATGTCTGTCCAACTTTGTATCAATGTCAGTATTAGCCATTTATGATTGAATCATGTTTAGTTCAGATAGACAGACGGGTAGATGCATTGCTTTTTAAGGCAAATGGCAGAAGGATTTCTTCTCCAGTTGAAAATGAAACCCTTCTTAACCTTTCAGGTAAGGCATTTCATAGCAGACTTCAAAGTGGCTGTTATGGAAAAGCACAACTTTAATAGCACCAGTAAGTAAGAAATTGCACAACACTTATATATCAAAAGGTTTTGGGTAATCTTAGATCTCAATATACACAATGGTTTTTAGCACATTACAACCATTAATCTATAACGGTACACGTAATCTGCATCACACTGTAACCTGCGTATGCATAACCAAACTATCTTCCCTTTCCTTTCCCTCTCCCTTTTTATATCCACATCATCCCAATTTAAATCCTATATCAGTTTAGCTACTCTGCATCTGATGAAATGAGCTGCAGCTTACAAAAGCTTAAGCCTTTATAATAGAGTTCTGAAACAGTGCTAGATCCTTGATTTCTTCTATATCAAGTGATTGGAAAATAATGAAATAGTGCACTGATGGACTTAAGTTTTTTTTAAAAGGCCAGGTTTATTCAGGAAAATAACATGTTTGAAAACCAGCAACCTTCAATTTACAAGGTAAGTATAATAGCTATTATGTTATTACAGATTTCCTAGTAAAGGTAGCTCTAGAAACCAACAAGGCATTTAAGAAAGGCAATTTTATTTTAAGGCTGGTTTCTGTACTCACGTGCATGAACATTCGGATGCTTTAAGGTTGATTATAAAATGATCTGTGTCTAGTAAGTTCTGCCTTCAGGAAGGAAAGTAATTGGCAATTGCTTTCTTGAAACAAAAAGGTGGGAGAGCACAACAGCAGGTAAATTGTCCAGTGGGAGAACATGGTAACCTATTGTCCAGATTCAATACTTTGCAAGCTATCTCTAAGGTGTCTCAGTCTGCACAATATTTTTTTTTAAATTGACATAAGAGTTAAGCCAGTATGAGCATTAGATAGGATAAGGGCTGCTTAAGATTGCAGTGTAATTTTGTCCAAATTAACACAAATGTAAGCTAGCCCACCTTAGAGAAACTGAAAAGAAATATATCTTTCTGTGGCACTGTATCACTTTAAAAAATATATTGTCCCAGCGAGTAGATTATATCTGAACTGGTCCAATAGGGTCTTAAAATCAAGGACAAACATTATAAATAGTAATCTGCAGTTATGCAAGTTTATAAAATGTTACAGAGCTAATCATGCTTCACTGTACAAGTTGATCAACTCAAGGAATTTCTTCTTGCATGCCTGGATAGAAATATTATTGTTATAAGAAATTCATTTATTTTCCTGTCTCTGAAATATCAAGGGTATTCTGTGGACCCCAGTGAGGCTCATTGGAAGAAAGGATCAAACCCAAAGACAAGAGGAAGATCTAGGTGGATGAAACTTATTGTACATTCAGTCCAGGAAGATCATCTCTTCATTTCCTGAGATTTTTTCCTCTCTCCTTCTTCTTTTTCCTTCATATCAATGAGTCTAGGTCTATAAACTGAAAATTGAGGACTAAGAGGATAGGAATATGCATATGCTTTAGGCTGCACTTCCATTGGGCTATAGTGTGCCTAATTATGTTCAGAAATTCTTGGCCTAATTTCATGGAAAAAATGCTGTGTTTCTTTGTCTCCCACAGCACAGAAATTAGATATTGAAAGGCTCTGTTGCCTTATTTTCTCAGGCATGACAAATAGCCGAACAAATGCAGCTCTTTTTGTCTAAATGTCAACTCTAAGAGTTAGGATCGAGACCCTTCAGTAGTGGGCCTCTAGTATATGAGAAGGGACTCTCCACCCTCTCATGCCAAGGTCCTAATAATAATTTTACTAGGCATCCATTTAGGATCATGATCTAATAACATCTGGTAAATAATGATAGTCACAGAAATATTGGTCATTTGCCTTTCCTACTGATTTATTTATCTAATTGTGATTAGTGCACAAGAGACAAAATATATTGTGAATCTTAACAAAATGGACAGTTTTATACTAGATTTCATATATAACTCTGGCTGCCCTTAATGAACAGAGAAACTATTTAAGCATAATCCTGAAAGATATTCACATTCATTTGGCCCTTACAGTATGCATTTAATACTCTTGTAATTCCTAGAAAATGTCAAATAAAATGATGCAGGGCTGGCCTGTTGGGGAAATGATCACAGATCTTGATTATCTATTCTAAAATCTAACATATTATCTGTTGAATCCCCCTAGCTGTAATGTATTGCCAAGACCTATACTCCATAAAAACAAAGTCTCTATCTTGGCATTCCATAAAATATGGGTAATTTTGTGAATAAGCAGATACTTGGATGATTTCTGAGAACTTGGCTTTTTCCAGAAAGATTTGCATATCTGGAAGATAGAAACATTCCTTCTTGGAAAATATTCCATGATTACGCGTCATAAAAATAATTAGGTTATGGTGAATTAGTACAAATGTTTACAACAAAATTGCTATGCACGAACATTATGGGTAATAATATGCTAATTGCTGCAGAATCAAAACCTGATTATGTTTCAGCAGTATCAGAAATTGCCAACTTTGCGATTCTAGGCGACACTTGATTCTTTCTATAGCATCTGGGAAGCAAAGAAAACAGCTGCCAGCACCCCAGTGGCAACTTGCAAACCTCTTGGAGCCTTAAAAGGCATACACTATTGAAGAAAGAGCCAATTTGGTTTAATGTTTAAGTTATCAGGTAAGCCAGTCCTCTGCTCTCATCTCTAGGAAATAGACATGGGCAAGACACTTCCAAAAAGCAGCTGTGAAGAAAACTGAAGATATTTGTCCAGGCAAATATCTGGACAAAGATACCCGAATGAATGAATGAATGAATGACTGAATGAATGAATGAATGAACGAACAATGGCATCAGAAGGTTTTTTTTATATCTGCCACATGCTAAAAATGATATAGTAAGCAATGCAGGATATAGCCTGCATTGAAGGCTTAAAAAGAGACTGGACAACCATTTCTCTCAAAAGATTCCTGCTTGAGCAGGGGATTGGACCAGGAGACCTCCAAGATCCCTTCCAGTTCTCTTCTGTTATTCTATTAGCCATTTCAGACATTTTCAGACAATTAGTTCGAGCAATTTGGGGTCCTTGGTGCTCTCTGAGCTTGCTTGTTTTCTTGCAGACATTTCATTACACAAAGTAGGTAACATCACCAGTGCTAATTAATTCAAGCAAATATCCACTTTGGGGGCAACTTTTCTGTTCTTATAAACAAAGTAGTAAAACCTCAAATTAATATAATAGTTGAGATAGGGAGTGGTGTCTGTAAACTCAGAGTGTTTGTTAAATCTAATACCTATATGAAAAATGACTTTAAATGATGCCAATGGTATAAATTAACAGAAGTTGCAATGTGCTGTCAATATCATAAACAATGTATTTGTTCTTTGTTTGGGAGTGAAATCCAAACAAAAATGTTACCCATTAAAGATCAGATGAATGGATATTCAGAGAGATACTTTAGTTGGATGTGCTATTTTTTTTCTAAATTATTGACACAAGGTTTTTCACAAATTCTTCCCCAACATTATTTCCTGGAAATGTCTTACTGCTAAAATTCCCAATCAACATAGTTGGTAACCCCATACCGGCCAGGAATTCATCATTCATATGCATTTCTTTTTTTAAAAATGTATTAAAGAGGTCTTGTTTTGGATGACTAAATTTATTTATTAATTAATGGAGATTTATGCTTTGAGAACTTATGACTCCTATATCTGAGCTGCAGAAATCCAGATAACCACTAGGTTGCAAGAAGTGATATACACTATAACTACCTAGCTGCAATCTAGCAGTTATGTGGATTTTTACAGCCTTCATATGATATATCTAAATAACTAGAAAAATTCAGTGTGGAATACAACACAGACACATAATAAAAAAGACAAATATTATTACAGATGGTCCTTGTTTAATGACCACTGGTTCAGCAACTGTTCAAACTGATGATGCTGTTGAACAAATATTACTTATGACTGGTCCTTCTCTGAAGCAACATCTCTGGACTCATAGGATTGTGAACACTCAGCTCACAATAAAGAGATCAAAGCCCACAGAAGCTGTGGTAACAAGATCACCTTTTGCAACTTTTGGGGGGTTAGGTTCTTACAAGCAGTCAATGGGGAAGGCAGCAGAAAATTGCAAATGGCGACCATGTGAGATCTTCATTTAATGACCCTTAGTGATTCACTTATGGAATAATGGAAACTGGAAATGCTGCAATTTCCATTACAAAGGGGCATGGTTACATGGTGTCACACTTTGTGACTATATTGCTTACTAATGGAAATTCCAGTACTAATTTCTATTAAGTGAGGACTACTATATTTTTATTATGCCTATAATAACTTGGTTCCTCAACTTATTACAGGATGAATATATCATATTATATCATGCTAATATAAATTATTATTATTA
>JAOYMU010000002.1:26486672-26501684 GCA_025802295.1 Psammodynastes pulverulentus
GAAGAGGTTTGTTTAAACATCAGTAAATTAATAGAAAATATAGAAAAGGAAGGAAGGAAGGAAGGAAGGAAGGAAGGAAGGAAGGAAGATAAGACCAATGAAAACTTGATGATGGGGGGGAGCATTCAAAAGCCACAGAGAAATGTAGAAAAGAAATCTGACTGAAAATGACTTATACATTTGCAAAATAAGTTCTCTGTAACATAAAGAAGAATGTATGTGTGTTTATGTATATATGCATGTGAGAATCTACTGCATTTAAAATGCACACATAAATTATCCTGATATTCTTAAAAATGTTTCTTGTTGATACCAGTAGTAAGTTCACATTATTACAATTTATTTGTCAGTAAATTACCCAATGAAAGCAAAAAGTGTGGTTAACACATCATATAACATCTAGGCCATCAAGCAATTCCTGCTTCAAATTTCATGGAACAAGAACTTGGCAAACAAGGCACAGATGTTAGGCACCAGCATAAAGTCAACATGGTTTCTTTCCTGCAATAAATTACAGTGGAAGAATAGAAACACAGGCAATATAGACCGAAAATGTGTCTCTGCATATGGAGGCATGGTAAGAAGGAAAGATTAGCTGAAAGAGGGGGGAGAGGGAGAAGGAGGGACAGCCACTGTTCTTGTAGTTGTCCTAATAGTCTTCTCCTTGGGGACTCCCATTTGTCAACTGAAGGCAGATTCTTAGGAGCAGGGACCATAGTTTGTCAGCCACAATTATCTCAAATGGGGTTTTGATTTCCTGAACGGAAGGAGACCTTCATGCAGTTAAAAGTTAAAACAGACTGTTAACAATGCTCCCCTGCTATGTACAAGACAAAGCTTGTTAATTTTCAGAAGTATTTGAGAGGGGGAATCCACAATCAAGGCTATAAACACAGATGTCAGTCACCAAAGGAAATTTATATAGATGGAACATAACCCTCAGTGTTGCTTCAGATTCCTTTTTGGTTTTGCAGTACTGAATGGTGATATTTTAAAGGAGCCGACTATATATTTAGCAGATGGTTAATTCAATTCTTTTCAAAAAAAAAAGATGAATCAGGGAGTCTATGCAGAGGTCCAGAAAGCTTATCAGCAATGGAATGAAAAACCAAGACCATGATTTCCTTAAATACCTGCATCAGAATACCATAACACACCTACTCAACTGCAAACCATTTCTAGTACAATTTGCTTTTCCCTTTCTTTGTCCTCAATAATTTCAGATCAGAAATGCTTTCAGAAGCTCATTACTGCCAGATAAAGGAATGAAAAATTAGACTGAGGAGCAGGAACGTAGAGACAACCGGTATCTATGGTAGGCAGCCCTCCGAACCCAGAAGCACAATGTAAAAGCTAGCTTCTTCAGGTTGCAGAGAGTCAAAGCTTTTTATTGGTTATAATGAGCTAGCATTGGTTTGAGCACAGGCTGCATATTGGATGTGGGCATGTTTTACACCATACATGAGGTTCAATTCTCAGGTGATAGATATGGTGGTCCATTCAAAAGAAAAGTATACAAGCTCCTTGCAAATATATCATAATCAAGATAAACCAAATACCTTAGCAAGTAGGATAGCAGGATTACGGTGGCAGGCTAATGCCTCTTCTGTACAATTTGAGTCTAGTCTTCTATTTAGGGTATAAGCCTTAGAATCGCAATATGATGCCTGGGGGTGTTTGGGTACTTTGATTGCTTTGATGCCTTCCAGGATTTATACCCCTCCTAATTTTTTCCATTAGAAAAATCAATTAAAACAAATGGGAGAGGGGCATAATACAAAGCAAAGCGTGGATTCCCAGCATCATCTTTATTTCCAAAGGTCCCATGGGTCCCATACACTTTCCTTAAAATTAAACCTAACATCAGCTGTAGCCCATCTGTCAGTTGGAAATGTGCCCACCTGCCTAGGCAAAGAACAAAATTAAGCAGGGGTAATAGGGTGTATCCTGCAGGCTCAGCAGAAGAGCGGGTGGCATGTTGCATTGTAATAAATCAGTGCTTTGAAACTGATCATGGATCTCACGGTAGTCATTGTGAGAATTGGAGTCCTGCTCACTAAATTCCAAATGTGCCCCCCATCCTCCAGCCATAAACAGTTGGGCATCCTGAGAAAGCTCAAATCCCTTGGCAATGTTCAGTCTCAGCCTGGGAAAATATTTGCAAGCACCCAGGCTTAAAGAACACAGAACTAATCAAAATGTATACTTCAAGATCACCAAGATCACCAAGATCTCACTCATCTCACTCACTGTTTTGTTTTCTAGCAAAACTTGCTAATTTTGCCAAATAAGTACATTTTTCAGTTAATACAAACATTATGTACTAGAAAAAAAACATTAAATATTTCATGCCACAAATATATATTGGAAGAACATTAAATTGCCTTTGATATTCCCTGGAACCACTAAAGATAAGAGGGGAAAAAAATTAAATCTAAGCCAATATTTGTATAAATCATGAAGAAAAAAAAAACTTCACACGAATAAGCCCTCTAAAAACCATAAGTCAAAACATTAAAGACATTAACTAAGAACATTAAAAACAAGACAATACAAAAAAAGTGTAAGAACTAAGAAGGAAAAAGAAAAACCTTAGAACTACAACTACAGGGATTTCCAGACTGAGATATACTGTGGAAATACTTTTCCCCCCTCACTTTTAGCAAATGTGACCTACATCCTTCTAGAAAAATATGAATAAAAAATAAACGTACTAAAAAGTCCCTTCTTTGCTTTAGATCCGTGATGGCGAACCTATGCCACACGTGCCAGAAGTGGCATGCAGAGCTATCTCTCTGGGCACGCCAGCCATTGCCTGTTACTCTTCCAGGCTCCGACATGCGCATGCGTGCTGGCCAGCTGGTCTTTGCATGCACGGGAGCACCAGAAACTGGAAAAGCAGCTCCCCGGAGTGCATGCATGCACCAGCTATCTGGTCTTCATGCATGTATGTATATTACAAACCAGAAGACCAGTTGGCCGGTATGCATGTGCGCATCGGGAAGCTAAGCTTCCAGTTTCTGGTGCTCCCATGTGCGCGTGCGCTCTCTTATTTTGGCACTCGGTGCCAAAATGTTAGCCACCACTGCTTTAGATAAGCCTTAATCATTAAATGTTTCTATAGCTTCTAGATCCCCCTAAATCCATTATTAAGGATGCTGAAGGCATAAAATATGATTTTGATTTAGAAGATCAGCAATTGTTTAGTTTTATACTTGATTGAGGCAAAGATTACTAAGGAAGGAATTAGTATTTTAAATAGCATAGCTCGTCCAAAGTTTAAACATGATAAAGCTATTCCTTTACATGTTTTTTTCTCTTCAGGCAATTACAAACTTTTAAAAATCTGTAAAGTTCCAATCTGAATAGTTATCTTATTGAATGGTACAAGAGGCTCATAGATTAATGAAGGTCTATCATAATGATTTTTTGAATAAAGTTTTTTTAACATTATATTTACTTGCATAACTGATTGTGTATGCTGGTAAAGTTTCTACTGACCGAAATATTGCCTAATCTCTTTATTAAGAAACTTTACATCTAGGAAGCAGAACAGAAATAAGAAGAATGGCAGACCAGACCTATCTGAAATAGCACAAAACATAGTAAATTAAAAACACTAGAGAACATCATGAAAATATTTCTTAGTAAATATGTGTATAGAATAGAAGTAGAATAAGAAAGTGGTATTACTACGGTACATCTTGTTTTGGCCAGACTTACCCACACAAATTCCAGTTATGCATTTTGCCTACAAATAATGTAAAAAGGGTAGAAACCCAATAAACTCCACATTATCACAATATCTCATTATGTGCCAATTTTGGAGGCTACCACAGGAAACAAGGCTCACAAAATAATCTATTCTTCCCATTAATGGTGAACAGTTTTTGTTCCTTCTTCATAATGATTTACTGTTTCAACCCATACCTATAAAAATGTGTATGTTAATAATCTACCAGTTGGCCTGTAATAACATTTACATATTATTATTGTGCTTTTGGAGATGACTTCCATTCACCTTCCAGATTGTCTTTGGAAAGCATGATTTGCATTTTAGATGAAATAATCTCCGGGCTTCCTCCTTCTGCAACATAGTTCTTGGCATGAGCTGTATTTCATGCTGTCAGTTCCACTCATTGCTAATTAGCATGGAGAATTGCACTGATGTTAACCATCATTTTCATCCGTTCTTCCCACCTTCAAAACAAGGGTTTGGTTGCCTAATGAGGCTCCTGAGGATAATCAGAAAGGCAACAGGACACATTCATTTATGCTGTACCTCAGCTACACTAGGGCTATCATACCCCAAGTGAAATCAGTCTCCAGTAAGTGAAAATTACAGACACAGGATGCCCATGGCAAGAGGGTTTAGAATGCAATACTGCAAATGGAAGAGATGTGCTGCATAATATATGCAAGGACAATCTATAGAAGAGAAATTTGCTAGCTATTTTAGTTCTGCCTCAAATTTGGTGACTGGGCTCAAGATCCAAGAAAGTACAAATGTTAAACAGTAAATGTGATCCAATTTGAAAGTGAACTTGGGAAATTCTGTTTAACTACATTCTACATAAATTCTACATTCATACATACATTCTACATCCCTCACTAACTGCATTCACATTAAAATACAAATAAGTTGCTGATTGTGCCTTTTCTAGATACAATTTAAATAAGCATGCATGGTTTGACTGTTTCAAGCCATATTTCCAACAGAAATAGGAAGGAACACAGATGATACGCAATGCAGAAAGTTAAAAGTGAATGAAGGACAAAGGAATAAGTTTGTGGAAATGGTAATTAGACAAGTGGTGATTATTTAAAGATCTATAGGTACACTTGGTTTGGGAAATGTCTGCTTCTGTTTGTTTCTTTTTCCTTATATTTAGGCCCTTAGCTTTTTCCTATGGCCTATATTCTGTTGTGTATAGACAACATCCAAACACGGCATGAAATATGATCAAGCATTTTGTTTTATTTTTATTTTTAAAAAATATTATTCGAAGTTCAGGTAGATTTCAGTTTCTTTTAAAAATAGTTTGAAAGACTGCTAGCTTATTACTGGAAGACTTCCGTTTTTATGAAAGAGAGCCACAAAATCTCCATGATATGTAAATAATAGCATTTCCATTGATATTTTGCTCCCTCAGCTTTAAAGGAAACCAAGGTGTTTAACTGGAATGCATGAATCTAGGGTTAATTTATTAGAAAAGAAAAGCCTTTTACGTTTTGCAAAGTGATTTGCCTGCCAGAAAAATTCAAACAGAGCCTGAGTTGAGAACTGGTATACATTAAGGTTTGTTACAGTTTTAAAATCAACTCTAAAAGGGGAACCCAAAAATGTGATAGCTTTCCAAGTGAACACCTTGTAGTTAAAACTCGTTAGGAGCATTTAGAAATCAAAGGGAAAATCTACCTTGTATTCTTAAACTGCACATGTGTAGCCTGCAGTTGCAAATCAACATCAATAATTGTAGTAATTCACTCAAACCCATAATGCATATATGATGCTCTGTATTTCTGTCCCTGCCAGCTGGAAAACTCCTACAGCATCAGAATCAGCTACAGCCTGCAGATTCTCTGCCAGCATATTGTATTACAAACAGTGTTCCTCCAAATTATGGGAAGTCTGCAGTATTATAGTCTGTGACAATAGCTAAGTATCAGGTTATGCATTTGTTTATCATAATCAGAACTACCACGATCTTGTAAGACAGCTTTTTCCTTATAAAAAAATAATTCTTCGGTATGAGATTTTTCAAATATTAATTATTTAGTTCTTTACCTATGCCTAATTTTGCTCAAGATAATAGCAGGGATATAAGAATAGCTTGGTTCCTTATTTCTTGTGAAGAAGAAGAATAAATATGCAGTTTTACATATCATTCCTGAGATGTTATAGAACACATAGTTATGATCTATTTAAAGAATAACTAAGAATCAGTTATTAGAGAGTAATGCTATGTTCTTGAGTTTTCATGTCTGTGATATTTCCCACAGGCTGTTATTATTATTCCATTTTAAATCTGCAAAGTTTGCTTGCATTTTAATTGTATTCATTTTAATGTTTAAGGTAGGTGTGTTTTAATTTTAAAATTAATTTTTAATTATTATTGTTTGCCATGTAAAGCAGGGATGTCCAATTCAAGGCCTGGGGCCAGATCCGGCCTGCGGGGTGTTTAGATCTGGCCTGTGGGGCCGCTTGGATCCAGCGAAGGACCAGCCCATGGTTCCTCTGCCAGAAAAAATTGAGCTTGGGAGGGCTAGTGTGGCCCTTGCAAGCTCCGTTTTTTCTGGAAGAGGGTTACAGGATGCTATCCCAGCCGAAAACGGAGCTTGCGAGGGCTGCACATGCCTCACCCCCAAGCTCTGTTTTTGCTGGCAGAGGGTTGCAGGAGGCCACTTCAGTCAAAAACAGAGCTCGGGAGCCTGTTTTCGCTGGCAGAGCACTCGGGCCGCCACAGGCGCCCCTAACACAAGTTATATCATGCTGGCCACATCCATCTTGGCCCACCTATCCCGGCTCTCTGAGGTTAAACACAACCCTGCTGCCGCCCTCAATGTAATTGAGTTTGACACCCCTGATGTAAAATATCAAATAAATGAATAAAATTGTGATCTTTGTACATCAACCCCTGTGATCATTGTATCACTAAAAGAAAGGAAATTATTAATAGCTGGACTTGCTATTAATATAAGACTATATTGAAATTGCCTATGATAAAAAAAAATTACTTTGTTGAATGCTTCATAATTCTATATGTAGTAGTTAAATTAAAGATAAACAGCAAGATTTGGCACATGACAAGATAAGGAAAGCCTCCTTTGAACCGATGAAAACTTTCTAAAAATAAAGGAGGGAAAAACCCCAGACTATTTTTTTTTTAAAAAGTGGAGGTATTAAATGGAACATTCCATGTATAGAAACCATTAGTGATGGAGTCCAGAAATATGTTTTAAAGGATTAGGTTGCAATGTCTGGGAATTCAGCCAGGAGAAGAAAATATTATTTAGAATTTTGATAGTGTTATTAAATAACTGAAGATCTATCATACTGAAGAAGAAATAAAACTGCTTCTTTTGCTTTTCAGGACACAGCTAGATGCAGTGGGTAGAAAATAGGTTAAATAACCTCTAACAGTTAAGAAATAGGAAGGTCTAGCTTCGAAAGTAAAAATATTTCTCCTTTGCTGGAAGCATTTAGCCAGATGCTAGATGGCTATCTATCAGGATGCTATAGGTATTACTTGCCCTGGAGTTCTAGCCCCAGACATGGAGTTGAAGTAGATAGTATTCAAGATCATTTCCAACTTTATGATTTCAGAAAATATATACAGGGTGCACAGAAAGTCAGACCCCATAATTCAGTCACAATGTTCTGTTTTTTTTAAGAGAAAATGTCACGGTACTTAGGAATGTTGAACATGTTTGACATGTGTCAAACAAATGAAGTGTTTAGAAGGAAATGGCAACAAATGTGAACATGTAATGTAATTTATATAATATTATATATTCATTTCTGGGATAATATTTGTTAAAATAATGAATTTTAGGCTGCTGTCGGGATTATACCTTGTCCCTCCATATGATGCACTGATATTACTAGATGGACATTTATGGGGCTTAGAGGGATTTGGATGAGTTAATAATTGTACTTTCAGAAAGTTAAAACATTGCAAAAAATATGCGTGCAACATTACTCTGCACCAAGAAAGCATCAGGATTTTTGAACATTACCAAATTCAATAATAATCAGTATGGAGACAACTAAAAAATAAATCCAGATAAAATGGACATTCTGTTGATCAACAGGAAACCAAACTCAAGAATTAAAGTCTGGATGAGATTATATTCCCCCTCAAGAATCAAGTCCCCAATTTAAAGTGTCAGGACATTGCAAGAGGTATAAAATATGGCAGCTAGTTTGCTAATTGCTGCAAAACACAAGGATCATGTGGAACCTGACCTAAAAGATTTACTTATCACACACAGATAATTCAATTGCAGATCATTTAAAGCTTTTTAAAAACTTTTTTTGGTATTTTATTTATATGCATTTGCGTGATCTTTCGTTTTAAATAGTGTGATTTTTAGACAGCCTACCAACCAAATATGAATTCATAAAATGATCATCCAGAGATTCAGTCATGTGAAAGCTTGGGAATGCTTCCAATTTTATCTGCAAGAACGGCTCAAAGGATATGGTGGGAAATAGTGGGAATAGTGCTTTTGTTCTAACGTTAAGAAATGGAAGCTTTTCTGTTCCAAGGTAAAAAAAAAAAGGAAGCTCTAATCGCTTTATACTGCAAGGATATTATGACACAAAAGCCCACTGCAAAAAGCACCTTGCAATTTATGTATTGTGCCTGTCATGGGTCTGTGAGTTGCAAAATCTATTGCAGGAAATAATCCTGTGATGATACATTAATTATCATGAACGTGCATTCATTGTTTAGGTCACTGAAGATGCCTAATCCTTTGTATACCCAAGAGTGACCCATCAGTAAAACGCTGATGTGATACAAAGGAAAAAAAACAATTACATACAGCCGAAGGCTACCACTGCTGTTACCTACAGAGAAGGATCCTGGAGAGCTTTAAAGCACAAAAGAGGAAAGAAAAGGTTTTTCTCATTTAAAAATTGGTACATTAAATCCAAGGAAACCTGACAGGCTGAGAAATAATGGCCTGAGTTTACTCTTATTTAAAAACTGGCTGCCTGCTGCTTTTGCTGCAATCACCACTCAGGCTTTCAGCACAATTTCAAATTAAATATACATAAGTGCTTTCAAGAGCTGTTAATTTGAAGGTCATTAAAAAGCATAAAATATATTCCTTTTATTTATAAAGAGGCACACAATAACGCTATGCATACGGACTCCTGTTCTGGTCTCTGCAGCATTTATTATCTCCAATGCAGAAGTGATTGACTTCCCCTGGACATAGATATCACAAAATACACCAACACACACACACACACAGTGGTTTGCAACCATCCACTGCTCAGCCTTTCCTGGATTTCAAGCACAAAAAGAAACAGAAAACGGGAATAACATATGCATTTGAGAAGGAGAAAATTCTCCAACTCAGGGGCAAACACAGGGTCTGCTGTGGCTGTACTTGGTGCATTCTAGTCAGTGCTTGGTATACCATTCTGTGACAAAGCATCCGGCCTACTTTTGAGTTTGGCTTATAGGTCTGCCATGCTCAGTGGAATTGTAAACAGCCATTTTACAAACGCTGCACCATCTGTCTGTATCTGTAAGGGGCATTTTAGCACTTGCCTAGCCATTCAGCGTAGGTTTTATTCTGGCTGTCTAACAGTCCCCCTGCCAGGAAAGGTTCTACCCATGACCTTCCTTCTGCCCCCATCTTGGCAGCGAAAGCCCCTTGTGGCCACCTCTTCTAACCTCCTTGCCCTTCTTTTAGCTTCTCTTTTGCCACAGCTGTCATTTTCTGAGATAAATTACCTGGTGTTACAGCCTGTCAGCATTCTCATAGCATCTCTGCTGCACAGGAGGAGGGAAGGACAAGGTTGAAGTGGGTGGGATAGAAGAGAATTGCTTCAGAAATTCAAATAAGTGTTTCAGATTTAAAGATGCAAGAGAAAATAAGGCAGATTTAATAAAGAAGAACAGAAAAAATGAGCTTTATAGATAAACTGATGAACAGGAAAAAATAATGAAAAATGAAATATAAAAGAATTATATTTTCATGGGTTTTGATATTAATAGTATTCAATTATTAAGAATATAATCAGATGGCTATAAACAAAGCTTACTAGGCTTCAAAAGCTATATTTTTCAACTACCCTGGAGAATGAATGTTGGGCTAGATAATTACACGTAGATCACAAGCCAACAGCAGTACTGCACACTAGAGTGTAGGAAAATAATCAATGATGCTATGTACTACATGAAAGTATTTTTTATATATTAAAAACAAAATAAGAAAAAATAAATATGTAGCAAGAATGTGACTTATTTAGAACTTTACTTTTCCTAGAACATCACATGAGAATTTGGGCTTCAAAATGAAATATGAACATGCATAGAAAACATGACTTTTTCACAATAATCTCAGTATCTATGATTTAATAAACACTACAGCAACCTAGCGGGGTTTCAGCGAATATTAGACCAAATATAAATTAGCATAGTCTACATTCTCATAGTGTTTTACAAATCTTAATAGTTCGTATATGTTTATAGTTAACCAGTTTAGTTATCTATAGCATTCGGATTATTTATTATAAAATTAATTGTAATTCTATAGTTCTCTCACAGATTTTAATCTCTGTACTTTGTAATTTTATATTAACAATTTATTTTAACCTTATTTTATTAATATGATTTTAAAGAGAATCACCTTGACTTTGTTGTTTTTAAAAGGGGGCAGTGAAGTTTTGGACAAATCAAGATTTCAAGATTCTAGGTGGCATGGTGGCTCAGTGGTTAAGACACTGAGCTTGTCCGGTTGGAAAGTGGGCAGCCCAGGTTTGAGGATCAAGTGCCACATGATGGGATAAGTTCCTGTCCTCAGCCCAGCTTCTACCAACCTAGCAGTTCTAAAGCATGCAAATGCAATTAGATAAATAGGTATCACTTTAGTGGGAAGGTAACACCACTCCATAATATCATGCTGGCCAATATGACCATGGAAATGTCTTTAGATAGCACCTTGAAACGGAGATGAGCACTATCCCCTCATAGTTGGCAATGCCTAGCAAAGATCTGCAAAGATTCCTTTTTTTTTCTTCAAGATTCTCTTTAACAGAAATAAAGCAACATTCCAGCAATCCCCAGGTTGTCCATTTCTTGACTAAGCCTATTTCTGAGACTGATCATATTCCACATCCCTCACATAATTTTCATGCAGAGAAGTAAATCCCATGTTTCTCAGAATAAAGCATAATGCTGATTTTGAGCAAACATACAAATAAGTACACAATTAGGATAACCCGAAAGGTTGAAAATAAATTATGGATTAATATGAAATATAATATATAATATACATACACACGTGTGTGTGTGTGTGTGTGTGTGTGTGTGTGTGTGTGTGTGCGCACTTGTATACTGAGTTTATATGGAACATTATGGCCAAGAAGAAAGTCTTTAAATTGGAAAATCAAGGAAAACACAAGTGGATTTGTAAATAAAGGTTGCTAACAACTGAAACAAATCAGTAGTTAGCCTTCAGGCACTGTATAATATCACACTATTTTTTAGGAATTTATGACACACTTTTAAAAAAAATTGCTGACATTTTATTAGATCATATTTTTATATTTTCTCAAATTTTTATGTTTGGTATTTGTACCCAAAATTTTGTGAGATTCACAGAAAGAACAATAATATCTTCATCTTGTGAGATATGGTGGCCTTGTGAAATGTGAGCTGTTTGTTTAAATAAGTTTTTATTTTTGGAATCTCAGGGATGCTATTTGGAGATCCTATGACAAGCATAAGTAGCACATTGCTAATCCCTGGATTAAGTGGAAGTCAAATGAAACCTGTTTCTCCCCCTAGCCACACCCCCTTTGTTCCTTTCCAATTTAAATAGGTAAAACCCACATAGATCATCTATTTAATATTTTCTAGTTTATTAGTTCTAAAACTGACAAAGTATTTATAGATGCCCAGGCATAGACCAACCATTCCCAGAAGTCTTTCAGAAGTCAGAATCTGAAAGAATCATGGTCAGAAAAGATTTGCTCTGAATATCTTAAAAGTATTTTTCAAAAGGCAACTGGACGTTCTTGATTTTTTTCCTTGAAAACGTTTCACTTGTCATCCAAAAAGCTTCTCTAGTTCTGAAGCTTTTTGGACGAAAAGAGAAACATCCAGAGAAAGTCCAGTTGCCTTTTGAAAAGCACCTTTGAGACAACCATGACCTGGATGATTGAGAATCTCCATAGATATTTACTCTGAATAAATTTCAATCTTTATAATCATGTGAATCACATCTTAGGGTATTTAAAAAATTGGCTCATGAGCTGGCTTAAATTTTATGCATTATCTCTGAGAAATCGTAAAAAGAAGGGTAAATGTCCTTATGTTCAAAAATCAGTGAAATGAGTATTCAGTCCCGACATGGTGATAAAAACATTTGAGAAGATTCTACAAGAAGATCATAAAGAATTTGATTATGAAAAGTAATATAATAATTACTAGAATTAAGCAAGAATTATTGTAAGACCTAGTCTTGCCGGATTAAATTTATTTTATTTCTCAATTGAATTCTTCCTTCCTAATTTATAGGCATGCTGTAAATATGGTACCTTTTTATTTCAGCAAAGCTTTTGGTAAAGTATTCTATGACATTCTGATTTACAAGACAGTTCAGTATGGGTTAGATGGTGTGGGAATTACATGAATACATAGCTGGCTGAAAAGTGCATTTATCAATGGATCCTTATTGAATTGGGAATGCCCTATTGATTAGGGTGCCACAAGATTCGATGCAGGGTTCTTGCTCTTTCACATTTGTATTAATTTGCATGAAGAAGTGGAGGGCATACTTATCAAATTTGCAAATGATACAGCAGTGGTTTGGATAGGCAACACCTTAAAAGACATGTAATAAAAATGAGAAATGATCTTGAAAAATGTGTTGCAAATAAACTTTTTTTTTTACATTTAGGACAAAAATAAAATGCAGAGTTATAAAATGGGCTTAGTCCAGAGGTGGTATTCTACTGGTTTACACCAGTTTAGGTGAACCGGTGGCAAAAAAAAAGCTGCCATTCGGGCGAACCGGTAGCAAAAAAACCTTCGACGTTCAGCTGAGAGGAGCAAAGAGTTCCTTTCAGCTGATTGCACGCACGGTAGGTACGCACACATGTGTGGAAGGGGGGTTGCACACAGAGGGGGGGAGCACACACTCAGCAAACTGGTGGTAGCACCGGTAGCAACCCACCATTGGCTTAGTCACTGTACATGTGAAAAAGATACTTCTTGTCAGGGCTTTTCTTCTCTGAAGAAAGGTGCCGGAACGCACCCCCATCGTCGCGCTAAAACCCCCCGGAAATAATAGCGCGCGATTGGTCGAGACGGACCACGTGACGCGGACTCGGAAAAAGTGCCGGAACGCAGTACCGCTGAGTTCCGGCAGAAGAAAAACCCTGCATTTACCTATAGCCACTATTTTTCTAGGCTATTTTTGTATCTATTCATTTTTTATTTTAATAATTCCAGAAATAAAGCATTAGATATGAGTTAGACAAGAATCAGTTTTTTAAAACCTGGGCCAATTCCATTTGTGCAGTTTTGGTGGATTAATATTTAAAAAAAAGAAAAGATTTCTATTGGGATTTGCTGGTCCAAATCCATTTTCTTTTCAGTATATGAAATGACAGTGCATTCTTGATGTCCCAGTATTAATTTGTCAGGCATGCATGTATATTCATTTGCCAAACTTCAGCCATTTTTGGAGATTTCTATTAGCTTGTCTCAAACTGCAGGCAAGCTAAATTTCTCTAACAGGCATCAATTCGATGTATTAAATGCCGGTTCTGCCCTAGAAGACATATTGATTTTTTTTTTCTCAGCAAAGTGACAAATACCATTTTCATGACCATAATAGAGATTGATTACAATTTTATGGAACACAGGGGGAGTTGATCTTGGTGAGACAGCTTGAGGACATATCAAAATTGAAGAAAATCATTTGGATTAATAAAGAAATTAATTAATTCATGGGCTGCTGATAATGCTGAAGCATTGTAGAGACAATGGAGACTACAGCATGATCATTCATGAATACTGATGTGACTAACATTGCTAGTGACTAAAAATTTAGGACAATTTTAAAGATAATATTGCTTAACCCTATTAATTTTTTTAATTTAAAAATGCATGTCCTGAAATATTTGCTTGTTTTAATGTGGCATGAACTTTCCAAGACAATAATGCAGATGAATCAAGAGGACATACAAACGCAAAGGTAGAAATATTGTAGATAAATCATGACTATGAATTGCTTCCAGAACATTTTCTCAGTCCTTTATCCCCATATATCTATGGGTAGTTTCTCAGTTGGATTCTGTCTGTTGTTCTCAGTGTTTATTCTCATTGTTTTTATGTTAGCGTCTATCTGTCTGTCTGTCTATCATCTATCATCTCTATCATCTGTCAGGTTGGCTAGTGAGAGTGACTGGCTTAAAATCAGTCTGTGACTTTCATGCCTATAGAGTACTAGAACTCACAATCCTGGTTTTTAGACTAGCACTTTCACCACTACACCAAACTATATCACAAATTTACAAATTTTCTCCATTACATGGACCAATAATTTAGCATTACAATTTACAACTCCTGTGAGTTCAGGCATTTTTCCAACCCCTCTTCACAGATTGCAGCATCGCACAGTTCAAAGTAGCAATGTAGTTTATCAAGTTTTGCCAGATACCAGGTGATTAATATTAAATATACTTAATGAAAATCAATAACATTTTTGGAGTTGCTAAAATCTCCTATTCCAAATTAAAATCAGCCAGAGTTATTCTATAGGTTGAAGAATGGCAATTTGCAGTTACTCTAAAATGGAAGCAAAAGTATGGATAAACAGGTGTCGCGGAGAGGGAGAAGACTGTTCCAAGGGTGGACTCATTCTTACTGAACACAAAGTGTGAGCTGGTCCTAGTGCACCAAATGCAGAAATTTAGAATATTGATGCAACATCTCCACATTTTCACACAAGTTCACCCAAAATAATGCTGCTTCCCCCCATCCTCCAGGCCCTTATCAGTTAATTGAAAAACTGTCTAACTGGTATTAGATTGGCCTCTCTGTGAACAAAACAACTTTTTTTTCTTTTTAGAGTGAGCCAGAATCCAATAAAAGCCTCATGTTGAATAAAAGAAACAGTATAACCTGAACATCATTTCTCAATCTTTGAAAAAGTGGTCTTTTTAAAAAATGTCTACTATTACATTTATTTATTTATTTATTTAATCAGGATTTCTATCCCGCCCCATCTCCACAAGGGACTCGGGGCGGGTAACAACAA
>JAOYMU010000002.1:26545822-26565522 GCA_025802295.1 Psammodynastes pulverulentus
ATGTTGTTTTATTGTAGAGAAAATCTGCGTACTGCAGTTCACAGCAATCCAGAGCTTTGTCTATATATGTTAGGGTTTAAATCCAAGACTTTTCTTTCTGACTTTCTGAGTCAACAATATTCCATTCCAATATTCCAATATTCCAACAATGGTTTTCTTTAAAACTATGTGAACAACTGAAGCTCAGACGGGCTTACATAATGATTCTACATAGTCCAGAATTGTAGCTTCCTATTTTGCCAGGTTCAGCTCTTAGTGTATTACAAAATTTTGTTTTGTATTTTGGTTTTCCCAATTATCTTGTGGTAAGTCTCCAGAAATGAATTATGTATGCTTAAAGTATGATTTTGATCATTTTGCAAAAAGTTCACTTGAAACACAAGTTTCCTATAAAAACCTATAAAAATTACTGCATTTCAAAGTTCTGTAGGTGCAGGATAACTTAACCAATTGCTGGCTTATTGATCCATCTAAACATTTTCTCTTTCATTCTGTATGTTTTCAAAAATGATTTTTCTTACTTGGACATTACTGAGACACTACATATATATGGACCATAAATCCAGAAAGTAGCTACTAAGTCCTTTAATTCTGACACACAGCATTATTGTGAAATATTCAGTCCAAACATCTTTTAATATTTTTAAAAAATATTTGTATGCATACCTGTTTAATATAAGGGGACTTCTTAGATACATCCCCTAGTGTTTTAAAAAGCTATTTCCAATATAATCTTTTAAAATGCAACATTTCAAATGCAACCAATCCTTAAACACAAAACATTTTAAAAATATACTCCTTTTTTTTTAAAGCTGAGAATGACCATCATAAATAGACTCCATGGTACATATTTAAGTCCATCCATTCCACACCCTTTAAAATCTACACTCAACTTTTTAAAAAAATGTTTTTCTGTTTACATCCAGATCCTTGAACAACTGACTACTATGTACTTTGTTGTTCCAACACAGACTTGGCCTTAGCTCTTCCTAAGAAGTAGTGATGGGGTTTGTTTTTCTTTTGCAGCAGAAAGAAAGAAAATCTTGACTAGTGAGGAAGAGGAGGAGGAGGAGGAGGAGGAAGAGGTGAAGGAATTTCAGCCAGATTAGCCCTCCAACTGACAATAACTCATACTTATCTGTAAATCACTTGATCTTGCCATGCTACCCCATCACAGAAGGGTTTGAAGAGACAAGTTGATTTAATTCAATTACAATGTGGGAATTTAACAGGGAGTGCAACCAACTTCCCTCACTTTTCAAAGGCACTCACCATCTGTCAGAGTTTGGAAGCACATTTTTCCACTGTATTTCCCATAGCCAGCCACAGTCCGAGCCCGCACCTGCACTACATAAACCATCCCAGGCCGGAGCCCATCGATTCGTGCAGTGTTGGTCTGACTTTTGGCCATAGAGGAGTTGTACTCACTGTGGTCCTTCAGTAAAGAACAAATGAAGGAGAGGTATGAGGAAAGAAGCAACATTATTTTCAATATCAACTACGATGATGGTAAAAAAAAATCAATTCCAAGTACCAACTTGTTTCTTGCTTTCCACCTGCTTAATGAATGGGATGGAATGAGGATAACCAGAGGGCTATTTTTTAACTATCTAAAACAAATTGAAATTGGGCTTTGGGGACGTTCTAAAGCTGTAACTTCAATAAACCTTAGCAATTTTCATGTTTAATGGGAATTGTGACAAGTCATCTGGAGGCTTCCTGATTGGGAAAGCTGAAGATTGCACATTTCTGAGCAAGGGCCAAGGAAATTAGGTTTTATATATCAATATTACTAAAATCTATTTTGATTCTTGCACTCCTTCTGTAATAATGTATAAATGAAAATAACTACAAATAATGTAATGAATGAGAAAATTGTGGTACTTATGCAATTTGAGGTGGAGGTGTACTTATTGTGTAAGTAAATGAGTAATATCTAAATGTTTTTCTGCAAAAAGAATACAATGCAATGGGTTTTAATTTTCAGATAACTAATATTAATATTCAGTGTATATGTTTATTATAACTATTCATTCTTCTAAATGGCCAAAATAAGAGAAACCATAGCTATATTTCAATACTTATCTTCTATACTTGACATGACCTGATTATGGAAATGATGATATAAAAGAGCAATCACAGTTCAAGCATAAAGATAAGGCATAACAAAACTAGCATCCTTTCTTCAAGCTTTTTAGCATGCAGATTTTTTTTTGTTACATTAGGCTGAAAAATCTTGCTTTTGACTCAAAACTTTGATTCTATCTACTTTTCCTATTTATTCCTGGATATGGTCTGTCCTATACTGAAAGGTGGGCAGCATGGCCTAAAAAGAATTCCAGTTAAATCATTGACATTCCCACAATGATCTGTGCAACATGATCCTATGAAGTAGGAGGCTTCACTCTATGGAATCTATGAATGTAGCTGGAAGAAAAGAAATGTATCCAAATGTTTTTTCATTTTAAGATCATTACATATATGCTTCAATTGCCTTTTCCCCACTGTAGTTGAATATTGAGGTGTGTTGATCTGCTGCAAGTGTGACAAATGCAGTCAAGTACAATATTGTGCCTGTGACATTACTTTGTCTCTCTGGATGATTGTCTAATCCTAAACATCAGGCATGGTTGGCAGGCCTGTACAGCAGCATAGCAGCTGATGCTTACTTCCTGACAATCTGGCATTGGATATCATTTACTGTACCCCAGGGCCTCGTGGGTAAAACTAGTTCAATCTACAGCCAACTGTGTCGGATTATATCTATCTAGCTCTTACAAGGTAATAAAACAGGAGTCATCTGTAGGATAGCAGGAGCTTACAAGATAGCTTTTGAAAGATAAGTATAGACATTAAGGAGTGCTATACAGTGCACAAAATACTATCCAAGCATCATCAAAATAAGTCCAGGATGCAAACTGGCATTCCTAGCAAGCTTTCAGTTGTTAAAACAACCCCAGTCCACAGGGACTGAAATAAATATATAAAATGCAGACAAGTAGGAACCAATGGGAAGACCCCCAACTTCAATTAATTACTGTTGCAAAGATTTTTGTAGCTTACAATAGGAATTCCCTATCTGATGGTGTTTATCACAAGGCAAATCACAAGTAAAATTCATTAAACTGAAAAGCCATCGTGGAAGTCTCAACAAAGAATGAGCCCAACCACCTATTTAAAAAAAAACAAACAAACCCTAAGTCAGGTTTATCTCACGAGTTCCTTATTGCTAGATGGAAAAGAGGACAGAAGAAGGATAATCTACAGTATTTAAAATAAAATAAGATTTTCACAGTGTTATCCAGAACCTTAGGCTGGAGTAAACACAGAAAATCTACAATCTAATTTTGGAATTAAATCAAAACCATGCATTCTGTGATATGTTAAAAATAGCTGGCAGTTTTAATTCCATCTTCTCCCATTACCAGCCCAGCCAATTCCCTTCTCTGAAATGCATTCAGGCTTACGGTAGCTGGTCTTGAGCCCATGGCGCTGCTAATCTCAGGGATGCAGATCCGGCTCAGCTTCTCGTAATAACGGATTTCATAGTCCAGGATGATGCCATTGGGCTGTTCTGGCTGAGGCCATGACAGTGTGATGCTCCTCATGGTGGCACTTACCTGGTGCATAATAAGAACTGTGGAAGGTGCTACGGAGAAAGGAGGGAATAGGAATTGCAAGAAAGTGAAACATCACTTCAGGGGAAGGTAGTGAGACACTCTGAAGAAATAAAAATAAAACACCAGGATGCGGACAAGGAGTGGACGTCAGTGGGAATGGAGGGGGGGGCATGTAACACAACAGAGTGTACTTCAATATAATAATAAAGCAAAGTGTTTCATCACATAAAGGGAACAATTAACACAGGGACTAATATTCTTTGTTATTACTGCTAGCTTTCTGTGTTGGAAATGACTCTGGGCATAATGTTTCAGAAAAGAGTACACACAAATAAATTAATTGATGAAAGCAAGTTATTATTGCCAAGGAACCTCAAAAGACTTCATACAAAACTGTGCTAGTTCCACTAAAATTAACAGGAGAAGCATAAAAATAAATATCAATAGATTTCAATGATATTTTGACAGGGGAGGTTTTCAATAAAATATATCTTTAAAACATGAATTCCATGGCAGGCTGCTTTGAAGCCCTGTATAAACATGTCAATATAACTCTGCATAATGACCAGGTCCAATGTAAGGGTCTTCTCAATCTTCCTTTCAGAACTGGATTCTCATGGCCCTTTCACCCATCATCTTCCCTGTTTTTGTATGGATGTTTCCCTTTTAAGTTCTCTATTTCTTCATCAATAGCCAAATATCTCTTCCTCTGCTTTTCTTCCTTCATTTTTTTCCAATGGCTGCCCTATGACCCTTAAGATCTTTCATTCACACTCTTTACTTCAAATAAAGAGTGTGAACAAAGGATGTTACGTTACCTCCTCAGCTCCTCCAAGATTTCTTTTGTAACCCTTCAAATCACTTTGTATTTTTTTCTATCTACTGCCTTCTCCATAATATTCTTGTCAAAGGCTTCTTTATTTCTTACACCTTTTCTGCACTTCTCTCTCACCTTAGATTTTATTCTTCTTTCTCTGGGTATCAGTTCTTGACTCAGTATAGCTTGGCTACTAAAATGTTGCACTGGGACTTTCCAGTGAATTTCAGCCATAGGAATTCATCAGGTCTTTGGGGAGGTGGGATTCAGTCATTGTTTCACATCTAACCTAATTTCCAGCATGGTTTGGGTATAAAATTGAATGAAGAGACCCATGCCAATTGCTTGAGAGAGAGGGAGTAAAAGTTAAGCTGTGCTGTCATTAGGGATAGTCATATCTCCTATATTACAAGTCCATTTTCTCTTCCTAATATGGGTATCCTTCAGATTCATGATCTCCAATTCATTTTTTTTTCTAGTCAGAAAGGACAATTGCTAGAAATCCCAAGAGCTGAAATTTGTTCTATTTGAAAATTTCAGACATAGGACCTGACTATCTGAGTGATTATGTCCAGTCATTTCTGCTCACCCAATATATTTATATCTACTGGGTGTATTCCAAGTCAATCAATCTTTCCTTATGGTCACAGACCAGAATAAAAATGAAAACATTCAAATAAGTAAAACAGAACAAGACATCATAGTATATTACAGTTAGTGGTGTGATCTTCGATCGGCAGCCGAAGTCTGCCTAACTTTACAGACACTATAGCAGACTTTAGTGATGTTCAGAGAAACTATATTGTGCTGATCCGACAGTAACAGCTTCACATAAAAGAGATCAGAATTTACCAGATATTTTACCAGTAAGGAGTTATAAAATGAGTCTGTGGATCCTTATAGAGAGTACAATATAACAGGACATGAGCTGTGGTTTCATTAGACTTTGTCCACAGGCGGACTCCAAGTTCCTTCTATTTAAACATTGAAATCTTATGGGACTGAAGAATACAGTCTACTCTGTCACTGACCTTACCCTCTGGAATAGCAACCCTTCCAAGATACAGATGGTACCCATTCTCCTGAGTTACTGGAAGGCCCTGAAGACCTGGTCCTATTCCCAGGCTTGTTCCCACATTTAGGAACTTTACACAACTAGGATCCTCAATCATAGGAAAGCCTGTAAACGAACAATCTATATGCTAAAATTAACATGTATTTAATATATTCCCCTCATATAAATCTATTTAATATACTCCCCGCATATAGCAAATCAAATTAAAGAGACTTTGAAACCCACTTTTCAGTAGCACTGTTTAGAAAATATGGTCCTTAACTTTAGAATTGCAATTTGATGCTATTTTTTTTTTTGCTGTGATGGTAAAGTTTCCTCATCTTTAATTGTTGTTTGAACAATATTATTGTAAAAGGAAGAATGGAAATGTGAACAATGTGTAAATAATTTGATTTTAATATTTTAAAAAGCTACTTGTTTTTAAGTAGAATTTAAAATTCCTAGGGACTGCTCATCAAATAGAAACTACACAAACCATCTGCAAATGAACAAGCAAAACCAGAATAGAGTTTTCACTCTCCATGAAAATTCCATGGAGCCTTTGTCCTTCAAAGACAGCAAAACCCTCTCATAGCTACTTCAAATTTTTCTGGGTTTCATTATTGTCATTATGAAAAAGGCAATTGGCAGCTCTGTGCCTGGTATGTGCAGCACACTAAGCAGATCAACTGCCTTCATACCATTCCCTAAGCTTTGTTACTTTTCTTGTGACTTAAGGCAGAAACCTGCTTTGTTTATTTATGACTCACTATATTGTACAGTATAAGAAAGGTTGTTAGTACAAATCACTTTGTCAAGACTGGATCAGGCAGCAGAAGGCTGGTGTTGTACAGCATGATAGGCAGCATTAAAGGAATCAATCAATACATTAAATGTTATGCAAAATGGAGAATCTATCCTCACTATCTTGTTAAAAACTTTACTAAAATATATTTATATGGTTCAGTTTCATACCTCTTTTCTGGCACCTCATTCTAGTTCAGACAATTAGTATAGTATGCTGTGAGTGTTTTTAACAGATTCATGTAGGCATTGGTGAGTTGTTGAGATGATTCATTTAGTACGGGGATGGGGAACTATGACCTTCTTATGGCCTGTAGACGTCAACTCCCAGAATTCCTCAGCCCACATGGCTGGCTTGGGAATTCTGGGAATTGAAGTCTATAAAATCATAAAGAAGCCATAGTTCCCCACCCCTGATTTAGTACATACCATTTGATATTTCACCTATGTTGGTTTGAGATATAAAATGCATTATGCTTTTGGAAAAGATACAAGGGAAGGATGTGGCATCATTGCTATCTTGCATACAGCTTCTGTATGAACTGTTGCAGTTTTTTAAAGAGGGGTTTTAAAAGAAAGACAATTCACTCCTTTTCCAATCGTGGGAAAGGGAAAAACAAGAGCTGCTTCAGTCAATAACCAAAAAGTTCAAAACACTCCCTCCAATCATTTGGGAAACATGGACAATTCGGCTTGCACAATTTTAAACCTATTAGTTCAGGAAAGAAATCAAAAAGGCAACTGATGTGACAAGGAAATGGGATCATATCACTAGGTCTTTTCATTTGGGAAAAGACAAGTGAAGTAGTGCTGAAGTTGATAGAGTCATGCATGCACTACATTACATGGGCCATCATTGCTTTCAAGAGAGTGAAGACAAATGGAAGATGGATCTATCAGCCATAATTAATCTTGCTGATTAATTTTGGAATGTACACATCTGAGGCACTGTACCACTGAGTACCATTTTCTGTGCAACAGGAAACAAAAATAGACTATTGCTATTGCTTTTGGTTACTGATGAGGGTAGAAAATATCTTTCTGCTTAGGATGCTTGATAAAATAAAGCAGGGCTTAACATCACAGCTCATAATGTTTTTATAATACTGGGAAGTTAATGTAGGCATCATTGCAGAATTGATGTCTCCATGGCAGTGTTTTACTTTTCCACTTCCCTGGCAGTTTTCAGATCCAGTCCTCACATCTACCCCTTCCCCCTTTTCTGCTTTTGCCTAGACCTCCAAAGGAGAAGTTTCTTTTTTTAAAAAAAATGCTGATTTAAAATTGTAGCAAGGAATACTATTCACTTGGAAGCAGAAGAAAGATCATGTTATAAAATAAAAATCTTTTATCATTCCATTCTTCTACTGTAATTTAAAGTACTAGTTTTAACAAGCAAAGCCTTCTATGACTTAGTGTTGAGTTTGTGACAGAACCACATCTCTCCAAAGGAACTGGCCCATTTTGATCCTGCTTGAAAAAGCAGCTGGATGTTCCCTGTTTGGGGGATCAGGGGTTTCAAAGCCTGAAGATGTTTTTATGTAATCAGGCCAGCTCTCTGGAATGGCTTTGTGTGGAAAGGTTGAGGGGCCTTAATTTTATCTACCTTCCAGGAGCAGCTGAAAATAAAGAATCCAGAAGGTGCTTGGGAATTGACAGCAAATGTTGTGTCAAGTTGTATAGCTGTATTTTTATTATTTATTGCTTTACTACTTTTTGTGGGTCATTGAGAATCTTTTTATGATCTTGATGGAATATGAATGCAATTAATTAATTAATTCTCTCTCTCTCTCTCTCTCTCTCTCTCTCTCTCTCTCTCTCTCTCTCTGACAGGAAACTGTATTTTCTGGTACTTCCTTCCCAATGCAGGGCCCAAAATCTGGAGATTTTACCATCAGTGAGCCAATGGTGAGTTGGAAGCAGCAACAAGATAAGGCAAAAGGTGTTTTGTGCTTATAGCAAGATTCTGCACATTGTAGCACTTATATATTGATTCAGTCCATTGTTCCAGCTACTATTAACATTTATACAATGATTTACAGTAGTAGTCCAAGATTTCAAATGGGGAATCTTATCCTATCCTATGAGGGATGCCAGGAATTGAACATGGGATATTCTGCATGTAAAACATGTGATTTACCAGTGAGCCATAAACTTTTCTTCAGACATTTCTGTGAAAAGAGAAGAAGGTGATGTAACCCCTTTACAAGTGTTAGGGCTTATTTTAGGACAGCCCTGATTTTGGAGGACAACATGCTTATAATTTGCCAGGAAGTGGTGAAAAAGGAATCTATGTGGACAAAAAAGTTTTTATGTTTCTTAGCCAGATTCCTGGAGAATCACTGACTTCATCTTTGAATCTACCTACTGCATTCACTTTTTTTAAATCCCTGCTGGGGATAGCAATCCAGAAAGAATCAAGGCAATATCACTTGTGCTTCATTAAACAAGTTAATTTCCTGCCTGATCCTCCTGAGAAATCAAACTGTCTCATTTTAAAAGCCCAGTGAAGCATGTGGTAAGGGCTCTGTTGGGATGAATTCTCAGAGCCTTGTAAATGATTTCCCCCATATATGCTTCTGAAACTCATGGTCCCTTAAATCCCTGATGAGCAGTGATGCCTTTTGGTGAATAGAGCAGGGTTAGTTACTGATAATTGGCCATTTTTTTTCTTGATATACTGTAATGCTTTTACACAAGTGATGATTCTAATGTGTTCTTTTTATTCTGCTTACAAATCACTATGCTAAACAGATTTCTAAGATTCATAATCAATTCCTTGTGAGCTAGAATAACTCCTTGTAATGGGGGTGTATGTAAACTATCTGAAAAAGGATACTAAATATTGTGCTGTGTGTTCCTTTTGAAAATGTCTTTCTTTTAATTTTAAATCTGTCCTTGTACTCATAAAACAGTGAAATTCAAAATTTGAGAAATATGGTATTGTGCGCAAGCATGTGCAAGTGCCCTCACACACACAAAACTAAAATTTCCTGGTGAGATATGAATTAAATATGTACCAATTCCTTCAAACATGAGAGCTATTTAAGTGGAAAAGAAAAATCGTTTGGCACTAAAATGTCTTTGCAATCAAATATATAAGTTGAAATAGGTATTTTCCAATGCTGAAATTACAACAGAGATGTATCTCAAAATACATGATGCATAACATAACCAGAATCCTAAGAAAATACAGACTTTGTAAGAGGATGGCTCCCAGAAATGAGAAAGGGGAGCTTACTTGTTGCAAATGAGAGAATGCTGGCAAAGAAAGAATATGTCCTTATGAGCTTTTGTTTATTAAAGTCCTTGCTTAACTCTAAGTGGGGAGGATTTTATAAATAACTACATGCATAATAGGGTATTGGTGGAAAGAAAGGTTACTAGAGAAAGGTAGAGAAAGAATTAATCTAGCAATGCTTGACTGTTTATAAAATTCTGCTTCACTCTTTTGTTGCCAGTTTTGGAAAGATCAAGTCCAACAAAGATACTATGTTTGATTTAAAAATGTGCAGTACTAAAATAAATGCTTATCTTATTTATGCTAAAATAAATAAAAACAAGCAGAAACTAGGGAGATTCTTGATATGCTGTCTGTTAGATTATTTCTCATGACTCCGAAGCCCATCCACCCAAAACTGATATTTTTTACTTGTCTCATTTTTGTGATGGTTCCAACCGCTATGATAAAATCTGCAGCAGTAGCTATGCTAATTTGCTGCAACAAAATTAAGAGTCACGTGGTAGCCATAAAGAAACAATCTTAGAGCCTTCCATAGGTTTGGACATCAACTCCCAGTATTTTCAGTAATGGTTAAACTGACTAAAACTTTTGGGAGTTGATACATGCAACTTGAAGATATACAGGTTGTTAAAGGCTATTTAAATGTATCAAACAACTATTGATGAGACCAATAGTTTTTTCTTTATTTAGCTTTTCTGTGAACAAGATCAAGAGTAGACAGCAATGCTTTCCTGGTGTTTTGGACACTCATATAATCATCCCAGCTAGCATAACCAATGACAAGTTATTAATCTAGTTATTTGAATATGCAAGGCTAAAAAAGCCAGTGAAATACCAGGGTTTTTTGGGGGGGGAGAGTAGGGGGCAGTAGGATTTTTTTTTTAGCCAGTTAAAGATTTTTATGCTGACCACTTGTTAGTGTGTGTAACGTAATACGTAACACAAACTAAGCCTATGCACTACAAATTATACAGGAAAACATTCCTCTGATTGTTTATATTTACCCAAATCTTATTTTGTGCTGTTATAGTCATTCTGTTTTGGAAGAGGCAGCTCCTGTGTATTCAGGAATTCACTGAGTGGGGTGACTGCTTATTTTTTCTAGTGGGTGATGTTGACAGTCCAGCCCTGCCTTTGTTTGCACAGCACATTTAATCCTGGGTTTTTATTTATTTTTTAATCTTTCCACATCCGTTCAGAGAAATGATAATTTTCCAAAATTAAACACTTAGCTTGATTGCTGTTTTGTTAATTGCCACATTCACAACCCCCCTTCCTGCCTATTTAACATGAATAATGCTGCAAAGATGATCAACATCCAATTGGTACGCAGGTGGATGGGCAGCAATACTGAGGCTTCCCCATCCTTGCTTTTTCAGATGGATTGCTTTGCGTTATTGCATGAAGGAAAAAATTATACTGAAGCAGAAATCCCTTTCAAAAATCATACAGACGAACAATAAGCACTGGGATCAGAATCAAGAAGCTTCATATTGCATTGGAGTGTATGCAACAACTTGTACAACAAGGAGTTGATAGAATATTTTAGGAAGCTCTGCTATAATGTCTCCATACAATAGTCAATTTGTTTAACAAGGAAATTTTCAGATTAAAGAATTAATCAAACTTGACAGTCTCACCTTTAACCTATGATTTGATGCAGTTATTAGCACAAAAATCTTGATTTCAATAAGGATTTTAGTAGGATACAAACACAGCAGATATCTTGGATTGTCTTTGTGTTCTAGTTCCTGATTTCTATACAAGGGCACCGTTGAAGTGACCTTCATTTATCCTGTACAGCATGACTTTTTAAAGTAATAAGTGTTTAGGGCTTAACAAAAGTTGAGGTCAGAGCTGTCAGATAGCCAAGGAAGCATGGCCTTGGTTAAATGATCTTTTTAGGTTGCTGATAAACTAAGAAATCCAAAAGTCTGTCTGGCAAGATAAAGATGGGAAGAGACCCAGATCAAAATTGAAAAAAAATAGGATAATAGTCTCAGTTGTAATCACACTCTCCTCTCTTTGGTATATATCCACTTTTTTCTCCAAGACATTATCTTAGTCTAGTGTTTTGAGGGGGATAGCAACCATTCTGTTGTAAAAGTCAATTATGACAATCAAGCCATACAAAAATGTCATGTCTAATTTAAAAAACAGAACAAAGCCTACCAGAGCTATCTCGGTTCCATGGTCAGAAACTTGCAGCAGGTGTATACTAAGTTTTGTAATATCTAAAGACAAGTCATCTGAGAAGCTACCAAATCTGACAGACGTTTTGTTACATCAGCAAAATGACAGATATACCACTATTAAGAAAAATATACTTGTGGGATTCCTCAAATGTATTTATAGAGTCTATTATCATCATAACAGATTTGTTGGTCATCAAGCAAATTAATTCAAAACAATTGAAATGTAAATACCATCAGAATGTCTTACAGGAAAACTATGGGAGAAACTATATCCCATAATATGCCATGTCAGAAAATTTTGTTCTACTTTCTTCAGAAAAGAGACCATCTAATAACAGTAATGTCTGTCTTAGACAGAGTATAATATATAAAATCACTGAAAGTTCATTTATAACCATATCATGTATGTGTATAACTCTTAGATAAGGAGATTATGACCTGCTATACATATTCTATTAAAACAGACTAACAAACTACATTATGGATTACTGCAGAGGTAAGAAAACTTTTTGGTGGGCAAAGCTTGTGCTTAACAGTTGAAGAGTGCTGAGGGCCACATATTTGAGCGAACTGTCTCTCATGTCAGACATATGGCTGGAGAGGTGTGTTTCTTTTTTAAAAATGTGGTATGTCAGTTTTGAACTTTCACAACATTTATCTATATTTCAGCTCAAAGTGATGGAACATTGTGATATCAGCTTTCAGCATCTGGGACCAAGAGAGGTGCCAAAGGTGAGAAGAAGTATTTGTGCATGGCTTTGAGGCTACAGGTTGCTGTCCTGTGATTTAGTGTGATGTTTTTGTTCTTGTCTTTAAGTGGCAACATAAGGCATATCTCTCAGACTCAAGGGGAGGATTCAGATGAAAATGTGTAGTAAACAGTCTGGTCTCGCAATATGCCCAGGAGCTCAAGAACATTAATAATATTTCTTGCCTAATACAAACAAGGTGCTTTGTTTTAAAGATCCCCAGACATAAGCAACCAACAGTAATCTGACAACTGGAAGCTCAACTCCAGGATTAAACTATTCAGAATAATCAAATTAAGAGTGAAAGCTGAAATGTACCTCTGTGTTCCCTGCCTTTAAGTCTCTACTATATTAACATGTTTTGCAAGTTACCGCTCTTCCTTTTGGTTATATGAAGGGAATTGGTGAACAGATAAATGCTACATCAAGCAGCAGAAATTAGGTAGCTGCAATAGGATATTCAGGAGACTTCAGGAATGGACAGTTTGACATATGGACTTCTAAAATTTCCTGATTATGTGTTAATCCATAAAACTACTACTGATAACTAAGATTTTTTTTTATCACAGGAGGTTTAATTATTCTATAGACACTCTTCTATATCCTACTTTTTTGGAGGAAAACTTTAAAGTTTCAAATGGTTGAAATTTGAAAGAAAATGGATATGTCTGTTTCAAGTGAAGAGGAAGATTTATCTGAGATATTTTATTCATCATGGCTTAGGAACTCTGAATCTAAAAAAGCTGTTCCAGATGAACCAGTCGAATATCACCTTTTGTCAGGCACAAGCAACCAGATCCACACGTGAAAGGTTCAAGTTGACTATTTAATTTGTTTTACCTATAGTACAGGAATCTCCCCAGACTGCCTTGCCTTGGGAACTAACAGATAATATTCCATGGAGCTGATTAGCCTTAAGTCTCTTGTAGCAGTGCCAAGGACTCAACACTAGTTCCCTGCTTGATTCCCCTTCTTTGCCTTGCTGGGTATTTCCCAACATCTTTAGGAAATATCAAGCCAAGAATCACTGGAGGCTCCTCAAACAGAAGCAGCATTAGAATAACTGGAGCAGATGTTGATATAGGTCTTGAAACACTTAGACAAATAGAGCCCAAGGGTTCAAGCTCTTGAGCAAAGCAAAGGCATTCAATGAAGCAAAGACATGCCTGCCTTAATTAAAACAACTGGCTACAGTCTTATTTAAGAAGCAGATCTGACCCTGAAACTATGAACCTTGGAGTGATTGATAAATCTTGCTTGCTTCTCTTAACTTCAGGCTGAATCCTGACTAGTCTTCTGTCTGTTCCTATAGAAAGTGAAACTATTCAGGCAAGTCTTATCTTCACAGAGTCTGATTTATGTTCCTTTGCTTGTCTTCTCAACCTTGAGTAAATTGCTTACCATTACCAAGCAATTCTGTGTGCATGTGTGTGTTTGAAACTTGAAACAGGAAGTATAGAAACCATGTTGCTGATATACAATTGTCCTAGAGCAGCTGAAAAAGGAATAATGACATCTACTGTATGCCTGCAAGCTGGTTCACATAGGAAATTAGGATGTACTTTTGAGAAAAGGCCCAGTTAGCAACATTTCATGAAACAATAGCCTAGCAGGCAAATGGATAAAATTGTCAGTGGTGCAGAAGACCTCAAATCCATTTAGAGAGTCCTTCAGGCCTATCACTTCAGTAAAAGCTGAAGAACTGAAGAGAGCCCTGCAGATACAATCAATTAAATAGGAATGTATTGGATGGAGAATTTTATGGAAGGCAAAAGGGACAGATGGATAGATAACTGTTTCCAAGAAATGAAAAAGAAATATATGGGTAAATGAGTAGACAGATGGCTAAGCTAAGGATATAGGTCAATTCTTACGAACCTGAGAAAAGCATTTAAGTTTGTTTCTGTTAAAAACGCTTAATTAGATTAATTAAAGAGAAAAAGAACTGACATAAATACTTTTTGAACATGAACTTAGAACATGCAATTTTCTCCATCGTTGTCCTTATTTAAAGTCTGTTACCCTTTTTCTTTCCTTCAAGAATTTAATAAAAACTATGTAGACTGTTAATGCATGACATAATATGTGACAATACAGCTGCCTGTAGTATGCTCTTCTGTTATTTCTTGCATAAGCAGTACAGCTTGCAATTAGAAATATGCTGCATTTTCAGATTAGCAAGGGGGAAAAAAACAAGGACAGCAAATCAAAATTAGACATCAATGTGTGAGTCAATGTCAAACCTGCACTATCTAGTCCACTTTGCATTTCTATTACTCTTCCTTTAAATGGCTGTAGTATGCTCAGCACACCATTTCTACTTGCTTAACATATGCTGAATGCTAATGCCTCATTTTTAATTGCCAAATATGTGCTCCATCTTTGAGGCCTTTCAAACACAGGGTGCATCCTTAATATGCCGAAAGCAATTGCACTTTATCTGGATAAGCGCAGAGAAAAGCCAGATACAATGCAAATGTATCAATTTTTAATAATCACAGCTTTGCGACAGGAATAATCGGGAAGAAAAAGAGCAAATGGACAAACGTGGAGTAGGGACACTGGCTGACAGGAACAAAAAAGAGCAAAGGACATACCACCTAAAAACAATGGATCTATACAAAAAGAGGAAGGGTAGACATTTGGAAATTGTTCCATGGATTGCAAGTTTAGCCAACCAAAGAATAGATATAACCTGAGTCTGGAGAATAGAGCAACAGAAGAGCAGATGACCAGGCGAAGAAATGAAGAGAATGAAAAGGAAACAGAAAGGATGGATAAAAGGGCATTACGGCCAAGAATTACCCTTCTGCTTAGATCTTAGTTGTATCTTTGGTGCCCAATTCATTCTGACATGTTGAGCTGACAAAGTTCCAACTTCTGGGAGACAGAATGATCAAACATTGATACCAAGACTTTTTAAAAAAAATCTTGCGGCTGTTGGTGTGAATTCTTCAGGGATGGCTTTAATAAAGTCTTCCTCTTTTACACATATTGCACAAAATAAGAATTTTCATCCTTTTGTTATAGTAAAACCAAAATAGATTGTGGTCTATTGTCATCTCCCAGTGCTTCCACAGTTAATCTTCTCTTCATTAAGCTTTTGGCCAGGGTTACTACCTGTTAGCTTTTCTATCCCCCCACCAAGAATACATGCACAAACATTGCAGATCCATCAGCATCAGGATACTCCCCCAACACTCCATTTCTCTCCCAAGAATCAGCGATTGAGTCATCCATGATTATCTCTAGTTAAAAAAAAATCAAGGGAGAAAAGAGATGACAAAGTCCAGAAGAAATTCTGGTTCTTTCTCTAAGTTGATGTGGTTTTGTTTTTGCTGCTAAGAATGTTAGTTGTACAACTATTATTCAGCTGTTATGTGGATCCAGATGTTTTCCATCCAGATCATGTTTCTAGTGTGACTACCTCATCAACCCAATTTTGTTTTTGCTCTTTAGGAACATAAAGTTCTTCCACCTCAGCTAAAGACTCTGAGTACTGAGTGCCACCATGTGAGCAATCCAAGAAACTGAGATGAGCAGCATATGGGTTTTAATGGCCTGACAAGGCTATTCTACTCACATGCCTGCTCTAGAGTTTCACTTATTTGCGGTAGCTGTAGAATTTAACCGCGATGTAATACGTGTTATACTGCCCCAGATTAATATATAGATAGTCGTAGATTTATGACCATAATTGAGCCCAAAATTTATGTCCAGTGAGAAATGTGTTAAGTGAGTTTTGCCCCATTTTATGATCTTTCTAGCTACAGCTGTTAAGTGAATCATTGCAGCTGTTCAGTTAGTACCATGGTTGTTAACTGAATCTGGTTTCCCCATTGATTTTGCTTATCAGAAAGGTCGCAAAAGCTGTTCGTATGACCTTGGGACACTGCAACTGTCATAAATATGAAGCAGTTGCTAGGCATCCAAATTTTGATCACATGACCACGGGGATGTTACAACGGTTGTAAGTGTGAAAAATGATCACAAGTCACTTTTTACAGTGCTGTTGTAAGTTTGAACGGTCATTAAACAAATTGTTGTAAGCTGAGGACTACCTGTATGAGAGTATTATTGGTAATTAAAACACTAAAAATTCAATTACCTGCTTGCTGCACATTGCAGCATTGCTGTGCTTCTCATCATTCATTCACTATCCCAGATAAGCCTACTGGAAGAAGGCAACATTTTGGGGAGCTGCTAGGTATTATTCTGCTACTAAGACTATCAGAGCTATAAGATGGGTGCCATTAAATCCACCAATTACAGCAAAACCTGGCAAGCGATCTACTCCCATCTCCCAGTACTTAAAAGAAAAGGAGAAGAAATAACAAGTACCAAGATTTATAGATTATTCTAAAACTTGATTACAATATTTCATGTTCTAAAATCAAGATTATATTCAAAACAGTAGATACAATGTCAAATAATTTTTCTCTATGTTCATGAAGAAAATCATACTGGTGGTTTCTGAAATGCATCTTACCTGCTTGGTTGGTGGTGATGTTCACTGAGGCATGCTGTGGTGGGAATGGGCTTTTATTAGAAACCCCATTGACAGCTTGGATCTCAAAGGTGTATGGCGTATGAGCCCACAGGTTGCTGATGAAGACTCGAGTTCCTGTAAGACCCCGTTGTCTTGGTACAAACTCCACATTGTCATCGCAGCGAGAGCAGCTACGGCGATCTGATCGACACTTTTTGCAGACTATGTTATAGGTCACATCATCACGACCTCCTGTATCCCGAGGTGGGTGCCATTCTAATATAATTGAAGTCTCATTGACAATAGAGATTACATTGCGAGGTCCTGAGGGAACACCTGTTAAATAACAATTTGCAAATAAGCCTATGCAAGTAAATATATGGCTGCAATGTATAACTTTAGTGGCATTTTAAAACATTTTATTTTAAAACATTGGAATATTTGGTTCACTTCAGTTTTGTACAAAATATTTATTTACTATTTAAATCAATTGCAATAATTCACTTGGTGAGGTGACTGCTATTTGTGCTTTTCTAAAATGGGGCTTCTATTGAGGACAGCTGAGATGCCAGAGACTTTCCCATGTTCCAAATGATCTTCATTGTCTTCTCCATGGTATAAAATAAACATTTCACACCCCCAAATATTCCTCTCTTGAAAAGCTTGATTCAGCTTGTCCTGGTTTTCCCACACCTACCTGACCCATTACTATCTGCAGTTATATAAGAAGGATTTTAATAGTGTTCATTTTAAAATAATATTTAGTTTTTACTCAGTTTCTTTTTACTTGTAAATGGGTTTGGGAGAATTATTATCTTAAAAGAGAATATAAGCAATTATAATAAATATATTTCATACACAATTTTTCATCGATCACCTTGACTAAAAACATTGAGAAGTGATGTTCCTAGAAGAGTTTTTTACTGGCCTCATTTATTTCAGTTACCTTGAAGTATCTGATATCAGCAAATAACTCATGGATTGTGCAGCATCTGCATACCCAGATGAGCAAGAATGTTGTCTTTTTCCTTGCTTGTTTGTGTCACTGTCTTGTGGTCATAGATGTTCATCTCGAGTACATTCTCTCACGATGCAGCATGGTACTAATATGGCATCATTCACTTAAGACTTTATCTTTGTGTGATATGAGTAAAACTATATTACTTTTTGTTCCTTCCAAATAATTGTTAGAATACTAAAAAAACCCAAAATCTATTTTTTCAAAGACACACACAGAGATCCACTTAATTTGAATATGAAAGTCAACTCTTAAGTTCTGAGAGGGAAGGGAAGGGAAAGGAGAAATATGGAATCTGAAGCTTATCTTTCTTAAAGCACTCTCCTGTAGGAGTGCTTAAACCATAGGATGGCTAAAAAGGATCTGCCATTGGTACTTGGTAAATACAGTATATTTTTGTATATAAAGATTATACCTTTTATATTATTTGCAGCTGTCTCTAGGGCTGAATAGAAAAATTATCTTGATTATATTAGTTTTCATTCAGTGTAATTAAGGACTTTGGTTGTATTCCTGTCTTACCAGGCAGCATTTGCCAAAATGAATCAGCATAGTGTCATTTCTATGGAGAATATTCATAGCTCAGGGTTGAAATGAGGGGACCTTTGTACTCTCTGAGCTTGATTGAACAACCAAGCTCAGAGAGCACCAAGTATCTCTCAGTGTTATTTCTCTTAGCAGAGAATATTCCATGTGATGATTAAGGTTAGTATATAATCTATTCTTTATCTTATTAAAAATGTTATGGAAATCTTGACATTTGCCCCCAAACCTAACCCCATTGCTTTCATTACCTAACAGAAGGAGGAACTTAGGAAAGCCAAGTAGAAGAACATTTCACTAATTTAAATCTCCAGGACCAGATGAATTATTTTAAGATACCAAGAAAGGTGACTGCAGACTGCATTTAACCATGAAGTTCTGATATGTATCCATAATTGGATATTTGTTTTTTATAATGGGGAATGCCCATTGAGCTGTTGAGACTGTCAGCTCAAAGGACACCTGTGACCACTTGATCAGAAATTCTGCTACTCAGGTTCTCATAAATAATTCACATTGCGCTATGAAGATTCTTATCCTTTCCAACTCTCCTCAAAATCTTTCTGGCAAGCTTCTATGACTTCCTCCATGACACGATGCACCCTTTGAACTGCTGCATGCGCTGGGTCTACCAAGGGTGCCATCTGCCTCAAATTCTACATCTGTCGCACTAGTTGGAGCAATGCTGCTGACTAATTGTGTACTTTGTTCTCTACACCATCCTGATATCATAGAACAGCAGCCATTATTGTTGCTTCACCAGCTGTTGCTCCTGCTTGTAGATCAGATGCCATGCTAGTTTTTTGTTGTACTCCATTTGAAATTTTTGAAGATTATGTCAGGTGCAAAAAGCCAGGTCCATACATCCAGGTTCAATTTAAGTGTTTTATTGCTGAAAGTCTATGCACAGAAATCTTAATTATCAGCACCTGGTAAGAGCACCTGGTAAGAGCTAAGTAAGTTTCAATGGCAATTAAGGGGGACTTGTTTGTGGCTATATAGCGAGTCTCAGTTTGTCTGTTTACCCCTCTCCTTGGCTCTGTCAATCCTTCCTCTACTCATAGACTGGATTGCTACATCTGCATTAGGTCAGCGGTGAAATCCGGCTGACGTCACCACCGGCTCCGTGACGCGCACGCGCATGCGCGGCCGAGCCGAGCTCCTTCG
>JAOYMU010000002.1:26627973-26639546 GCA_025802295.1 Psammodynastes pulverulentus
AAACCACATATGTATATGAGGTAAAATCAGTATTAAAAGTTAAATATTGTTAAGAATAAAATATACAAACGTCCATACAAGAATTCTGGGCCAGTTTGAAAACTGTGCTAGAATTCTGAGCCCCTGCAACTTTGCCTGTCTTTCCAGCTCAGTTACAAATTTGGGAACCCAATAAAACTTCTGTTTTTAATTATCTGAAATACTGAACCTGTGCATCTGTTGGGTGAACCAAGTGATGTCACTTGTGCTCTGAAATCATATACATCGTGATATCATAATGCAAATGTTAGAAGTACCTATGGCATTGTGACACCTGATGCAAATATATAATTTGTGCTATCAGCATGATAACAATCTTAATGTAAATAGTAACATTATGGAAGACTATGATTTTGAAGCTTTTTGGAGTTTATGAGTTTGCAAATGTCTCCTCATGATACTTCATCATATTTTCTTGAGCCTGGCTTTTCAGAAAAAAAAGATGGCTTGAATCTTTAGAGGAGTTACTGATGGTTTTTGTTTATTTTTGTCTATACTATCTATAGAAATGCATTGACATAAAATAAAGGTGTGGATTGCTAGGAGGGATATACATAGCTCAGTTCCCTTTTCAGTTGGATGGGGGATTTTTTTGCCTCTCAATATTTTGACATTAGCAACTTAGAAAACAAAACTGACTTAGGAAATTTTTCAATGGAAATTTGTTAGGGTTCGACTTTGTTCTTTAAGAATTTAAGAGGGTTCAAGGCCATTATCTCATTAGCTGATCACATGCGAATCTACCTTCTAATATACAAATATCTGTATCACACACAATTATTCATGTATAGCTGCAGTTTATCATGTGATTACCTATGCTTTCTGATTTTTTCTTCTTTTTGACTCCATTGAGCTATTCATAATTTATCTTTCCACTCAGCGTAATAGTGCAAAGTAGACTCTGCTTCAGGAAAGCTAAAATCATTATGAATGTGTTTGTTTTTAATGACATACAACCTTTAAAAATCCCAACAGGTTTAATAGAGGTTAAGTATATGATTTTAAAGCTCTAATCTTTACTCATTGCCATGGTTTTCCTTTCAAACTGCTCACATTCCTGCATATGTAATACATCTGCTAAGAGAAAACAATCGGCAGCATTATTGCTTTCTAGCTTTTCATGCAGAGGTGGTCAGAACAGAAACCAGGCAAGACATCTGTTGGAACCTATACTTCCAGCCTCACAGCCACTGCCAGAGGATATACAGACACTATCAAGTGCTCTGCACTAATGTGTTACCAATGGCAACAATCTGTATCTCTTCTGAATGACTTTTTAAATATGGTTCGGGGGGAATCATAGAATATGGAAAGAGAAATCAGTCACCATCAGTCAGCATTAAAGATCTGGGGAATATCATACAGAATAACACAAAGATAAAACCTGTGCTACACACAAAAAAAGGACATCCTAGTCATCTAAACTGTTCCCTTTTTATTGGCATGAAACAAATACTAAGAAAAATATTAAAAGGTATCATAGTGTAATAAAGACTTGTAGTGGTTTAATTCAAGAATTTCTGAGCACGCATAATGCAGTAAGCCAAAAGTCCCATCTTGACTTTTTTGATGCGAGAATCCAGTCATCTGAGGTTTATTTCACATATCTAAATGAATCATTAATTTTATAAATGATAGTCTAGTTGAAACACACAATGTCTAAATTGATATGGAATACAGGATATAATCTTACATAATAAATCCTAAAGACAATTGTATTTATTTCATTTATTAGGGTTTTTTTAATCCCACCTCTGTTTTTGGTCCACTCAGGGTAGTGTGTATATCTAATACTACAGTACAGTTAACTCCTATATAAAGAATAATGAAATGCATTTAGGAGAGCTTCTTAGCAGAACCTGAAAAAGAGAGGGAACTTAGAAGTGGCTGTCACTGGGCATGAGCAGGATACAAATAATATCATTTTCAGTGAAAACAGGAAGGAAAGAAGAAAGGAAGGAAGGATTTCTGAGCATTTGATTCTAATTATCTTTTTCCTCTTTAACTATGATGAAGACATGACATCCATCTTACCTGTATACAAAGACATGTGACTGTCTGCACATGAGTAGCCACTTTTACTCCATTTCTTAAAAAAAAAACCTTGGTGAATAGGTATCATAAGACTCATATATCTCATTCTAGAATACATAGTTTAGAATGTGGTCCACTGGAAATCAGTTTTAAGTAGAGTTGTGCATTTGTTTGTATTCCAAAATGTTGCTTTATTATGTGGGACTGCAAAAGTAGAACCAGTCTGCCAGTCTTTAAAGGAGCTCTTCTATTTAAAGTTATGGCTGCTTTAAACAGAATTGCAATGCTGCTTTATAAAAAAGACATGGTTGTTTTAAAAAGTCTCAGACGGGGGTTCATGCCCACTTGTGTTCCAATGTATATCTTTGGAATTGAGTACAAATATTTAGTAAATAGACACTACTCCAAACTTTCATTGTTGTTATATAGGCTTCAAATAATATTCATCGATTGTCAGAAAAGCAGATAAATTTAGAAGCTCCAGTCATGGGTTTTTTTTCTGATATTTTGTCCATCAAAACTGAGAGTAAAGGAGTAATCCATTTGCTATAGCAGACATTCTGAAATTATTGCTATTTTCTCTGCATAAATTGTGCTCAAATGGATTGGAAGGTGATCAATCAATCCTGTGACTATGATTAATTGCACTACTAGATATACACTCAGCATGCACTGAGCTCAAAACAAGCAATTGGCCAAAGGTAACTCATTGGTCTGCTATTAGCAGAGAATACTTTCATGTCGGTGACATCACCCAAGAAAAGGACGAACATTTTTTATGTTGATTTACTCTCCTTTCTATACATTTTAGAACTGCAGGCTATGATTTTAAATCACTCCTGATTTCTGGAAGCCATTTGGAAACAATATATGTTCAAGGTTGTAGGTTCAAAAATGTGGATTTATTTTAATTATACATTTGGAAATATATTTCAATGGTAAGTTTAGGTTTTTTTCTATCCAGGAAAGGAAGGTATTTTGGAAATATGGTCCCATTTTATGTGTGATGTAGTTAAAAACAGAGGGGGGAAATTAGATCATGCATCTTTTTTTTTCTTCAGAGACAACATTAATATTAACACTTTAAAACCAAAAATGTTTTAAAAGTTTGAAAGTCTCTACACTTCTAAAACAAAACTCCAAGGAAGTCCATTATTTCATGGCACCAGACATATGTTGAACAGCAAGAAACACATTTATTCATGCAAAACAAATTAGCAAACCTAATATCCCACAGACTTCAATGGGAGAAGGCTCTTTAGCTAGATAATTACGGACTTTACCGCCTACAAAGATCCAATTTTTAATTACCAATATTTCTTGTTCTTGCTTCTAATTTTGCTTTAAATTATCATGCAGTTCTGTCATTGATACATCAATGTTTCTGGGAGTCATTGATTTCTGTTCATCGATATTGAGCTGCAACTTACTAAGTTCTAACAGAATTCTTTGAACTTTGTGACCCCCTGCCAATACATATATGATATAAAGCCCCAGTTACAAACCTATATAGATTGTGGATCACACTTGCCTCATAATGCCCTACATATTCTTTAGGCCTACTTTGTTTCTTAGAAAATAACACTGAATTTTTTTTTTCAACAATATATAAATGAGCATTTTCAGAAAATATTTTTTTTCCTGTTAGGCTGTATGCAACCACCAGTACCCGAATCAATTAGGGAGATGATAAAAGGGGAATCATCCCAGATGTTATTTCCCATCTAAAGTCTTAGTACCGCATTGCTTCATTCTGCTTGTCCTTGCAAGAGATCAAGGTTACTGCCTGCTCCAGGACTCCAAAGTGGTAAAATGATAACTGTGTTTATAGCAGTATTTGTCTCTGATCAAAGACGCTTCCTAAGAAATCTCTTGAAAAACTTTAAAAAATGTATACTCCTTTAGCTAACAGGAAGGCAATTATTCATCTCTACATATATTGCAAAAACTGAATAGGATATGAAACAGAGGATATAAAGTAACAGAGAGTAACAGAGAGTATATAAAATATACACTGTCTAATAATAAATTAAGCCATGGGTCCATTAAGTACAACACTGTCTTTTCCAGTCCATAATAATTTTCCAATTGTTCCAGTCATGCTACAAGTTTCAAGCTGTAGTTCTTTCCTATTGTATTACATGAAATCTTTTATCTGGGGATTTCAGAGACTGAACACAGAAGCAGGTATTCTATCACTAAGATAAGAGAGAATGTAATTACTGAATAAAGAGACCAAAAGGAGTGAACACTGTGCAGTCACATAGGGATCTGGAGAAACATGGGAAGAAGAAATGAGGAGGCAGAAAAACAGTGGAAGAAATTAAGTATAGAATGAAAGAAAAGAAATTATGTGCCTAGTTTAGAAAAGTTGTTATGGAAAGAAAGGAGGATATAGGAAAAAGGAACACAGAGAAGAGAAAGTTAATAGAAATATAGTTAAAATAAATAACAGGGCTAACATTATACCAACAAGTTTTTCATCTAGAAATGCATTGCTCTTTAACATATAACAACATTAAAGATATCCTTCAGAAATATATCATTTGTACAACCCTAGATTAAATGAAAGAAGTAGAGTCCAATAAATAAACAGAAGGACTTTTTTTCTGTTTACCCTACCTGAAAATTTCTTCAAGTATCTGAATGCATTCAGAGTAGCAGTCCTTCTAAGTACTAGCATGATATTTTAAAGATCATTTTAAAATGATTGTCCCCTATCTGTCCCTCCTTCACACCTCCAAATCTATCTGCAGTAGTTACCACAATTATTGCTTGCATGAATAGGAATATGGTGGCTAAGAAGCAGAGTTTCAGCCTTTCTTCTTCTGAGTAGTTGTTAATCATCCTGAAGGAAAAAATGTTTATTCACCATTATTATTGTTTCATGGTCTTAACATTTATTAGTTTCTAAAATTTTCTACAGAAACCTCAAAAGGAGTGTCTCAGTAGGCCCTTATATTCAGGGACAAACCTTTAATATTCCCACAAATTAAAAAAAAAAGAAATGATAATGAAAATTGAGAAAGAAAGCATTGGGAAATAAGAAGGTTGTGTATTAAATAAATATTGTCAAGCAAAAAAGGACAGAGAAAGATATTTCAATATTCAATATCAACAATGATAAATAACAAGGAAAGCTATGAGTTATATTTTTAAGATGACAGAAATGGTACAACAATTACAATAGGACTACTTAAGAGTAATCACAAAAGAGGTCATAGGAACCCAAATGAGGTTCAAGGACCATAGATTATAATTCTTTACCAACAAGATCATGAAATTACGGAAACACTAATAGAGATAAAATATATTCAGGAACCACTTCATTAGAAAGTGAGCTTTGACAGACAACAAACCAGCTGTCAATAGGAAAACATCTGGTGTGGATGAATAACCCATTGAACAGTTTAAAGCTGCAGGAAAAGAGGCAATTAAAGTGCTAACCTTTCATGTGATGTGTGGATTACAGATCAGAAAAGAATTTATGTATAGAAACCATACAGAAGACAGGAGATTCATGAGAATGTGTAAATTGCTTAACTAGTAAATAAATTATTCATACAAGTAAAATTTTGCTTAAGATCTTCCAAAGAAGAACAGAGCCTGCATGGACAAAGTGAACAGGCAGTTTTCAGGAAAGGCAAACTAAGGCTACATGGGAATTAGTTTGTGCTTGGAAAGATATTTGAAGAAATTGGATAGCAAATTAAGTATGATCTCCTAGGTCTGCCATCACTGTTCTTCTTTATTGCTTATTTTGCAAAATGTAGATATTTTTGACAAATTTTCAACATTTTAGATGAATTGGTAGAATTATATACTATATAGAGTAGCAGAACCAGCTACTCTATAGAACAACACATTTTTTAACAGTTTGTATACAACTAAAACCATTCATTGCACTCAAATGTTGTTTATAGAAAAAAATGAACATAGTCTTGACTAGGAACTGTAAATTCTTGCTTTCTTTACCCGGAGCACCCTTTTATTGTTTTTGCATGCTGCATGATATAATTAATACTCTTTCGTACTAATTCTGAATCCAATTTCTTCATACAAGATACAGGAAGGGACTACAATTTATAGTAAACTCTATGCTTAGATACTGCTTGGATTACTTCAATGCATTTTGCTTAGGTAAGAATTATCATGTTTGGTTTCAGCAGTTTTAAAAGCTATTGAATTCTTTTGCTCACATTTGTTTCTGAAGGGATTCTGCACTGACTGGCCAATTTTTGCACTGTAGCAACTGTATGTAAAAATATTCCACCATTAATTTCTCTAGGACCAAAATATTAGCTTGTTCTGCCAAACAGCCATGCATAGGCTGGAGAACTGTTTTCACAAAAATTCTTCAGCCTTATTTAAAAAAAAAAAAGCTTGCCATGTTAAACCAGCACTAAATTGTTTGTAGAAACACTCGAGCACATGTTCCTGATGAAAACTTTTGAAAAATAGTTTTGAACAGAATGTTCAAGAAAATAGTTTTCTGACCTTGTATTATTCTAAAGGCGTTATCTGTTATTCTGCTATTTCCCCCTACATTATTCTATTAGGTGCATTCTGTTTGCCCATCTGCTTTTTGTTACTGGAGTGAAACAACCTCTTTATATCTGACTGTTTTATTTCCTGAATATTTTCGTAATTCTCAGAATTGCCTCGTTTGTACAATGGACAACCTTTGACAGATAGATATGGACAGAATCAGAAATCTACAGCTACAGCAGGCACACGCCCAGTAAATGATTAATAGTCATTGTACACATTGAAATTCTATACATGGATGCATAGGATTGACCGGTCCCAAAATTGAGGTGAAAATACACAGATAGCCTGATTGATGGTGCTAGGAGATGCAGATTGATTAGGATTCAGTGCAACAGACCAGCAAGCAGAGACAGATTTATGGATAGCTTTTAAGTACATAGATGAATCATTGCAGTCTGACAGAGATAGAGTTGCAGAGCAAGTCAGGTCTCTCCAGTGTCATCTGCCAAAGCCATCATGTCCGACAAAGGAGAGGCCAACCGCATGTTGCGGCTTTTCAATCACTTGGAAAATATATTGAAATAGCAAGCATTGTCTGCTGCCAGGCTGTCGGTGTAAAGAAGCCTCTGCAATAATTTTGCCAAAAAGGTCCACTTCTTTGATTTGAGCCAATGAAAATCAAAAGAGGAATGGCTATGTAACCCACCTGTAGCCATGGATTGCAGAAGAACAGAAAAGAGAGATCGTGCTATTCTCTACAGTAGTAGTATTCCTTTAAGCTTTTGGTCTAAATTGAGCAAACTCTAATTTACAATTTGTGGAGATTATTGTTGGCTGTAATTTCTAGCTGTCTGAAATAATAGAGAGGTACCTCCAGCTCACAAAGGTAAGAAGTGATACAATATTACCTTATAGATTTTTATTAATACCTATATTATCATCAATATTGATCTAATTAGATCATCAATATTGATCTTATTAGTATTGATCTAATTAGATGCAATGTCTTGTGTGGGATATGAAGGCCTGTGAGGGATATGAAGGCCTGTCATCCCTTAGAAAAGTTGCCACTGATAAAATATGTAATTAAGGATCTACAATTGGAATGATATATATCATACCAGTATATAATGGTTTCACACAAATATACACAGGAAAATATCCAAGTGTCTGCTTTGTAACCAAATATTGCATACCCATAATAGGAAATAATTTGCTACCTTAGAACCTCTGATTTCCTGGATATACCCATGAAGTTTTCTTGGAAGAAATACTTTCTAACAGATTTTTTTGTTTGTTTTACTTCTTAGTCAACCATAATATTTTCTAGTGATATCCTAACAAATACTAACCAGGATTGCTTAGCTTTTTGACATCAGCAAAGTTGAATTGCAGTTGCTATATCTACTTCTACACTAATTTTTAATATTAATTAGATACTATCAAGTTAGATCTATCCCCTGTATCATAAATATTTGTATTATTAATTGCCGTAGAAAGGATATGACAGATCTATAATTAGTTACAGGACATACATTAGTATGATCTTGTCAAATAAAATGGTTAAGTCCTTGAAGATAGAGCTCAGTTTACAACTGCATAAATCATCTTCAGTTTTTACCTACCAATACAAGTAAATATCTAAATGCTCAGGTATCTTTATTAATAAGAACTACCTTAAGTAGAGACCAGTATGAAATGTACATGTTAAAATTGTATATTCAATTGACTCAACCTGTCCAGATTTACAAAGGCATAATCTCTGCTTGCCTGAATTATTATTAACTCCCATTTAGAACTACTTGGATGAAGGCTTTGGTAAAAACTCAACACTATTTACGCTGAGTAAATGAGCTTAGGAATTGAAAAAAATTACTTTTGTTTAGATATCTGTGGAAATTTGACTAAATTCATTGTGCCTCTATATCTTCAATCCTTTTCTTAATTGTCTCCTTCACTCAGTTTGAACCAGAGACTAACAGTTGTTCTGGAGACAATCAATATGTTTATGTTTGGCTGCAAGGCTGTTTATCTGCATATGTTATTAGTTTTACAATCTCCAATTTTTATTCCATATTCAGGGTGGGATTCTACTGGTTTGGACCGGTTTGAGTGAACCGGTATCTCCTACGATCAGTTGGGAGGATAAAGAAGAGAATAGTGCAGGGGAGGCCCACCCACCTACACCAGCGCTTTTCTTTGTCCTCTCAGCTGATTGGCACGGCAGAGCAGATTGCTGCACCTTAGCTGGTGTTTGGAAAGTTGCACAAGCATGTGAAGCACACACAAAGCATGCAATCAGCGAACCGGTAGTGAAACCAGTAGAATTCCATCTCTGTCCATATTTGATTTCATATGACATTGCCTTTCTTATGATATGTTTGCTGTGCAACTTATGTAGATATGGAGGTAGTGTGCATCCTTGATTTTAAAATTAGGGCATCAGAAAAAGGAAGTACAACTAATCTAGTTTACACCAACAACATTCACTGTATCTCTTTGTATCTTTCTGTCCTTGTAAACCATTTTTACTTTCAACACATCTATCCTCTGTGCTGTACAATACATCCTGGTCTTTAAATTTTTCATCTTTTTCTTTTTGAAGGTCAGCTTCAAAACTTAATAGTCTCATTTTGCTTGACCCAATTAGTCTCCCTTCATATAATTGTTTTGTGATCCAATTCTCATTCATTCTCTCTAATAACCCACTGACATTCTTGTTTTATGCTGGTTACCCATTGTTGTATTCAGCAACCATTCATATTTGACTGTTATCTCTTCCTGTTTTACCTTACTTATTAAGTACTTCACTCCCACCTTATTGTTCTTACCTTTATATTTATACAAAAGTACCCAACATTCATTTCCATACTAGTGAGGAGAAGCATTGTAATATACACACTTTTGGTTCTTTCAACAAACACTCATTCTTCACAACAGACTACATATTATTTACTCTATTGTCTTGCTACCAGCACATGAATGTCTTAAAATTTCTATTTCCCTAACTTTAATAAAAGTTCCACTGGGGTACACAATTTCATCAAATTGCTGCAGGTTTTGTTTGCCATTTACCACAAGTAGCAGTTGTTTGTTCTATTTTCTCTGACAAGTACAACCACTTTGGTTTTTGATGTATTATTAGCAGGCTCATACTCCTTGCTCCATCTTAAAATCCAACATTTCCTGTTGATGAAGTCTCAGTCAAAACATGGAATAAAATGTATGAATAAATATATATGCATTCATATTCCCAATCAATGTATGATCACAAGTACATTGATCCATAATGTTAAGCAACCAAGAAGATATAGGTATCTCTTTTCTCTTGCTCATATTCATAGAATCATTCATTTATCATTTAATTTTATTCATGTGCATTCTTTGTTTTCATCACATATTGCTGTTATTGAATTCAGTATCCAAGCTTCAACTCAGTATTTATGCAAAACTTTCCACAATTCAAACCTATTCACTTTATCATACATTTTCTCTATATCAAATTAAATTTTCTCACATTTATACATTTTTCAGTGACCTACTTAAATGCAAAAGGTTGGTTTATGTATCCTCTATCAAGAGTAAAGCTTCACTATACTTCCCAGATTTTCTCAATGTGTCCATTCATTTTCTTTCAATCTGAATTCTGTTAAACAACTTCCCCTACCCAGCAAACAAACTAATGTTTCTATAGATTTTGTATTCACTTTTGCTATCTTTTCTTTTGACCTCATCTTTACTTTCCTCTTTCTGGAAAATAAGGCACTCTATCCATTTGTGATTGTAGGAAATTCCCAAACTGATGATACTGTTCTATTTTAAGTTTTTTACCCAATTTTGATATTGAACCATCACACTGGGTAACAACAGTTGTGAGGCAAGGCAGGCCAGATATCCCTTGCAGTAACCTGAGAGAGACCTTGATGCAATACTGCTCAGCAAAATTTTATCACTATTGCAATGGTATTTTCTGCCTGCAGTTGCCTATTTGATGAAACAATTACAACCAGAAAAATGGAGTTTAACACAAAACAATGGCATTATACAATTGCCAGGTAGGTGGGATCAACTTGATTTGTGATTGAACCCGAACCTCTATATGAATCTCTCATCTGTATGGATCAATTTTTTTGCAGATTTATTACAACCTCCTCATAACACTTTGATTGCAACTTCTAGAATTCCAAGCCATTGTGGAGAATCTGGAGCACTGTTTTCCAATACATTTAGAAATGCCACATTGCATGAACTTATTTCAGACATATTCCCTGCACCCTTTCCTAGGAGGTATCATAATATGCACATATGTCCATCAATATTGGCATGCATGAGTCAAGATTACCGCCTAAGGAATTATTCTCCAAAGAGGGTGAAAACCTTTCATCATGAAACAATTTGGGATATTTCAGAGCTGTGGGAAGTTTATATAGGCCCAAAGGAATCAAGGAAACTCTATTACAAAATATATTTTGTTGATCTCTTTGATATACTGAAACAGAGTTAACTTGTTATCTTAAAGTAACAAAGTTAATGTATTGAGAAGTAAAATGTTGGAATCATTTTTTTAAACAAAAAAATGGCATGAGACCACCAGGTGCCTCTTTTATAATTATCCATTTTAGAGATTAGTAATGTTCTACTTGAGAAGTGTAATTATCCAGACAGCATGCTGGACTCTCCATGCAGAATTAAAATCAATTGCTTGAAGTGCTAATAGCCTTTCTTATTTTTATATCGGCCTTAACATTTTTAAATTTTAATTTTTTATTATTAAACAAATTTATATGGCCACCCAACTAACACAGAGTGACTGCAGGTAGCTTACAAAATTAAAAACCCACATTAGAACAGCCCCCAAATCCCCCAATATCCCCAAAATTCCTATCATTATTAACGCAATGTAAGAGAGCTCACATTTCTTCCAATCCTTCTCTCTTGAGATTTTCCCAAGGAATCTTTTTTTTTTTTTAATAAAAGTTTTATTGGGTCAAAAATACAAAAAATACATT
>JAOYMU010000002.1:26723368-26736103 GCA_025802295.1 Psammodynastes pulverulentus
GTTTTAGGGAGAGCTGGGAGAGTGGGCGGGGAAAGTGAACGGCTGGGCGAGCCGGTTCGGGGGCATGGCCAGCCAGGAGTCGCCACCGGTTCTGCGACCCAGGTCCAATTTGTGCCACCGGTTCTGCCGAGCAGGGCCGAACCGGCTGAATTTCACCACTGCTATGAAACTATACAAACTTGCTATTTCAAAATAACTAAGTTAAGGCATGAAATGACATTAAAAGGATATGTCAAGATGGGACAAAAGTCATTGCTGGAGAGAATTTCTATGATTGAGATAAATGCCTTACCTAGAATGTTATTTTTGTTTCAGACAATACCTGTTTGACAAATGATGGACTATTTAAACAATGGCAGAAGGCACATCTAAATTTGTGTGGCAGAGGAAAAAAACCACAAATACACGATTATAGAAATATAAGGCATTAAACAAGATGTAAAAGAAAGAGCAGGATTGGATCTACCTAATTGAAAAGTGTATTTTGCATCCTGCTGCTTAGTTTGGATGAAAGTGTGGGTGTTATTGAGAAATAGAAGACTTGGGAAACAGAAGGATTTCATTTCAGATTCGAGTGGCATGAATATTTATGGTTCAATAAAGCTAAGGCTGTTAGACATGCCATATTGAGAACGTGGAATAGATACAAACCTGAAAACACCTCTACGGCTTTCAGCACAAGAAGCATTTTATAGATCAGAGATAAAAAGTAAACATAAATGGATCAATTATTGTAAGATATTAGAATTTTGTCAAGGAGAATGCAAAATTAAAATCGAGAGAAGATCTTATAGCAGAGGGAAATGCAGGTTGTCCTCAGCTTACAACAGTCCATTTAGTGACTTTTCAAAGTTACAAGGCACTGAAAAAAGTGACTTATGATCATTTGTCACACAACCGTTTCAGCATCCCCAAGGTCACATGATCAAAATTAGGACACTTGGCAACTGACATAGTTAGAATGGTTGCAGTATTCCAGTTTTATATGGTTATCTTTTGTGACCTTCTGACAAGGAAGTCAATGGGGAAGGCAGATTCGCTTTAAAACCATGTTTATTAACTTAACCAATGCAGTGATTCACTAAACAACTGGGGAAAGAAAGATTGTAAAATGGGGCAAAATTCACTTAACTGTTTCACTTAGCAACAGAAATTTTGGCCTCAACTATGGTCATACGTTGAGGACTAGCTGTATTTGTCAATAGTTTTCTAATATACAGTTATTAAAACATTTAAATAGACAAAATAATTTTTGGTTTTGAAAGGTGTAAAACTAAAGTTGAAATTCAACTGTGTACAAATAATGAACACGTTTTTGCTAAAATGAACGATCTTTTATTGAAATTTTAAACACAAGTGAATGAATATATGATATATGTCACCATAGACACTGTCTATAATATATAAATGTATGTTAGAAATATCAACAAAAAGGGATATTTTTATCATGTTTGTAGACATGTTAAAAAAGACAGAAAGTTTTGGATTCAAATATATACACTAATTCTGTAAAATTTAAAGATTAATGTACAAATGAAACCAGAGATCTTTCTTTTGGGACTGATGTTGGAAAAAAGTTGGGGAAAAGGTCATGGAACTTTGTTTTTATATATGATCATTGCAAAAAGGTGGAAAGAGTCAACGATATCCTCAGGTGAGGAATGGATTGTGAAGATGATGGGATTTGTTGAGGTGGCCAAATTGACTTCTCTGGTTTGAGAAAAGACATTACGTATCTACATTTATTGCTGACTGAAAACCCCTAATAGACTTTTTGCATGGAACAAAAAAAAATGAACTTATGATTTCTGACTTAATGAGTAGAAAAAAATAGACTGTAGGGGACAAAGACAATTATTTTCTAACCATAGAAGTAACTTTACACATGTACTTCTGACTGCTATACAGAAAATTGGAAGTTACTTCTTTAAATTTGCTTTTGCTTTTTTTCTGCACTTTTTACTTTGCATTTCTTTCTCCTTTTTCTGTCTTGTATTGATTCTATATTAGTTTCTGTTTTTTCATCTTTTTATATTTATATAAAAAACAGATACTTTCCACACATTTCCCTATCTGTACCTCTCCAAGTATTCCCACAAACATACATATATATCCATATGGCCCATATCCATCTTAACAGTTAGAAATTGATTTATTTACCCATTATAATCTGTTTTTCTTATTCGTTTTTAAAAGTTAATTGACTGTATACAGTCTCTCTTGCTCATTCATTTTCATTATTTATCTTTTTTAAAAGCAATTGTTTAAACCAAAAGAATTTCCTTCATCTGTCTTTCCTTCCTGTCCAACAGTTCAGCAAACTCCTGACTGGTTTCCCAAGGGGGCTTTTTTTCTGACTGGGCAATGACATAGGAATGTGCTGATGCAAATTTCAACCAGTTAATGATGTACTTCCCTTGCCAGAAGTCTTTGGGATCTTCAAGACTTGGAGGTAACCACTTTTCTTAGAACAGTTGACTTGTACTATAAAGGCAAAATAATATTACTAACAATAATTTACAAATAACGATACCTATAACTCCCTATATGCTAAGATGCTATCTTAATAATACTAAAGAACCTAGTTAGTTAATCCGTAAATTAACTATGATTGTGAATCTGACTACAGGTTACTCATGCATATCAACTTGGGATGCAAAATCAAAAGTCAAACACTGCAAAGTGGAACATCAGGCTAGAAAATAAGATGATTATTTTATTTTTATCCCACCTTTATTTTTATAAATAACTCAAGCATTAGCAAACATACTAATACTCTTTCCTTCTCCTGTTTCCACACAACAATAACTTTGTGAGGTAGATTGGGCTGAGAGAGAGTGACTGGCCCAATGTCACCCCAAATGCTGCCTTTGCGAAGAAGCTGAAGAAACCGTGGACCACCTAATTAGCTGCTGCAAAAAGACCACGGAGATGGACTACAAACAATAGCATGACAAGTAGCAACAGTAATGCACTGGAAGATCTGCAAGCAAGAATTTGTGGGACCACAGAATAGAAAAAGTACTGTAATAGAAAATGAAGAAACTAAAGTTCTCTGCCCTTTAAAATTCAAACAGATAAGCATCTGCCACATAACACCTAAGACTTAAGAACTGACAATGTAAAAGACAAAAAAAAGTCTGCATAGTGGACATGTTAGCACCTGGAGACAGCATAATAGAAAAGAAAGAACAGGAGAAAATCACAACATGCAAAACCTCCAAATGGAATTCGAAAGAAAAAGATAGTATCAGATAGTACCAAAAGTAATAGACGCCTCAGGTTCAATCCCAAAATATCATCACTTGAATACCATTGGCATTAATAAAATCCACTTCCAGTCAATTGCAAAATCAGCTTTGCTTGAAAAAGTTTACATCCTGCAACAATACCTTTAGCACCATCAAACAATAGCGACTTATGCAAGGTTCTTGGGAAGGATTCCATAGGGAAATAAATGCCAAAATACAAACTAAACATCTGGCTGGCGGTGCAACAACAAGCCAAAAATAATAATCATAGGAAGAAAAATATTCCTGTTAGATGAACACTTTTCCCATCATCCACTACCATAAAGAGAGAGGAGGCTAGTACTGCTTTCTTTGAAGCAATCTTATCTGTAACAGGCCATGAGTGCAATACCCAGGGAAATTAGCATTAGCCCCTTCTGGTTTTCTAACATGACAAATGAGCATTCTATTCTACACCAGTATTCTCCTTTTTTTTCTTTTTTCTTTTCATCTGTTCAGCCTCATTCATTTATGGTGGATAAAACCTTCTGAAGACACAGGATTAGCACCTGACCTTCAGCAAGTCATTCCAAGGCAGGGCAGGATGTTACCTCATCAGAGGTCACACCTGTAGTCCATTAGAGTGCCCCTTTTACTCCAGGGTGCCATACAGAACATCTGTAGAACATTACAGGGAATTTCTTGCCCAGTGAATACATTGGAAGGGAAGAGAGCGTCTGGATGGGAGCGTGTGATTCTTTTTAAAAGAAGATTCCTTTAATGGCCTTGCCTCAGCCGCTATAAAATCCACTTAAAGACAATTAAGCAGGTGACATGTTTTAGCAATGAGGAGATAAAAAAAGATGGGGAGTTTCATGGAGGAACACTAAGGTTATATGGCCCAGTCCTCTGCTAGTACAGCAAATTCAGTAATACAATATGTGGCCATTCAGGCTCAGCTTAAAAGCTTCTTTTGAAGCATTAGTTGCTTAATTTCTAAACAGAAGGCTGTTGTTGGCACAGAAGCAAGCCAAGTTTTTTTTTTTAAAAAACATCTAGCAAATATGAGCACACAAGCACACATATGCTGTTTGAGCAAAGATTAATTTCTAATACAGACTACGTGCACTGGAAATGATTTTAAGTGTGCTAGAAGCCATGTATTTGGCTATAGATATGCTTTGAGCATTAATATACAGAATAGTTTTCTTTTCTTTTTTAAATGGGATTTAGTGATAATTTGGTTACAATTTATATTGCCAAAGATATAATGACTTGCTTCTGTTTATGTGCATGGTATTTTTTCTCTTTTATCAAGTGCTATGACAGAATAGAAGGCTAAAATTTATTTATTCTGAAATTTGTCATTTCCATAAATCTTAAATAGAAGTTTGACCCTTTAATTGAGCTTGGAGATCAATTTGAGGTCACAATATTTTTTAGAAACCTGTGTTTGTTTTTGGGTAAAGATACAAAATCCCTATTTTCTGTTTCCTCTGATTAACATTGTCCAAGGATAGCTGCCCAGAAAAGTAAATTTCCTTCTGCATATTAAGTTGAAACTTCCAAAATCCTCTTTTACACAAAATATGAGTCACATCCCTCTTTCATTTATTATTTACCTACCTGCCAGTTGGTGGTCAGATTTTAGTACATCTACCACGTAATAAACTAGCATAAAATTTTTGTGAAATCTTCTGGAAAACTATCCCTTCAGTCCACCACAATGTTCTATTTAAAGAAAACAGTATGTGAGAAGCACCTGGTTAGGAAGTCTGATTTTGCCAATATACAATTCAGTTAAATGCTTACATGTGAATGCAGGAAAGATCTCCAACTTTTCAGGAAAACTGGTCTGTCTCTACTATTTCAAAACAGCCAATCTATGTTACAGAAGTGGGAAGAAATTTATATTCCTGGAGTTAAAGAGTGGATTGAAAAGATGCGTTACTTTCTGAAACTTCTTTATATTTTAAAAAGGAAAAGATGGCCTAACATGTTTCTACATTGCTTAGATTTAATATGTTAAAGATTAAACTAATTTTATATTGATATTATACAGATCTTACTTCTTCTCAAGTTTTACTTCAGTGATTATAATGCATGCATCTTATTGGACTATAATTTATGTGTTACTTTTGTTTGTTATATTTTACCAATAAAAAGTCATTTTAAAAAGAGAGAGGCCAATCAAACAGCAAAGATATTGTAAGCTTACTCAGTTCTTGCAATGGCAAGAATTTACCTGTTTTTCTTTTTTGAATTTTTTTAAATTCTTATTATGTTTCTAATAATTCAAAATGGTGAATATAACTAATCCTTCTCTTATTTTTCCCACAACAACCTTGTGAGATAAATTGGACTAAGAGAAAATGACTGGTCCAGAATCACTAAGTCAGTTTTCATACCTAAGGTGGGCCTGGAACTCACATTCTCCTGGTTTCTAAGGCTTCAGAACTATTCTTGCATTCAGTTCTGATGGATTCAGAGAGATTCAACGTCGAAAAACTCTGGATGAGCATCCTACTTTTGTGCAGGTTAGCTCTGTCAACTTACTACCTGGAATAAGCAATTGCTAAGCACTCTCTTCATTTTGGCAGAATTCATTTTGGCAGAATTTGATTCTTAGTGTTCTAAAGAGCTGGGAGTAATTAAGCAACTGGCTACAGTAATAGAAGAAATATTGTGAACAGTCCAAGTTAATATGGGTTGGAATTCATTCCAGAATGATGATTGCATATGGAAAATGTATTTCACCACCAACTTCCCATGTGAACATTTAATTCTATGCAGGCTGTTCAACAGGGCTTGCATATATCTGTCACTGTCCATGAAAGTACAGAGGCTAGGAATGCATGAGCTGTTCTTTCCATGGTAGCAGTATTCATTGCCCAAGGATAGCTGCTTCGTTCCCTTTGTGGATGAATTCAGATACTAGATAAAAGACTCACTATTTTAACATGCTTTTTACAGATCTGCATGTTGCTGGTTTTTATTCTGGCTGATGTTTTAGGTTTTATATGCTAGTAATCCCCTATAAAATGTTTATTTTATTTGTTAGAGTTATATCCCACTTTTCATCCTCTAGACAGCCTTAAAGAGCGCTGCTTCCTTTCAATTTTTTTCCACAACAACAAACCTATTTTTAACTATCGTTTGTTACAAGCAACCCTGAATATAGATATATTTTTATGAAAAATTCAGTATATAAATGCAAATATAAATATCTACATTCTTTTTCTGCCAAAGACTCCAAACTTCTTGTTTCTTTGCTCCCTGAGAAACAATCCCTCTTTCCTGCAACTCTGGCTTACATTTTACCACAATTTGTAAAGGTGAGACAGGAGATAAAAGAAGATAGAAAGTTCTATGAAATATCTAGGGAGGTAAAACAAATCAGTGATAAAGTGGAAATTTTAGAAAATAAGACAGAAGTTATGAACAAAGAATTGGCAAAAGAAATAGATAATCTAGCTTTATTGGAGTTAAAAGAGGAAGAATTTTGTTTGAGATTCAGAGCTATTCCAAAGGTTTCAAAAGAAGGTATTAGAGAACAGTTTCTTAGAGACTTGGCAATTATCTGGATTGCGAAGAATAAGGTATGACAATAGAAACTGAAAAGAACTCTAAACTAATTAGAACAAGAAATGCCCCATTTGTTTGAAAGAAGATTGTAGGAGAAGGAAAAGCCCTGGGATGGAGTCAAAAGAGGAATCAGTCTAGAATCTCTATATAGCCACAAATGGTCTAAGTCCAACCCCCTCCCTTGAATTCCATTAACCTTTATCTAGCACAGTGGTTCTTAACCTTGTTGGAGGTACTGAACCCCACAAGTTTCATATGTGCATTCACCGAACCCTTCTTAATTGGATGACACGGGGCGTGTCATCACGAATCCTATGAGTGTGTGTCTTAACCTCCGCCGAACCCGCGAGACTGACTCACCGAACTCCTGGGGTTCGATCGAACCCAGGTTAAGAACCACTGATCTAGCACCAAAACAATGCTAACCATTAGTGAACTAGATTCCTAAGCATGAGCAATAAATTAGTTCAATTGGAATTTCACACGTGGTCCTGGTTTTTCATGCTTAAATACTAAAACAAAGATCCCATTTTGATGGGATAAATTGGAAAGCATGATTTTTACTTTTAAACAGAGATTCAGAATTGAAGGATATGCAAATAGAACTTTGAAAGCTAAAAATGTGGTTATAATATACAAACTGAACAATAGAAACATATGTGGTTGAAAGGCTTGAAATTTACATTGTTATAACCTTAAAGAAAGTAATTCAGTAATTTGTGTATAATTGTGTACTGTTGATATATATATGGAACCAGAGAAACTATCTAGAATGTATAAAATTAGTTAAAACATTCTATTAGTTTAAGAAAAAACAATAGTTTTTATAACCCTAGAATAAGAGATTATACAATCATACTTGCTGCATAGAAATTGAAAGCTTCTTCTAAGTTTTTATCTTTTCTTGTTTTACCATTTTTATTTCCTCCTCCTTTTTTCTTTTTCTATCTTTACTTTGTATTAATTTTTGTTGGGTTTTTAAATCTTCATAAAATTTATATGAAAAAAGAAGAAAGACATAATACCGATTCCTACAATGAACAGCCACAAACATCAAAGGACAACATTAAGAGTCAATTAGCTTGATCTAAATCTTGACGTTTCCAAGAGAGGAAAAAGTTTCCACACCAACTCAGTGTTTCTCCTTGGCCATCTGTACATCTGGACAGCAAACAACCTATAAGAAACATCCATCCTTGATAGGGAAGGATTATAGAGGGAAAGGTGGTCAGGGGCCATTATAAAATTGCTTTTCACAGTTTGCTAATGAGGAGATTACAATGGATCATAGCCTGAACATCATTAATCAGAACAGAAGCTTCTAAGACACCTTCTCTCTCCTCCTGTATTTTGCCCTTTCATTTTCAGGAGGTATTTCATCTTCTTCAGTGCTGTTAGATGTTGAATTCCTTCTGTCTTCTCTTCCCCACAACCTCAATTCCTATCACGCCTTTCTTTTTCCAGTTGTAAGGTCCTTCTAACTAACTTGCTTTCTAACTCTCTAATTAAAATGGCGCATTTGTTGTTTTGTTGATGGTATGCATTATCCAGATGCTGTTACCAAGCTACCTTTCCAGCATAATTTATTTCATAGCAACAGCTCATTTAGGCAAAAATATATACAAAGTTGGGTTTTGTTTCTTGACCACCCTTTCAAGTGCCAATGCCACATTCCAGGAGTTTGAGACAGTTGGTAAGGAATACGTAGGTGGCTGTTATGGGCAACCCACTGGATGTGCCCAAAACTGTTGAACATCTTCCCTGTGGAAGTTTTTCCAATTCATTCTGTGTCCAGTGCAGAAAGTAAAAACAGGTTTCACTTTTCCAGACAGCAAACTTGTCCTTGATTTGAGGAAATGTTCTGCTAAGAAGCTTCTCTTTTGTATACAGGCTTTATTTGAGTTAATGTGTGATTTTAATATTTTCTTACAAAACGTGAGCTTTCTGAGGTATTATATTACTGCAAATGGCAAGGAAATATTGGGGGGAAAAACAACAGCATACATGATTGTGGAGTGTGAATAGCAGCTTTTAAAGCTCTCTCTCTCTAGCTTATTACAATTTAAGATGGTACATACCCACATTTATACAGTACCATAAGGCATAGCATTTCATATTTGAAAAAAAATTTAAAGTTCCATTTCTGAAGTTAGACAATGTCATGCCATTCCAATAGGCTCCCTTGAAAAACAAGGATTAGGTAGATCGTGTATTTCAGAGTGAGAACATGTACATTCAGCCTAGACCCAATTTGAATTGCTGATCTAAATAATGTATGATTTAGTTTCAGTTTGTGTTTGAGGACAAACAAATTCTCTTTGAAGTATTTCAAAGTCTAATTAAAATATTTATCCATAGTCAATGAGAAAAGCACCCAAAAATATAACTATTTCATTTTTGGCAGGAATGGTACAGTCTTCGGAAGATATTAGCCTTCCAGCTGGAATTCTTCAAGGCTTCTACACATACATTACAAAAAAATGTGAATATTCCCCCATATCTCTTTCAAGGTAGTGGCAGCAGAAATGTGAAGAGACAGCTCAATAGTTTCCAAAGTGATCTACATTTTGCTCATTAAATCAATGCAGACCCCAAAATTAAAAAGATTGAAAAACCTTCAAAAGTACATTTTTACTGTGATTTTAGGTGTGGTGTGACTCAATTTTGTGGGATTCCAGGAGAGTTGTCAAGTTGGGTATTGAGTAGAATCTCCTCTTCACTTGCTTCAGTTGCTGGCTGTGGAGCTGCAGTGGAAAATTTACTCCTCTTTTAGACAACACTCAATTGTTTCTGAGATGTGGCTTGCTGGCAAAACTGTAGTTAGACTAGGTAGTAGAATCATGGTGCAATGACATACAATGTCATGGAAATAGGCAGGGAATTGAGAAAGTGAAATTTGTAACTTTGTCACATCTACTTACAAAAGCAATAAATGGCAGGGCTAAAAACTGTAATTAGTAGAGAGTTGAATGAGGTACTAGAACACTTGTGAAAGTCAAATGCTCTACTACTTCTCCAGATATGGAAGTGGAATTTCAGTACTGCGTATGATCTGTAATAATCTCAGAGGTAGATATCAATCTATCAAATCAGTGAAACACTTCCTAAGAAGGTGAAGCACTTTACAGCTGTCTAATTCAATTTGATGCATAAAGCAATCTGCTTAATTGGTTTGTTAAAAGCTTTGTTAAATAAAAATATCTCTCCAAAATTTTGAAGAACCCCAATATTTAGTTGTTTGTTAAATTTATCTCTTTTTCAATTTCCTCCCACAACAACCAACCAAGTAGATTTGCTGAAGCACAGTGAATGATCTGGAGAACCGTTTAAGTTTTCATAGCTCAAGTATTTTTGATCTATATTTATTATTCATTTGTTTGTTTATCAAATTTATTTGCCACCCATCTTGAAGTTCAGGCAACTCTAAAGCCTAGCCCTTCAACCACTATACAAGATATTCAGGATAAATAGATGAGGGGTTCCTTTCTTTCAGAAGTAATCCCTGTGTTAACAGAAGCCTAGGAAAGAGCTACATCAAAGCACTATTTAAGGAATTGGAACTATTTGTTACAGCCATATTTGTGATTGTCCATTGAACTTCTTGGCATTTGTATAGGCTTTTTATATCATATTCATGACAAGTCTGAGGTGCCTGATAAGTTAGAGGGTTTCAATGTGGCTTCTTATGAGTGCTAACATTGTCCTTATTTTATCAGCAGCCAAATTTATGGCCTGCTCTGATACTTCCAGCACTGAGTTTTTGAAACCACAAAGGCAATATCTTCCTCAGCACAATCAAAAGTCAATCAACCCATCAATGCCAGCTACATAGCAGGATGTCAGAAATATGATATCAATGATGTAACAGTTAAGGCATATATGTAGAGTCAGACTCATAATTATAAAGTAGAAGGATGCTATAAAAGGATCTCAGCATGCATAACTGAAAGGTTATGGATTCTCAATTTCCAAGTACTACAGTACGGAAAAAAGCATCTTTCTGTGTGTAAATTGTTTGTTTCTGTGCCTGTAGATTTCTCTAATATGGAAAAATGGAAAGGCTAAAGCGAACGCTGTGTCAGAATACATGTGAGTCCAGATCACTCAATCCATTAAGAATCACTCTATGTCAAACTGATGCAAGATTAATTGTTCACAAAGAACTAGAAATCATTTTGATTATTTAATATATATTTAATATTCAGTCAGATCTATAATGTGCTTTTACAAGTTTTTTTGTTACTGTTGTTCAGTTGCTAAGTTGTGTCCGGCTTTTCATGACCCCATAGGCCACAACATGCCAGGCTCCCATCTCCACTGTCTGCCAGAGTCTGCCCAAACTCATGCCCACTGCATCGATGGCCATCCTATTCTCCTTTTGCCTTCAATCTTTCCCAACATCAGGATCTTTTCCAATGAGTTCTCTTTTCTTATTTGGTGGCCAAAGCATTTGAGCTTCAGTTTCTCTATCTGTCCTTCCAAAGAACAATCAGGATCGATTTCCTTTAGGAGATCTTACAGTACATAGGAATAAGTCAATGTGAGCTAGCTGTCCTTAAAAAAAAATATCCAAGCATCAATGAAATAGGAACAAAAACACCTCTTGCATAGTGTCCAGCTAAGCAGATTTCCTGTTTCTGTAAAATGCTTTATATGTGGAAGTGTCATACATTCTATGGTGATTGTGACAATGACAAGACTAGTACACAATGAAAGCCAAGATAAAAAAAACTGCAATTATTTCCCAAGGTGTAAAAGAATGAGAGAAAGAATAACACTCTGGGTGAACTCTTGAAAGAATCTGCCATTCATTACAGCTGACAGAATTATTCAAACAGATTAGCCCATCATATTGCAAGCTCAGGGCTAACAGAGGAATGAGGCAGGCATGGAATTTTGAACCAGGAAAGAGAGACAGAGAGACAGACAGACAGAGACAGAGAGATATATAAATAGATGTCAAAACTAACTATATGGTTTTCAAATATGGTATAATAGAAGCTTCATCTTCATCTTTTGGCATAGTCTTCAAAAGACTATGGTATCGTGTTCTGAACAGAGATCCTAAAACAGCATCTTCTAGAGTGACTGAAAAGACCAATCAGCGAGTGATAATCCCTTCCACACTGAGGACAGATTCAGTCTCTCCCCTGCCCAGCCCCCAGATTTCGCTGGTTCTGGGACTGCCTCTTTGCTCAATAATAGAAGTAGGATATGTCATATCAATACCCTTCTTATACCTTAAGGGAAGAGCTTATGAGTGGGAGGCAGGCAGGTTGGAAAAAGTTATACTAGAAGACATTCATTTGGACTGGCTGTTAAGCTCTTTTTCTCTGATGGCTGAAATGGTTTTTAATTAAAATTGATGCCCAAAATGATATTTCCTCATTTCTGAAGTAGAGAATACCCAAGAATTAAAGAACTTGAAAATAACTGAAGTTAAAATAAAAAGACAAAGGTCTACTCTCCCACCACCCCAGAAATAAAAGAAAATCATAACCATGTCCTTTTTTCATTGTTATCTGATTTCCTGCAATCCTCCCAAATTTAAGTGCTAAGTATCAAAAGCTCACTCCTCTGTGGTGCTCTTTTCCCACTGAAAAGCCTTCATGGTGTGCAGAAAGATGATTAATTTCGTGCTGTGTAATTTTCCCCCAATTCTTAATTTTTCTTCATCGTTAATAAAGAAGAAAGTGTATAGTATCCCCTCTCTCCTCCCACTCTCTACCCCCAAAAAGGCTCATTCAGTGGTGGGATTCAACAGGTTTGCACCTATTCACGAAAACCAGTTGTTAACTTTCTAAGCATTCAGAGAACCGGTTGTTGGAAGAAATTTCCTTTTGTTTTGTTTTTTTCCACTTTACAGGGCTAATCCTGTAAGGAAGGCAGGAAGGAAACATTCTGGTGTTGTTTCTAGCCT
>JAOYMU010000002.1:26763987-26776075 GCA_025802295.1 Psammodynastes pulverulentus
AGTAACTAGCTGACCAACTGTGCTCAGCATGTAGTCTTCAATGGAACTGCATCTACAGGAAGGAAAATATGCAGTGGGGTTCCCCAAGGCTCTGTTTTAAGCCCAATACTCTTCAACATTTTCATCAATGATTTGGATGAGGAGATAGATGGGGACTTCATTAAATTTGCAGATGACACCAAGGTGGGAGGAATAGGCAACACTCCAGAAGATAGGTTTATAAGATAAAGAAGGATCTTGACAGACTTGAACATCGGGCACTAACAAAATGAAATTCAATGGTGAAAAAAGTAAGGTTCTACATTTAGGCAAGAAAAACCAAATGCATAGGTACAGTATATGTGGTACCTGGCTCAATAGTAGTGTGAGAGGAATCTTGGAGTCTTATTGGACAATCACTTAAATATGAGCCAGGAGTGTACTGCAGCTGCCAAAAGAGCCAACACAGTTCTAGGCTGCATTAATAGAGGGAGAGAATTAAGATTATGTGAAGTGTTAATACCACTTTATAATGCCTTGGTAAGACCACGCTTGAAATACTGCATCCAGTTTTGGTCACTACAATGTAGAAAAGATACTGAGACTCTGAAAAGAGTGCAAAGAAGAACAGCGAAGATGATTAGGGGACTAGAGGCTAAAACATATAAAGAATGGTTACTGGAATTGAGTATGTCTAGTTTAATGAAAAGAAGAATTAGGGGTGACCTTATAGCAGTGTTCCGATATCTAAGGGGTTGTCACAAAGAAGTCAACCTATCTTCCAAAACATCTAAAAGCAGGACAAGAACAATGGATGGAAAATAATCAAGGAGAGGAGCAACCTAGAACTAAGGAGACAGAACAGTTAATCAGTGAAACAACTTGCCTCCAGTGGTTGTGAATGCTCCAGCTGGAAGTTTTAAAGAAGAGATTGTACAATCATTTGTCTGAAATGGTATAGGGTTTCCTGCCTGAGGGGGTTGGACTAGATGACCTCCAAGTCCCCTTCCAGCTCTGTAATTCTGTATTCTGCATTTGCTCCAACATTGGGGGCTTGCTATGGACTATATCTGATAAGATATTTCTTTATATGGGGTCAAGGAGAAGAGCCTTTTCTGCTGTGGTTTCCACCCTATGGAAGATTCTGCCAAAAGGTGAGAATTGCTCCTTTTTGACCTTCCAAAAGGTACTCAAACCTGCTTTTGCTGGTTGGTTTGGAGTCCTGAAGGGTCGCCACTGCTGGAGGTGATTGGTGGGTTAAGAAGATCTCATCCTTGTGCCTTCCATCTCCTTCATTCTAGTTTTTTTATATAGATTTTTAATTTTAAATAGTTTTATACTTACTTTTTTACTGTTAGCAAGTCACCCAGAGTTCCTTATCAGTGAGATAGTGGCAAATAAATTTAATAAACAACAACATCTTAACATATTACCTAAAACAGAACCTGAAAAGCTGTGAAGACCCCAAAAGACTCAGGAGCAAAATTGTCATTCTCTCCACTGTTCATGTACATATGCCACTTCCTTTTTAATAAAATCTGTGCCAATGGTTTTCCTCAATTGTTTATTATACCTTGAAAATAATGGGAATAATAGTAAATGGTAAATGTAAGAATGAGAAGAATGTGAACACTGAGAGAAAAGAAATCATCTTGGGAATTATTTTAATTGATTTGTTTCACTGTTTAGAATGGAATGGAAACACTAAACCATAGTTTGATAGCTCTGTTTCTTTAGGGAAAGGCATGGAGCAATTACATACTTCCAACAATGCTGGCAGCAGAAAACTGTTCCTAACCTTGTATGGACACAAACTGGGTGGCTAAAGCTAACCCCCAAACTATTGTCTCGTCAAAAGCTCCTGATTATCTTCATTAGGGTGGAGTGACTGAGAGTTCATTTCCTGTATATAAAAGCAGCCTGCAGGTGCCCCCAAATCATAAGAGGGATATGAGGAAGGAATGGGAACTCTGCAATAAATCATGTTGTCAGTACATTTCCTCTCCCTCCCTTTCCCAGAACAGAACTCCTTTTCCATCAAACCAATTGCTTGAAATAGCTAAAATGATCTGCAGTGATCAGGCATAGACTTCAATGTGGTATTGTCAAAGGGTTAATTTTTAAAGGAATAAAGCCATTGGAAAGTCTGGAATAAATTATCAAATTCTACTTAGTAGTACAGGTGTTATGTGTTTAGTTTATAGCTAACGGCAGGTTCAGATTTCCTTTCATGCCAGCAAGCTTTTTTCTGCACACAGATTTCCTGTGATACTCTCAGAAGTCTATTCAACATAAAGTATGTTGTTCTATTGAGTTCTACAAACCCATTTACCAAAGCTAATGAGCTCTTGGACTTGACTGTCTGTCTATAATCTATAATCTATAGTGAATTACAAATGGCTTGGACAGAGGATCATACTGTAACCAATGTTATTGAGCTAATATCCTAAGGACTAGGATTTCTAATTTCTAAATATATAGGTAGTCCTAGACTTACAACCATTCATTTAGTGACCTTTTGAAGTTACAATGGCACTGAAAAAGGTGACTTATGACCATTTCTCACACCTATAACCACTGCAGCATCCCCATGGTCACATGATCAAAATCATGCTTAGCGACTCATATTTATGATGATTGCAGTGTCCCAGAGTCATGTGATCATCTTTTGTGACTTTCTGACAAACAAAGTCAATGGGGAAACCAGATTCACTTAACAACTAACAACTGCAATGATTCACTTACCAACTACAGCAAGAAAAGAAATTGAGGCAAAATTCACTTAATAAATATCTCATTTAGCAACATAAATTTGGGGCTCAATTGTGTTTGTAAGTCAAGGACTACCTGTACTATGATATATTTGGAAGGACTGTCTTATTTAGCAGTTTCCTGGATATATTGTAACTTTTTTGCTCAGGAATTTTTAATGATACACTTTTCTTGATTTTGTTATGGCCATTAAAAATGTAGCTATTTACAAAATAAGTCCATATAAACACCTCATGATTAAATGTAAGTCTTATTACCATTGCCACAGCTCTAAAAGGAGGATTAAACTAATGCACTAATAATCAAACTAATAACTCCAGTGTCTCCAGTAAATCTTAAATCTCCCTACTTCGTATGCCCTAATTTGGTCACTAGGCTTAGCCTCAATCTCTCAACCACAAGACATGAATCAACTATGTACAAACTGTACTGTAAACCAAAATAAAGGCACACTGCACAATTGACTTTCTCCAATCCGTAGGAGAGTAGAGCTCCCTTCTCATATTATCCATGACAGTTTAAAACCTATTCTTTTTTTCCTGCTTTCCCCATGTTTCTCTTGATTCTTTTTTCCCCTGGGTTTTCTTAGCCCTGAAGCCAATAACTGTTGACAGAACTGACATCTCTCCCAGAGAACTACTGGATGTCAGCATATTTCTCACAGATAAGAATGTCAGAGGTTTACTATATGTGGCTAAATATAATCTATGGGATCAGTGTCACTTAGTCTCTAAATACCTAAATTGTGGGAACAGGAGATATATTTCCGAAAGGCACCTTAATGGGCAGGTAATAGAGTTCTAGGCTAGGTAAGGGGGTGATCAGATCTGGGAGAGTATTTCTGCTCTGAATTCTTGACAAGAAAAGTATATCCTTCTCAAGAAATATATAATTCAGTATTTCATACAAGAGAAAAGAGATCAATAAAATGGACTGGAGATAAAGATTAAGAATTAAGTGGATTTACAGAAACAGTAAAAATTGAAGTAAAGAAGATGATAAGAAGCAGTAAGGGAGAAAGAAAGCCTAAAATCATAAAATTGGGAGAAATTCTGGAGTTGCCTTTTCAATTCAAGATAAATATTGCCATTACATCATCTTCAACAGATAGTCAGACAGATAGAGTATAGCAGAGCCTCACAAAGATAACTTTAAATTGCATGCAAGATTATAAATTGAAAAGTGTAACATTCAGTTATATAAATAAGGAACAATGTAATCAAATGCATTTTAAATTAAGAAACAGAGATCTAGCTGCTTCCAAACCTATAGGTGTTGCTAGATTTATTATCAACTTGGCATAGCTCATCTGCAGTAGTTTAGACTGTTAGGTTCTTGTATTAGCCACAACAAAATGCAATCTCTTTGGGATCTTTAAATTTCTGAACTACCAAGATTTTTACATATATTGTAATCTACTAGATAGTTATAATCTAGTTAGGATGCTTCAGATGATAATATTTACACTTTTGAAAGGAAATGTATTCCAAGCATATCAACATAACATAGCAAACATAGGGATTTTCACAAGAGATGACATTTTTCGTAAGTAGTCAACCAAACTTGGCAGTAACACAGAAAATGTAATCCCAAGATTACATACAGCTTCCTAATTTATAATGTGCTCAAAAGAGGAATTAATAAAATATATGGTGAATTATCCTATTAATTTAGTTAATTTCAATTCAACCGAAAAAATTATCTTGCATTTTCCCCTACTTCTTTGATCTACAGTTTGTCCCGCAGACTTTTTCTTCCTCCTTCCACAGAAAGATGAACTCTAAATGAAAAGTAGCGATGTTAGCCTTCTTCAAGTCTTGTTACAGATTTGTTTAGAGGATTGGATCACTTTGTACATATTAAAGAATTGAGAATATGCTGTATCTAATCTGGAAGATATATACTTTTACTATATATTTTACATTCCTATAAGTGGTCATCACAATTTCAAGAACTAAATCATTTAGCTATTTTCAAATGGAAATGTATATCCTGACCTGTGCTAGTCTTGATATGGAGAGAAAGAGAAAATATATACTACATGTGGTTAATGTCGATTTTCATAGTACAATATTTGTAAACAGCTAGACATTTAACGAAATCATGGTCAAAAAGACCTTTCTATATTGAGTTATTTTGTTTTACTTGAATGAACATTATTAAACTTGGATCAGCCGCAGTAGGCCCTGCTAGGTCTCCAGAATTCAATCACATTTACATATATCCTGAATGTTTGAAGGAGATGGGCAGTTCAGAACAGAGAGAGATAAAAAAAAATGTTGCCACCTCACTCTAGTATGAAGAATCAGATTTTCCATGCACTTTTTTCAATTCTTATCTTTAAAAAAAAATGGCAGTCATGAAAAATATCCAGTCATGAAGAAGACTGGATACAAGCCTGTAGATTTCTTGGTCATTTTCTACTATGTTCTTCTCCATTCTTTTTTCACCTTGTTTAATGCACCTCTGGATTGGCCATTATTTTTGTGTACAAGGCTGTACTGCTTGCTATAATAGGATTTACTGCTCTTTCTATCACAAGGAATACTAGGGTAAAACTATTAAATAAAAAGGAAGTAATTATCTGAGAATTTAGCAGTTGAAATGAGACGTCAACAGAAGTACAAAACAGAAAATAATCAGGCCTGCTGCCACAACAACAAAATTAATCTACAGAAGAGCAGAACAGACCAAGCCCTCATTCTTGCAATTAAAAAGGAGAAACACTCTGATCCTGCCAGCAAGCTTTCTTTCAATTAACCTTATGTGATATATTTGAATTAAAAAAAAGAATCTGTTACTGAAGACACTAGCAAGACTAAGAATAACTATAATATGTAAAAAGCATCAATTACATTCCAATTGTAGTCTGTTTTCAGCCTCATTGCATTTGGCAAGCACATCAACATATTTTGCTATCAGAAAGTCTTTCACCTCACTGAAAAATTCAAGGAACAGACCAAGCAGGAAGTTGTTAGGCTGCAGTCATCCAGTCCTTGCCTGTTGATGGTTTGCACATTGGTTGGTTTAAAATGTTCTCAGTGGAAGTTAACAGCTAGAACTCTTGAGCATTTTACTAAGGAGAAAAGAAGGGTTGGGTCTTGGAAGAGAAATAGATGCTTGTTGGCTAAATGCTACAGGTGCATATTGATGATAATTAAATCTTTTCACCCAAGTACAATGTAGCTGTAGTCACATAACACCCTAGACTAGGCTGAAGTGGAGCTGGGAAGATGTAATTCAGTTATGTTGTGAAAACCCAGTCACTGCTTCTTCTTCTTTTTTTAAGTCTTTATTAAGTACAAATATTAAAATCAGTGAACATGGTAAAGTTTCTTTGGTGTTACATTTCTGTTCATCCGATACTAATTTATATACATCCATGTTTATACATTTTCGTATTTACATATTTTCATACTGCATCCTTCTCTGAATCGCCTGTCCTATCCCACCATTTATAAAACTTATTCCAGGTTTTATAGTACACAAATTCCTCTTGTTCTTTCATTTCCTGTGTTAGCCTATCCATTTCTGCGCATTGTATTATTTTTCCAGTCAGGGCACCTTCACTTGGGCCAGTCACTGCTTCTTATAACAGACTACTGCATATTGTTTATTCATTTGGGCATAGCATGTTTACACGGATCTATCAGTTGTGTTTTAAAGTTCAGCATATTGTTTGAACCTAGCCACTGTGTAACCCTGGAAGTATAGAGGCTCTTGCTTATGTTTCAATATGGCAATAGTAGGTTTGTAGTTCAATAAGAGTGGCATAACTTGATTCTTCCAATTTATTAGTAAAACCTGTATGACAAAATATTTTTCCAAGATAATCCAATGCCCCACTATGTCTTGTTCTCAAGAAGCACTGTCAAGAAAAACTGTCATATAAAAAAACAAAAAAACAACCACAGCCCCTGCTTCCTTGGGCAAGAAGCTGTTATACCAAATCATGGCCAACTTTCCTTTGTGAGGGTATTTGTTGCGCTCATCTAAAAGGTTTAGGAATTTTCCATAAACCTTTAAAATGGAAGGAGCATACTGGATTTTCCGAGAGTATTGAATACAGGGAACAGGTTATCTTTTTTTCTTCCTTTCTTTCTTAAGAATATGTTTTAAATTGAAGTTTTCTTATTTTTCAGGTAAATGTTTTTAATTCTTAAAAAGAAATGTTAGTATAACTATAGAAAAGTTTCATTTCAACAAGGCAATAGCGAAGCTTGAACATGTTAGCAATGTATTGCCAAGTCCGAAAAGCCTATCCTTTTGACTGGGAAAAAGGTGTTTAAAATGCAGAATTTAATTTTACTTTTCCTACCCATACATAGAAAACCACAAAATTCCAACATTAGTTTATGTCTCCATTTTCACTAGGCAAATCTTTGCTTTTGTCAGTACATTGCTGGCAGTGTATCCAGCAATCAGGCCATAACAATTCACACACACATACACATATGCCCTTCGTGGCAAAAATATCTTCAATAACTAAACAGAGCACACATTTCAGAAAACCACAAGAGACTTCATTACTGCAACCTCCTTGTTATGAGAAACACGTTCAGATCATTTATTTAGACCACACATAACCATGACAGATGTGCATGAAACACCAAACCAACCTCTGTATATGGCTTAGCGCCCATGGACAATTATGCATTTCCCATGGAAATGAGTGGTGCAAACATTTCTTTGTATATTCTATTCATTTCTTTCCTGGAAAGACACCCCAGTTCCTTGTAAGCAATATCTAGAGGGCTGGATGAGCACAACAAGGAGCAGCCACAGGTTTTATGGTACCTATCTCCAATTCCTGAAGGATTTGGAGCTGAAGACTCTTGGCTGTAATTTTTGAGGTATTTGTTTATAGTTTTTTGTTGCTGTTGTTGTTATTCTCAGGTGATACATGTCTGATCGGCTCTCTCACTACAAGGGAATGAGATCAGCCTACCTGAGACCTCAATAAAAAATAAAAAAGTCAGTCACAAAAAGAGACATTGAATTATGCCTGTGTGCAGTCTGTCACAAACACCTTTTAAGAGCCTAGAAGTACACCTAGGTACAGAATACTTAGAAATAGCATGCACACATGCACAAGCAATTAATCTAAGCAAAGTGAAGGAAATGAAATCATTATGTCTGCAGCTACAACATCTTGGAGAACAAATTTCCTGCCAGGATAATAAATGAATTCTTTTGTTTCATGTTGGCCACAGTCATGTGACTACCTTAGCCTATTCTTCATCTGGAAAATTTTGCTGTATAATACCCAGATGGCTTTGAATTTTCATTGCTAAAAAACAGTCTTGCTGACAATCTCCAGTCCCCTTCTCATGCCTCTTAAACAGTCAGGCTGTTATAAAGATGAGAAAATGAGGCACAAGAACAACCTTATTTTAAAAGAAGCTTTGTCTGGCTGGCCCGCTGCCATAAAAAATAAACGTATTTATTTATGTGGTTTATATTGCCATCCATCTCTCACAAGTGATTAAAACACAGAAAAGCCCACAACATATGACCCCAGGTGCCCAAGTATAAACAATTACCCCACTCACAGGGAAAGAGAAACAAAAACATCTGTAACTGCAAATGGAACAGTGAGACAGATTTTAAAATAACTATTGGGGGAGAGGAGTGTCCCCATTTCAAGGCTATTGTTACAAATCCTTTTTTAAAGAGGTGATTAAATAACCCTCACACTGTTATTTTCTCTAAAAGTCGAGGGAGGGTATTCTAAACTTGGGTTACAATTTAAGGAGTTACCACATCCACTCCTTAAAACCCTGGATTGGCTCTCCAAAAGTTCTTGACAAATTGTGACTTGTAATGTGAGAGAAAAATGGGTTATTAAAGATACGGGAGTAATTATGTTAACAGTATAACCATTAACTATAATTAACCATTTATCTTAAAATTGGACTACATGTATGTTTTATCCTGCCCCCTCACTTGTTTTTGTACAGTCCCTGGTGGTTCAATCAAAGGCTACGAGTGAACTTCATCTCTAAAACAGTTTAAACTCCCCTGCTTGAGCCAGCAGTATATAATCCAGTAGGAGGCATAAACATATGCAAAATCCTATTGTTGGCTGGTATTCATACATGTAGGCAACTGCTGGCTTGGCCTTGACATGGGAGCTCAGAACTTCCTTACACACAACAAAACATAAAATCTCCCTAACTGTAGATCACTCAAATTACATCTTTAATTTCTTTTCTTTGTTTCTTTTTGATTCACCCAAACAGCCCACTTAGATCTGTTGGTAGCTTCTTCTCTCCTTCCTTTCAAGACTATTGTTGATGGAGCTGTGCTTAAAAATATCTATATAATTAATGGGATATTATAAGATGTTAGATATGGGAAGTTATTTTTGATATAATTTTTCATATACTGGGAAATTATATATATTTTTAATATTCTGTTCTCATAATGTAACTGCAGTCTAACAACATGCCATCTACTTCTAAAGCATTTTCATTAGCTTATTGTCTCAGCATTCTCCTATTATATACATTGGACTTCAAGTCCCATGAAACCAAAGCTAATGTGTACCTCTGTAAAGGGTTTATGAATTTGCTAACATACTTTTTTCATTCTTGTTTTGCAGATCCTGGAAATACAATTTAATGACATTATCACTTGTGTAAGACAGTACTTCTAGGCAGACAAATGCTAATGTACAAAGCTGATGAAATTTCACAACTGTTCCATTGTTTCTCTTTAGCAGAAAACAGAAACAATGGAAAAACACAAGAGGATCACAAATGGAACATGAAAATGTCTGGAATTCCATGCCTGTACAAGTACAAGTATAAGTGAAGCATGGATAATGTACACAATAAAAACCTAAACTAACACTAAGATATTTCAAGAGTATTTACATTCCCTGGTGTTTTTAAATAAAGCAGGCTATATTTTGTCTATACGTTCATGACAAAATAAAGGTACAGGTCATACTTTTGCACAACTTGCTGAAAGAAGGCAGCAGAAAGCTGACTTGATATTAACTAGTTGTCTTAATATTATATTAATTTTATGGTATAAAGTTAGGTGGGCTTATTTTCATATATTTGGATTCTTTGTTGTTATTCTAATTTCAGATTTAGGTTATAGTTCTTCCCTTTCAAGAAGAGTTGCCGGTTCATCTTCCATTTTAAAGGAAAGAGGTGGCTTTTTGGTTCTAGTCCCTGGAAAGGAAGAGACCTAACTGACCCAGGATTGCCTCTGTGAATCATCCATCAGTAAGAGAGCAAACGGATTGTGATTCATGAGCTCATCATTTGGAATCAGCAAAACAGCCTGTTTGATATTGCTGCCCTAGAGGGCAGGAAACCAAGTCAAAACAACAATGGTGGGGACAATTGGAAAGATTAAATTAAGAGGGAACAAGGAAAACAGTATCCTGTCACTGTTAGATTGTATTCTGCTGCAAAATCAGCTGCAAAATCAGCAGACATTCTTGCTTTTCTATTTCCCAAAAGAAAACATTAAAATATTTTCAGTATAAAATCTTCTACGCTTCAATATGATATACAGTATTTGGAAAAATACATCAAGCCTTATCCAGGACAATTTTTCCTAATAGTTGTCCTAAATCTACCTTACCACAAAAAAAACACCCCAGAAATGTTAAATTGTCTAGCTAGGACTGAAACATTTCCTCTTCCTAGACAGTGAACATAATAAAGAGTTGCTTTCCTTCAGCCTTTCAACTACGTGAGCACTAATTTCATGTCACTACCTGATATTCAACACTCTCTGAAACATGTCACATTCCAAACTCTTTATTACCTTTGCTCAAGTCCTAATCCGTGTGTCTTTATGTGAGACCAGAGGGTATACAGTTACAGCCTCACTACTGTTAAGTACCTTGTTTTTGCTAATAGATGTCAAAATGCCACATGCTATTTAAAAATAGACGTAAAATGTTGTAAGATTACAGTCCAATATAGCACCCCAGGTAATACTTTGTGACCAGAGAACTAAGCACATTCTGTTTATTTGCATGTATGCATTAATCAATTCTTCTAAATTCACATCGTTTGTAAATATGAGGTCCTGAAGTAACAGCATTTTTATAAAGGAGGCTTAGATGTCTGTCTCTCATCTGCTATTCATGTTATTGTTTGAACCTTATTAATGGGAAGAGAAAGAAGAAGAGAAGCATCTGTAATATGAATGAACAGTCCAGCCAGAGTAATTTTACATTTGCATTTCAATAGGACCTTAGCTGCTTTCACAGGATATAAAATATACTTCCAAACTAGAGTGGGGAAAGAGATTTGAGCTATTTTGTTTTGTTTATTCATTTGGAAAATTTATATTGCCCCTCTCACACAGCGAATAAAGGTAGCTTACAGAAAATAAAAACACAGTATAAAATAATTAATAAAATAATAACTCCCACCCTAGTGACAACACACAATCATACTAGCCATTTAATGGGCTCCATCCCGCTCTGGGTTCCCAGGCCCGCTGTCAGAACCATGTTTTCAGGGCCTTGCAAAGGGCTACTTACATTTGTCTTCTAATTCCACATTGTTTTTCTTTTGTAAAAATATCTTGCTTTGCTGCATTCTGGATCCTACACATTTCTTAGTAGTTATTAGAAACTTATACTATACTAAGATCATGATTATGTGTATGTGATTATGTGTGTGAGAGAGATCCATCTTTACAGCCTTCTGCAGTCTCCCTGGTTGCTCTGAGAAGATCCATGAAAGGAATTCTCTATAAATATGGGAAATCAGGAATACAAATGATTTGTGGAGAATTACTGCAGAGGATTAATAAAGCATTCACATACACTACTAAGTTGTAACTCTGACAAGTAAACAACCCTACTCCCTACCTATGAGAAATTTAGTAAAACTGTATTTTACTGCAAGTTCCTTTCTGCCAAATAAAAAGAGAATGGTTCGGGGAGGGGAATAAAAAATATAAAATGGTATTTGGCCTAGTACTACTTCTGATTACAGTGTTAAATTAGTTTCCTCCACATTCACTTTATAAAGAATTGCACTGAATAGTTTGTCCTCAATTTCTTTCAGGGTATTTTTTCAAACTTTAAATCTATTCTAAAATTCTAGGCTGTCCTGGTAGATCGCGGCCTACCCAAGCTCTAATTAGATTCAATCCTGCTTACTTTTTAAAATCAATCAAAGTTAGCTAGATATGCTTTATGACACCTAAATATAATCAAAGCCTCTTCACCATTCACACACATACAAATACATATGCCAGGCATGTCCAAAGTCCGGCCTGCGGGCCATTTGTGGCCCGGGGGTCGGTTTAATACGGCCCTCCAACAGCCCTCCCTGCTCTGTGTAAATGTGGCCCT
>JAOYMU010000002.1:26874934-26889641 GCA_025802295.1 Psammodynastes pulverulentus
GGTAAAATGAGGACCCAGATTGTGGGGGCAATATGCTGATTCTGATTCTGTAAACCGCTTAGAGAGGGCTGTAAAAAACACTAATAAGCGGTATATAAATCTAAAGTGCTATTGCTATTGCTAATCTATCTACACAACTGTCTCTTCACTCTCCTTCTCTCACACACATTCACCCAGGTCTGCAATCTTTTCTTTACTGACCTGACTCAAGGCTTAGCCAAACACTATCTGTTGTTCTCTGTAGATCTTCAAACCTAACTCACACAAATATATATTTTAAACTGCATCCTTGACTCTCCAAGCCCCTTTTACTCTTTCTCCTTTTCCGCTATTTTGTCTTAAGACTGTCAAAGAAAATATTCATTTGCAGTTCAAAGATCTTCAGAGAAGGCAGTCCTTTGGTTTTGAATGAAGAGCTCCTCATTAATTTAAAGGGTTGAGGAGCAAAACACAGAGATATTTGCTTACAATGGAAATCATACTGAAATGTTGATTTTAAAAGACTGCTTTTCTATAAGAAAATGCAGGTTGAAATTCAACACTGCATTCTATTGGAAATAATACAGTAAGGGCACCCATAGCTGAACTGATCTGACTTAAGCTTATCATTTCTAATGCAACAAATAACATAAATAAAAAGGCTTACTTTATTTACATACCTTTGAATTCAGTTTTGTGGCCTGGTTTTGAACACTCACAAGCTATACATTTGGTTGCATCTGCTTTGTTTTGCACTAAGCAGGTTTCACAGTCCCAACTTCCTTCTGGTTTCTTGAATTTGTCTAAATTCAAAAATCCTCCAGAAAGAGTAGGTAAAGATGAAGCACTGCCACTGGCCAAAGGTACCAAACTCCCTAAATAATAAAAAACAAAATGATATAAAGCAACTATTAGCAAAAGCACGTTCCAGAAAACTGCTAATTTAAAATAAACAAGTTTAATAGCTGCTTCATAGGGAGAAATTACAAGTACCGTACTTTTTAGAGTATAAGACGCACTTTTTCTACCCCCAAAAGTGGGTTAAAATTTGGGTGCGTCTTATACACCGATTGTGGAAGAAGCCCCGCCCACCAGCAATTTGCCTCCTTGCAACAAGCAGCAAAAAGCTTGTTTCAGTTTCAGCACGGCCTAATTAGCACAAGCAGCTGATGGTCATTTGGATCGGGCTCCGAACATCAGCTGTATCAGACTGCAGGGATTGCCATTAGGCTATAGCAATCCCTGCAGCCTGAAACAGCTAATCTTCCGGAGGCCGAGCATGTGCTAATTAAGCTGTGCTGGAATGGAAAGTGAAACTGAAACAGTGTTTCTGCTTGCTGCAAGGAGGCAAACTGCTGGGAGGCAGAAGCCGAGGTAAGATTTTTTCTCTCTTGTTTTCCTCCCTCAAAACTAAGGTGCGTCTTATACTCCGGTGAGACTTATAGTCCAAAAAATACGGTAACTGTTGAGCATAGAATTAATTTTTATAATTTTAAATGCAAACTAGTTTCCAGATTTGTTACAATAAAGTACATGAGAGCAGAGGGGAAAAGTTCGGAAAGATTACTTATTCGAACTTAAGTTCCTGCAGAATAGATGGTGCCAAGCTGTCAAATAAATAAAGTTATTTTGCTTTACTGTAACAATAAAATCCAGAGTGAATCTAGAATTCTTAAGAAACTAAAGAATTCTTAGAGGAGGAGGTCTTATGTCCAATTTCAACTGGTCAATGATAGCTAAAGATGAATTCAGGATAAAAATCTATTAAAGAGACATTAAGAATCACTTAACAACAGAGGTTCTTTTCAGTTTGTTCATCTATGCCTCTGATGCCTGGCATTATTATGTGATTATTACCTTTATCCCAAAACTGAATAAACAGGCATATAAATTTATCTGTATCTGTACACCACTGTCTATTTTTTTGGTATTTGGCAGTATAATAAAATCTTGTATTATAATTAAACATAGGCATGCATAAACATGGCCATCGTAAAGGCAAAATATAAAACAACAACAAAACAACAACAACAACAACAACAACAACAACAATAATAATAATAATAATAATAATAATATCAGGCTACACATATTTTAACATTAAAGTATTCCAGTATATTTTCAGTGGTATCCTAGGCTTTATTTTTAAAATAAATTACTTAATAGTGTAGTCTTGTGCATGTTTTCAAAAGGTAACTCAGTGTTGTTTTACTCTCCAGTAACTGTGTTTAGGATTCTAGCTTGGGGTAGATTCTTTTTTTCTGATACAATTTTCAAATGCTGCAAACTCACCTGCTTTGTCTGACTGACAGGCCAGACACTGGTTGTTCTCTTCCAGATTTGACACTAAGCACACAGAACATTCCCAAGCACCTTTCGGCTTTTTGAATTTGTCTCCAAATCCTAAAGTGTTTGTAACATTAGTAGAACTAGAAGAGGAAGACACTGTTGTGGTTGCATTGTCTTTGACAAAAGGCAACACTAGAGCTTGTTTTACTCCCGTTCCAGGTTTTGGTGTTTCACAGGCCACACATTTTGCAGTTTCTGATTTGTTCTGGACCAAACAGGTATCACAGTCCCAAGTGCCAACTGCTGCCTTAAACTTATCTCCAAACCCATGTGCTTCCGTTGATGAACCTACTGATTTGATGGTGATGTTCTGAGTCAAAGTCTCAGTCTGTTTAGTACCACTGGATGTTGGCACTTTTGTAATTTGACAGGATGTACATTTGTTTTCTGCCAACTTGTTCTGTGTAAGACATGTATCATGTGGCCAGTGTGTTGGCATTTGCTTCATAGGATCTCCAAGTCCTGAAACAGCTCCAGAAAAATTACTTATTGCAGGCCTTGTGTAAACTACTGTGCTTGTTTCAACATATGGTGAGATTGATGATGAGGATGTTGATAGACCAGTTGGGGAAGCAAAATCTGAGGGAAAAAAATCCAGAAAAGAATCTTGAGTTTCCAATTATTTTTTTTTTTGAAACGAACTACTTTAAACAACCAACATTTTAGTAACAATGTGTACTTATTAAATTTCCCAACTTGTCCTTTGCTAAGCACTGTCCCGAAAATAATGTCCTTAAAATTAAAATAAGGTCCTTAAAAATGTGTGGCATGAGCTTCTTTTTAAAAACTTACCTGGGAAAAGAAACAAAATACATTTTAAATGAATAAACATATAAAATACATCTTGCATTATATAGGATGTGCTTGATTTAATAATAATAATAATAATCTTATATGCACTCAAATCAGTACACATTTATAGCTTCTTCATATGTTAAATACTTTTTTCTTAAGAATGCTTAGAAGAAAACAAAGTTATTGTTTCCATATAATTAAAATCTCATCTACTGACTCACCAGGACTTTTTAAAATATCCAGAACACTCCCTTCTTTTAGGATTTTTGCAGGCTTAAAAGGACCATCATACTCATTTTCTTTCTTATTGCTTATGCTGTTGACAGCTGTTGATGGAAAAAGTTTGAATAGCATTGTGGCCTTAAGCAAATACACATCAGATAATGGACTGATTAATTACAAGAGATTTCATGAAGAAGCTTTTACAATTAGCAATTTCATACTGTCACACAAGTTAAATACTCCTTCTTAGAAGATCATGAAAGCCTGGAATAATATTTTACCCAAACTGAATTATGTTTAAGAAACTTAAAATTGGAAGAGATTTTCACTTTTGAATAAATGGTTAGTAACCTTTAACTATTATTTTTCTCCATTTCTTTTCAACTAGCAATATTGGTATCTGATTTCCCAGTCAAGAGAAAATTTCTATATTAAATGCATAAAATTACCTGAATTAATTTGGGGTGATAATGAAGTATTCCTGGATCCTGAAAGATCAGATGATTTTGCAACAGGAGCACTAAATTTAAATCCACCAATCTGACAGAAATAAATATTAAATGTCAAAAGAGAAGTTGAACAGGTCTATTCTAGCAAGCAGGCCTCTACTTCTGAACTTTAAGCCATTCTCTTTTCTAGTATTACCATCTTCCCTTGCCATAAAATCACACATGCATTATTACTTACAGATACTGGAGGCAGCATTTCTGCTTCAGTAGATTTTACAATTGGAGATGAAAATTTGAATACAGGACTGCTAGCTGGCTGTACCTAATTTAAAAAAATCCAAATATTAAACAGCTACCCTAAAGCAGCGGTCCCCAACCTTTGTGGTTTGGTGGCCCAGTGGGAGGTGGGGGAAGAGAGGAACTGGGCTGTGCAAGCGCGATGCAGCCCTTGCGCAAGTGACGGGCCAGTGTGCATGCATACAGCTCGACTTGTGTGAGTGGTGGGCCGGTGTGCATGCATGATAGTGCTCACCAGCCCGCCATTTGTGCAAATTGAGCTGTGTGTACATGCGCACGTGCTCTAACCAGCCACTCACGTTGCCCAATTCCAAATAGGCCACTGCCTGGTAGTGGATCGAGGCCCAGGGATTGGGGACCCCTGCTCTAAAGAATATAATTAGTCATTATGAACTAATGAACACATACAAATAGGTTTTGTTGTGAAACAAATGATGCTCTGCATTCCCAAACAAAAGGTATCCTTTTCTGCTGCATCAAAGGAGAGTTTCAAAACTAGTATGCAATATGGAACAAACTATGTTTAATGTCAAATCCTTTTCAAAAACAGGCTGAAATTGTAGTTGTTACTATTTAAGGGAATGACAACAGGTAATGCTACCAGCATCTATTCTATTTCTGGCTTTTGCAACTGTCAAACAAAACATGAACTGGCAGGTTTTATAATGAAAAAGAAATGTATGAATCTATCACCCTTTTATGCAGTATAATCCCCATACAACAAATCTAGTTTTGTTAAAATTTCACAGAAATCAGTATGAATCTTCCAGCCAAGCTTACAGAACGCAGCACAATCTCTTATAAGAGATTTATTTCCAGGTCAACAATGCAGGACTGCACTCTATATGCATTCACACTAAAGTTTCATATCTTTCAAAAGAGGTTTGCACGAGGCATTTATTTTCAAATACTGAAGTTATAGCAGCCATGTTTTTCCAAGGCTTGCACCTTGCTGTCAGCCAGGAGTAGCTTCTGACGCAGCTATGTAAGTCTGGAAAAAGATGCAGCTGCTTTTAGTAATCTGAAGAGTAATTCTTTGTAGGTACCCCTTCATAATTAAAGCAATTCTTTACACAGCCTTAATAGATACCAAGGAAGAGAAAAAATTAATATTAAAACGAAAAAGAAAAACGGATGGGGGGGGTTGGGTTGGGAAGCAGAATTAAAGGAAAAAAGGGGTAAAAAGAGGGAATTTAAACACTGCTGTAGCCCCAAAAGGGCCCCAGCCAATAATTACCCACTGGAATTCAGTAGACAGCTGCTTCCAAATAAAAAAAACCCCAAATTCTCAGACAAGGATAAATCTTTTAGCTCAGCTACAAAAGTTCTGACCAAACTGTACTGATGACTGAGTCAAAACTGCGAAATGAAGGACAGGAAGACAGGAAGTGGGGGTATGTCCTCAGATTTAGCTCAGTCAACAAGTACTGAAGACAGAAGCTAAGCCCTGGCCTGGACTCTCGGAGCAGCTCTCGGGAGAATAACACATTTTCATGAAGAATACTTTCCTCATACCTTATGTAATATATACAGCCACTTTTGTTAAAGCTGAAAATCCTCACTTCACTCACATCTTGAATATTTCATTTCAAATTCAATGTGTTGATGTACAGACGCCAAATGCCAACAAATTTATCATTGTGGCCAATATATACAAATATTATGAAGTAATTTAATTTTTATTGAAATACTGACATGATAAATGTATTACTGTCATGAACTTAAAGTCAAAATACAGATAGTCCTCAACGTATGATCACAATGGAGCCCAAAATTTATGTTGCTAAAGTTAAAAAGTTTTTGCAACTGTTGGAGAAAGTGATATACGAAATGATGGGAAAAATAATAATATTGAAACCAGAAACAATACTATTATTGCTAATTAAAGAAGTAGAATTATCTAAATATGAGATAGAATTGGTTAGAATTATGATTATAATAGGCAGAATGATAATAGCTAGATATTGGAAGTTGGATGTACATTTTAAGATAGAGGAGTGGTTTTGTGAAATGTGGAAATTAGCTTTAAATGACAAGTTGACATGTGATATGAAAATAAGAGATGGTACTTATAAAGAAGATACTTTTTGGAAAACATGGAAACCATTTGTGGATTATGCATTGGGATTTTTGGATGCTTCGTCATATGTACCCAGAGATAGTGGATTTTGGTATCGTTGAAGATATATCCACTGAACCAAACCTTCCTTTCTCTCTGTATAGCAATGGGTGATTTATTGTAATTTTTATTTGGAATATTGTGTTTTGTCCTTTTAAAATTCAATAAAAAAATTAAAATTAAAAAAAAAAGACTTTAATCTCTATTGCTGTGAGATATAAACTATTCTCCTTCTTAACTTTTGTTATCACTTTCTTTCCTAAAGTGACCATTCATTTCTAACTCGGTGGCCCTATTAAGCATTTCAATTTGTTTTTGCTTTTCTTGGTCCTGGAAAAATTCAATCCTCTATAACTCAGCTTTCTTTTTTCCCCCATGCTAGCTATTTGATACAGATAAATTATGTTTCTGCTTTACTTTTATTTTGTGTGGCTGTAAACATTTGCTCTTCTGCCAACCTAGCAATTCAAAAGCACATAAAAATGCAAGAAGAAAAATAGGGACCACCTTTGGTGGGAAGGTAACAGTGTTCCATGTGCCTTTGGCATTTAGTCATGCCGGCCACATGATGTCCTTGGACAGCGCTGGCTCTTTGGCTTTGTAACGGAGATGAGCACCGCCCCCGAGTCAGGAATGACTAGCACATATGTGCGAGGGGAACCTTTACCTTTAAACATTTGCTTTTTTAGTTTAAGTTCACCTTGGTTGTCTACAACCCAAGCTTGTGTTGGGTATGAGTTCAACTGAGATCTTTCCTGATATGTGTTTATTATGATCCTTCCTTAGCTTTCATCCAAAACTACATCCTTTTTAACAAATATTTTATTATATCCCACTGCTTTTTCTGATATGTATATCTGTCTTGCTTAGCTCTCTATTTCTAAGTACTGTACATTAGTGCTGCTCACATGAAAAGGAGGAGCATCTTTATATCTTTCCAGGAAGCTATGTGAGGGACAGTTCTCCTTGCCTGGTTTCTTAAATCGGTAGGAAAGTCAGATGTCCCAACTGCCAGCAACTTGGCTATCTGATACACAAGAAAGGGTGTTTTTTCAGACAACTTCCAGTGCAATAATCTTTCTAGAGAGGTACATTTGACCATGTTCTTCTAGAATTTAGGAAAATACCACCCACCCAGCCCAAATCATCTTTTCCAACTTGTAAAACATATTTTAATTGTCTTATAAACATTAAAGAAAATACAGTAGCAATTAATCATTTGAACATTCATAAAAGTAGTTGATGAATAAAGTTTTGCCCACAAGAAAGATTACTTTTTAGGTTACTATGAAAGCAACTAAAAATAATGCTTACATAGTATTATTATTATTATTATTATCATCACTGTTTTAGATCAATCTTATCCATTGCTGTAGCATTTCCTCAAGATAGCAAATATTGCAGAGAGAATCTTGTATCTCAGGGATAATGAATACTGCAATCCTGACCTAAATGAAACCAAAGCTATACCTCAAGCCAAAATCTAACCTGACAAAATACTTTGTAAATCTAGACTTTAACATATCTACAGACTTGAAGTATTTCAAAGTGGATTCAAGCCACCTTTTCAGTCAACAGAGATCCTTAGGTGATAAGAGAAACAAAAACATTATCTAAAAGTATGTAATAGATGAACAGGCAACATGAATTGTTATGAAATTTATAAAAATGTTCATGAGATTATGAAAGGCAGTCATTCATATATATCATTAAAAATATAGACCTGAAGGTACAGTTCTCAACATTACCTTATCAAAATTTTACAGCCAAGCATCCATTCTCCTCACCCAGTGCTATAGGGATACTAAAGGTAAGAAAAGACAAACTATTACATTTTTTTTCAAGGTCAGAAACCAGTTCTTACAATGTTTGGGTGGAGATAATGGATGTTTGTTTCTTTTTTTAATTCAAATGTTTGTTTTATTTAAAAAATAGATTAAAATATAAAACTAAAAAAATTAAAGAATAGAAAAAAATAATGTTCTTTTTTCTTTAAGCTTATTAAAGAGATTAGAATTATGGCTGCTATAACAACATACACATTCACACAGAGTAAGTGCACAACATTTATCTTTTCATGTATCCATCATAACAAACAACATATTAGTGTTTTTGTTTATCCAGAAAAACAAGTCTGACATTCTTTTTCTCCAGAGAGATTGTTACTGTGGAGTGAACTCATTGATGGAGTGCTGGGAATAAGGTTGTCTTCTATTTATTATTTTCCCATGTCTCAGTACAACTATTTACAGCAAGCAATGCAATCGCGCACACACACACAAATCACACACATTAAAAAAACTGTCATGAGGGTCAGTAGCCTAGTACATCCCCTTAACATTTCTGATCCCTGAAAAGTAGTGTTTTAATCAACATTCACAAAAACAGATAGTACGACAACTTGACCCAGAGGAAAAGGGAGAAGGCTTGAGAGAAAACATATTTCTAAATACCATTGCTATCATATTAAGGAAGGGAAAATCTTCAGTATGCCTTCAGTAGAAGAAAATATCTGTAGTTGGGGGTTGAATTGTGGATTTTTTTTAGTGTTGAGTTTTGTTATTTGCTTGCAAATATTTACTTCCTTGCAGATATTTATTTATGATGGTGCAGTGGTTAGAGTGCAGTACTGCAGGCTATTTCTGCTGACTGCCGGCTGCCTGTAATTTGGCACTTCACCAGGCTCAAGGTTGACTCAGCCTTCCATCTTTCTGAGGTGGGTAAAATGAAGAACCAAATTGTTGGGGACAAAAACCACTTTGAGAGGGCTGTAAAACACTGTATAGTAACATATAAGTCTACGTACTATTGCTACTTACCCACTAGGTACATATTACTGGTGATGTTAGTTGGGTAATGAAACATCTTCAAACAAACAACTAGGCTCAGAGAGTACCAAGAATTCGATGTGCCTTCTTGTCTCAAAAATACCAGATGGGAAGATTCCATGTGGACGAATCTACCTGTCTTTTCTCCCACTCCTTCCATTATTTTATGCATCTTTTGGCAGGTAGAAGCTTTCTATAAGGAAGAATAGGAAGAGAAGGGCACAGTATCTGCATGGTATCATTTAATGTGCAATACATGGACTCTCTATTTTAGTCAAGGCAACCAAGAGTGCACCCTGGCTATGACCCACAGGAATCGAATTGCAGCCTGTGGTGATGTCTTTGATCTCAGTCTTGTAGCCTTCTCTCTCCTATTGCTTCATCTGCGGGCACATGTATGCTAGACAGAAGTCAACTGTGTATAAAACATCTTTCTGAAAAAGTCCTAATTTTCCTGCCTACAATTAAAGTCTGTATCTTGATCAGCTTTGTAGCAGCCAAAGTAGCCTGAAGGCTGATGGAAATTGTGCTTTCATAACCAGAACCTAGATTTGATTCCTTGTTTTTGCTAGCATCGCTTTTCAAAGCCCTCCTCCTCAAAACAATCAATGGACCACAGGATTCTACTAATATTGTTCACAGCTATAGTTGCATTTTAATCATGATCTTATTTGTATTTTATTATTGGTGTTTTTAAGTTTCAGTTTTCTGTTCTGTTCTTACAGCTGCATCTGTATAATAGCTTCAGTTTGTGGTGTTTTTTTAATTTACTGATAATTTAAATATAATGATTTAAATTTGCTGATAATCTGTTTTAAAAGCACGTTCATTGTGCAATACATGGAATGTATACATTTTTTTGTTAGAAGACAGATCCCTGATGTCATGTTTGCTTCAGATAAAGAATTTTCATTTTGGATATCATTATCCTTAAAACATTATAGGGTGTTATATTCTCTGACACTACCAAATGCTGTTCAGAGTTATATTTATATTCTTTGTATAATTTGCATGTGTGAAATTATCATTTATCCCATATAACTATATCGTATATCATTTACTGTCAGATTTTTTCCTTAAATATAACAGATTGAATCTAGTACACATAATAGTTTGGAGTACATACATAATATCCTGTCACAATGTCAGTGTCTTTACTGTATATTTAAGTATTGCTCAACTGTTTAAACAGGTTTACTCTACGAGATTGCTACTGGGTCAATGTTAGGACGAGAGATTTTGCTACTTCCAAGCAACAGATGTTAGAGGTAAATATAGGGAAAGGGTTGCAGCAAGGTTACAAAAATCTTGCTTTGCATGCAAGAAGTACCAGATACTCTGTATATCTCTTTTCAACTGCCTCAAATAGCAAATTAGAAAGCATATCTTTAAATGTTTGCAAAGATGTTCATTAAGCAAGATTAGGTAGGACCAGGGCTTGATGAAATCCATAGGTGCTCCTCATTCTCTCCACTAACAAACTAAAAATCTTGCCAGCCCAAATAACCTTGCTGGACTTATTTTATGGTCCTCTTGAAGCATAAAATAGTTTATCAACCTAATTACTAGTTTTAATGAGATCTCTTCCTTCAGGCCTTTGTAAATATATAGATGCAGAAGATTCATGTCAGGTAATATGCTGTGTTTTAGCTTTTCTGGCTGCTCTGAAATTGCTCAGCATAATAACTCTGCTTCTGACAGCACATGTCTTCATGAACTGAAAAATAAAACATGTTCCCAACTTCCTAGGCAATGAATACAGTATTGTCTTATCTGCATTTTTGTTAATCTAATTTACCTTACATGACTTCAGTTATAGGGGTTTACCCCTGCTGTCCTAGAATGATGAAATATATTGTCAAGCCTAATGAATTGAAGACAATATGGTTTTCATAGAAGTAGAATGTCAAAGTTTGTTTCACTATTAATAAGTGAATTTGTGTCTGCTATAATGTGATCTTATACATAGTCATGCAACAGGCACAAAGAATCCAGAACATATTTCTCTTCATTGCTTGTTTATAGGTTGGGGATGCTAATAATTCATCAAGATTTTTACAGATAATTCTAGTATTAGAAACATAGCAAATGATTTTCATAGTTTGTGAATCCTCTTTTGAAAAATATGAATTTTTACCAGTCTCCCTTTGCTTAATACTGCCAGAGTTGTTGAAATATAATTTCTATTATTCATAGCTAATTAGAAATCCCAGAGAAGATTCTAATTTTCATTTCCACAGTAAGAGCAAGAGCAATACAGAAACAAGAACATGCAGGCACATTGACAGCAACATGTATATTTCAACTGTTATTCAAAAATGATTAATTATACAACAAAGTGGAAGCAATACCAAGATTAGCTTAAGGCCAAGAAGTAAGCTACTATAGGGTGGCAATATTCTTCAGATTTTGACATACGGATATTATTGATACCATAAGGATAAGTATTTTCTCGGTGTTTCAAGGCAAAAAATGGTAGAGAATACTATGCTTAGTTTCTTTCTTGGGGGCTGGGGATGATGGTAGTGGTAGTGGTGTAGAAGACCCCTATCCTTAATTAGTTAATAGTCTTAAAGCACAAACGACAAAAACTATTACTTTAACTATGATTTCTAATTTTCGCTAAACTGGGAATTACGATCAATAGGTTTAGCACAAACCAGGGTTAGACCTTTCAGTTAATGAAATACAACCTACTCTTTTTTTCTTAGGAAGGAGAGAATAAAAATACATTTAAAATATTGTTTATGTATAAGCATTAAAATGAAATATAGTCATTTCATTTTAATGTTTATATTAACCCAGCCAAAAACTTACAGTTCTGCATTGTTTTTCTTTTTGCTTATAAATGAGAAATTGAGTTGCTGTAACAAACAACTGAATGTCCTTTGGATAAGATACTAGAAGTGTACAATGCATGCTAAAAATATTGCTTCTTTTTACTAACAAATATTTACTTCGGATTCTGAAAAATAAATTACATTCCAGGCTATTCTTGGCTTTCAGTGCTTTCTTTAAGCTTGTTTGAGCATTGCATTAATTCAGGGTTGGTTTAACTTTCTTTTATTAAATAAACTATAATGTACTTTACAACATGTGAAGTTATAAAATATGGCTGGCAAATCATAGTGCCTAGATTCAGACAATATGGGAAGCCAAAACCAAACCACACTAGCACGAGATATACCATCCTTTCTTTTGTCTTCAATTCCCAATTTGGGAGGATTGTTGGTATTTTCCACATGTGCAGGAATACACGTACACACTCTGTACACAACAACCACTGGAAACAAAAATGCAGGAATACCTGAACCTTTAATGTATAATAGGCCATTACTTTAATGGCTTATTATCTCTGGAGCAAATTATTTATTTATTTATTTATTTATTTATTTATTTATTATTTAAGTTTATATACCGCCCCATCTCCGAAGACTCGGGGTGGTTGATTGCTCTCACTGTCAGAAAATTTCTCCTTATTTCTAGGCTGAATCTCTCCTTGTTCAGATTCCATCCATTATTTCTTGTCTGGCCTTCAGATGCTTTGGATAATAGTCTGACCCCTGATCCTCTCTATGGCAGCCTCTCAAATACAGTACTAGAATGCAGCTATCATGTCTCCCCTTATTCTTCTTTTCACTAGACTAGCCATGTCCAGTGTATGTTTTAGCCGCCTAATCATCTTTGTTGCTTTTCTCTGCTCTCTTTCTAGAGTCTCAACATCTTTTTTATAGTGTGATGACCAAATCTGGATGCAGTACTCTAGGTCTTACTAATGCTTTATAAAGTGGTATTTGTACGTCACTGGATCTTGATTGTATCCCTCTGTTAATGCAACTTAGGATTGCATTGCCCTTTTTGGCTGCCGCCGCACACTGTTGACTCATATTTAATTGGTTGTCCACTATTTTATGGATTTGCTTAACAGCCATGTGTGGTTCAAAAACAACAGGAGTGATTCACTTAAAACTGGCAAAAATATCATAAAATGACTCTCTTAACAATTCCCTTGCTTAGCAACAGAAGTTCTGGTCCCGATTGTAATTGCAAGTCAAGGACTATCTATAATAGGTATCAAGAATGCTGAAGCTTGCCTGCTTTAAAAAAATTGGATAATAACAGATAGCCATACACTATGCACATAGTGTATGGCTTTTATTGAAAAGCCTTTGGAGGCTTCTTGGGGAACAATAAGGGCAATAATATTTTCATCCATATTAACAGCATCAGCTGATGACTTATGTTTTTTCAGCTGATGACTTATGTTTTTTCTTTCTTTAGAAGGGAATTTTGTCTTACCAATGTATACAATATATGCATGTACTTGCTATAGCTCTCTGTGATTAAATGAGGAATAATTAGAGGAACAAGTAGACTAGATCCCTCAGGCAAGAAAATGGTGTTTATTTCAGTGTTAAGCACTAATGATTTTTGAAAAAAAAAACTGTTATCATTTCTTATTAGATATGCATCTTCCTACTTTGGATATGTTTATTGTGCCTTCGTTCTTTCAAGCTTAGATGTCTTAAACATTATTTTTATTTAAAAGGTTTCTAGCCTGCCTTTTTGACAAAACAACTCCAGCCAACAGCAAGAAAGTGAAAAAATAAATAAATAAAAGCTGCAGCGTCTTGACAAATACTGGAATACATACGCAGGCCTGAAAGCATCTGAACAAAACCTAAATTATAGAGATAGATGCATTTTGTTTAAACTCTGGGAAACATCCAGCTTAAACTGTTCAAATCAGAAATCATGAATGGCTGTAGTTTTTGTCAAGATGAGATCACACGTTAGTCATATTTATGTGTAACAAGACCCACAGGTATTCAGGACAAGACATGATGGTACCTTGTGCATCCTGATGTCAATCAGTTAGTCTGAATTTAGCATTTGCATTATTTGTGTGGTAGTGTCATTATGTATGTGACCTCAAGAAACCTATAGTATAAGTAATCCTTGACTTACAACCACAATTGAACCCAAAATTTCTGTTGCAAAGCAAGACAGTTATTAAGGGAATTTGGCCCCATTTTACATCCACAGTTGTTAAGTTAATAACACAGTTGTTAAGTGAATTGGGTTTCACTATTAACCTTGTTTGTCAGAAGATCACAAAAGGTGATGACATAATAATAAGTTGTATATGCCCTCAGATGTAAATAAGCTGCTGAATCAGAGGAATTATTGAGTCTGTCATCTGCACTTCTATAACTGTCTGGTTTGGCTCTGCAACTCAACAAGACAGACACAGACTTCAGAGGATAATTAGGACTGCAGAAAAAACAACAACCCATGGCTACCAACATGCCTTCCATTGAGGATCTGAATACTGCACGAGTCAAAAAAAGGGCTGTGAAAATATCTACACATCCCTTACATCCTGGAAATAAATTGTTTCAACTTCTACCTTCAAAAAGACACTATAGGGCACTGCAAACTAGAACAACGAGACACAAGGACAGTTTTTTCCCCGAATGCCATCACTGTTAAACAACTTATTCCCACAATACTGTCAAATTATTTACTAAGACTGTATTGCTATTATTCTTCTCATCCTTCCTATTACCTATCTCCTCCCACTTATGACTGTAACCATGTTGCTTGTATCTTTACAATTTATATTGTTCTATTTGTTTCCTAGTATGATTTGATTGCTTATTAGTAAC
>JAOYMU010000002.1:26889741-26900101 GCA_025802295.1 Psammodynastes pulverulentus
TATTCTATTCTATTCTATTCTATTCTATTCTATTCTATTCTATTCTATTCTATTCCATTCCATTCCATTCCATTCTACTCTACTCTATTCTCCAATTCTATTCTGTAACCATTCTAAAATTAGTCGTCCGTCCTGGGAACGTGACAGAATTTTTTGGGAAGGTGAGAAAGAGAGAAACCCACACACGCATTCACACACACACACACACACACACACACACACACACACACACAAACACACAGCCGAAGAGACACACGGCGTTTTCCTCCCATTTATTAGGGGCCGTGCGCATCGGAATAAATCTTACCTGTTTTACTTTCCAATTGGCAGAGATATTTCCTCCCGGAAAGAATTATGTCTCAAGTTTTAATAAAATATCAAGGCATAAATTTGCAGCTCGCCTTGAGGAGGGGTGGAGGAGGGGGAGGATTATGGAAATGGAGGAAAAAAGTCTGAGCTTTAGACTTTTTCTCTCTCCCCCTCCTTTTTTTTTTTTTAAACAGGCTAAATGTCTGCTTTCCTCCCCAAAATAATTTTAAAAAAGAGCATTTTTGCAGATTTTGTTTTTTGGGGGAGCTGCTGCATTCCGGCGCTTCCTGGAATGGCCGCCATCCCATTTCGGGGAGGGGGATGACATTCAGGTAGTCGTCGACCTACAACAGTGACTGTTCGAAGTTGTAACGCCTCTGCCCGGTTGCTGGGTGGGTGTGGCAATGGTGGGCGTGGCCTAGTCGGCCTCTTGTACCATCCTGGGAGCGAAAACAGGCCACGGGGGGGAGTGATTGCGCCGGACTCCGGAGGCTTTCTTCGAGCCTCCGGAGGCTCCTATATTTTATTTATTTTATTTATTTATTATTTAAGTTTATATACCGCCCCATCTCCGAAGACTCGGGGCAGTTTACAACAAAATCAGAAATAAAATTACAGTGGTGGGTTGCATTGATCTCATAGATATCAGCTAGCATGTCTTAATGCAACAAGCAAAAAAGCAAATTATATTTGCTTCCATAGGAACTTTGTCCAAGGAAAGAGATTTTTATCACATAATGCTGTAATGCTAAAGTGAATGTACATTCATTTATAACCAGAGATTATTTTATTTTAACCAATATTGCATACGTACATATTGTGTTTTCTGTGTTAGACTTGTAGCAATCATTTCATGTACCTTTAGCCGAAGCATGAAATATAGCACCTTAGTAAAAGAGTCTTCCCAAGTGTGTTTCTAGAAATGTCAGCATGCTCCAGGATTTAAAAAAGAGGTGTCCAATATTGGCAACTCTAAGACTTGAGGATATCAACTCCCAGAATTCCCCTTGCTTGATGGGGAATTCTGGGAGTTGATATCTCCAAGTCTTAGAGTTGCCAAGGTTGGGGATCCCTGATTTAGCAAATGTTGCATTCCATTTTATGCCAGCAAGAACACTAAAGAACCTAAAGTTGCCAGGATTGCTAGAAGACTTGCTTCAACTAACGGCAGTTATATTGGCAAGATAAGATCATTTTGAATTTCTGATCTGGCTTATGACAGGAAAGAATCATTTCAAATGCTTCTCTTGCTTCTCTTCTGAATAATATTTCCAGATTACACTGCATCATTTCAAAGGGAATGTCAGCAGCAATTCCTGTTGAAAATGAAATGACTGTTGTTTCTGGCAACACTAAAGTGTTTCAAAGAAAGCTGAAGTGAAGGCAGTCTCTGCCCCCAAATCTCACCAGTCACAATATTGATAATTATGCGCCATCAAGTTGATGTTGACTCTTAGTGACCATGTGGATAGATCCCTTAGATCTTCCAGATACCCTTGAGAAACAGTAGGAAGAGTCACAACCAAGATAATGATGAGATAAAAGATACCTGTTTCCAAGGCAGAAAATTTTGCATTGAAAATATGACTTATGACTGGTCTTTACACTTATGACCATTATTGCATTCCCATGATCACATGATCAAAATTAGGGTGCTTGGCAACTGGCATCCATTTACTATGGTTGCATTATCCCAAGGTCATGTGATCACCATGTGTGACCTTCCTAGCCAACCTCAGACAAGCAAAGTCAATAGGGGAAGTTGGATTCACTTGAGAACCACATGATTCACTTGCCTGAAGTGATTTGTTTAACAACCATGGCAAAAAAAGTCATAAAATTGTATGTGACTCACTTAAAAACTGCCTTACTTAGCAATTAAAATTCTGGTCTAAATTGTGGTCATAAATCAAGGACCATCTGTATCAAACTTCTAAATATTAAAAAGTGGTTGTGTGGCTTTAGTTTGGTCCACCTTGGAGGACTGAAATTAGTATTCTCAGAAGTCTTCTCCAACATCAAAGTTCAAAAATAAATCCTGCTTATGCAAAATCCAACTTTTACTTCAATAGAAAGTTACAGAGAAAAAGTCATTTTCTGTAGACATAGACACAATCCAGAATCTGAATATCTTTTCCAAGTCTTTTATTGCTAGTCTGCAGGATATTTCTCAGTATTCCTTCATTACTGATACTTGATCCTAAAAGTCAGAAAATATTCACCACTTCAATGTCTTCATCATCAACTCTAAGGCTGGTTGCTATATCTGTTGTCCTCAGTTTGGTCTTCTTTATATTTAATCTTAGTCCTATATTTTCACAAACCTACAAATCATTTGCATCTTCAACTATCAAAGTCATGCCATCAGCATAGTCCAGGTCATCAATGTTTCTTCCACCAATTTTAAAAGAATACCAAATTCTTTCAGTCCAGCTTTTCTCAATACACATATAGGTTGAATAAATAAGGAGAACCTATGCAACTTTGTTTCATTCCTTTCCTACTGGTAGTAACTTGGAATCAGTCTGTTTCACCATGTTTTGTCTGTACTATGACTTCCTGCCCTATTTTGCATGAGAACAATGAGATATTCTGGCATTTCCGCAATTTGAAATTGTCAACACAGTGACAGCCTTTTATAATCATTGAAGCGCACATTATCTTCTTTTTGATATTCTTTGGCTCTCTCAATTATCTACTGTGCATCAACAATGATGCCTCTTATTCCTTGGCCTGTTCTAAAGACAATCTGAACATCTGGCATTTCCATTTCCATATAAAGCTCTAATATGTGTTGGATCATTCTGAACATTGTGTTGCAAGGATGTGAAATTAAAGATATTGTACAATAGTTTGGTAGTGAGATGTAGACTGACCTTAGCCAGTTGTCTGTCTTCAAATTTGCTGGCATGGTTTGGCTTTACAAATTTGAACCTTTACAAATTGTTCTCCTGATGTTTGTTGTATTTGTGTAGATATGTCATCAATTCCTATGCCTGCCCATCTTAATACTGAACCAGTTTGATGCAATGATTGAGGCATCAGGCTTCAAACTGAGAGTCTGACTTCTAGTCCACCTGAGGCAGAAAGCTAGCTATGTGACCTTGGGCCAATCACTTTCTCTCAGCCCTAGGAAGCAGGCAATGGAAAACCACTTGTGAATAACCTTGTCAAGGAAACTGCAAGGACATGTCCAAGCAGTCTCTGATAACTGAATGAAATAAAATTGAATGGAAGAAAAAACCCATCTTAGTGATGACTAGATATAGACTGCTGATATAAATTAGAGGTCCATGCAAATATCCTGAAATCTTTGACTTTTTCTCCTTTTTTGGTTTTGACTTCTGTTCTCTTCCTGGCATTTTGCTCCAATTTGTTCTTACATCCAGTTTTCTATCTTCTATTTCTTGCCTTTGGCAGTTTGTCTTCACATTCATTTTTAACAGCTTCTTTGATTTCAGTCTACAGTTCCTTTGTTTTCTATCAATGCAGTTCAGTACATCCAAGTAATTCCTTGTGTTCTCCTTGAAAATGCTGGGCATATGCTCAAGATCATACCATGGAAACTGTTTTGCAGTCTTTTTCCACTTTAATTTGATTTGGAACTTACACACAAACAGTTCACAGTCTGTTCCACAGTCAGTTTCTTGGCATGTCTTTGCTAATATAAGTGAGGTCTTCCACCTCCTTATGCTAATAATATAGTCATTTAACTCTGTGTAGTCTATTTGGTGATGTCCATTGTATTACAGGCAAAACTTTTGAGTGTTGGAAGATTGTGTTAGCCATGGATAAATAATTGGATTGATAGATACAAATTAAGTCATTCTCATAACTGATTTCTGTTTGCTAGACCATACAGTCCAACTACAGTTTCCTTCATAATATTTCCAATTCCAGTTTCCAGCTACAAGTAGTACATCAATACAATAGTCTTATGATAGCCTTTTTCAAATTGCTTCATTCTAGAGAAAATGGGAGCACCATTCTCAACATTCCCAGTTCTCCTGGACAAAGTCCGGCTACGAATTTTGGAAACTACAGTCTTAACACATGCAGATTAGAGAATTTTTCACCTGCAAGAACTAATCAAAAACAGAGATAATGGAATATTTTTTTGCAAAAAAAAAAAAGAGATAGCAAGACTGCCAGTTGAATGAATGGAGCTATATGCAATATTTAAACCTCTTCATGCTCTTGCTAATGACTTTCTCCTTTAATGTTTGTAAACCACTGATTCCCAGACAATTAATACTTTGTTGGGTCTAACCCTAAGGTAAAACCTACCAATAGTAATACCACAATTTCTTTATAGGCATTTAAAACAAAACTATTTTTTCCAGAATTGACTTGGTAATGGGTTCATTATGAAACATTCAGTTCAGAAAAATTAAAAGCAGCATTTCCCTATGCTTCTGCTATCTTGCTCTGTTAGGACTCAAATATCGACCCCTGATTGCAGATCAGCCAAGAAGCTACAGAAAGAGGCAGTCTAGTGGGGCATAATAAAGACACAGCAGACTCTAGTTTCCATCAACATTGCAAGTGGTAGGAAAGAAATTCTGGATTCAGGACCTTGGAGAGCAATTATAATGGTAAAGTACTAAAAAGTTATAGTAGTGCCAAACTGGCTTGAATGAGTGGTTAAGTTAGAATTGTAGAATCATATGACTGGAAGGGACCTTAGTGGTCTTTTAGTTCAACATCCTATCCAAAGCAGAGACCTTACTCAAATCCTGGACAAATGGCTGTCCAAACTTTTCTTGAAAACCTGCAGCAGTGGAACACCCACAGCTCCAGGACACAAGCTGTTCCAGTGATGAATTGTTTTCACTGTCAGGAAATTTCTCTTTAGTTCCAGATTGCACTCTTTAATGAGTTTCCACTTATTGCTTCTTGTTTTGCCCTTGAGTGCTTTGGAGAATAAGTTGGCTCTATAACAACCCCTCAAATACTGGAAGACAGCTACTATGTCACCCCCCTCCCCCAGCCTTCTCTTCATTAGGCTAGATATACATAGTTCTATTAACCATTCAACATACAGTTTAGGCTCTTTCTAGGGTATTAGAATCTTTTTCATATCATGGTGACCAGAACTGGATGCAGTATTCCAAGGGTGGTCGCACCAGCACTGTATAAAGTGGCAGTCTCATTTTCATGATTTTGATGCCATCTCTCTGTTGATGCAGCCTAAGACAGCATTGGCTTTTTTGGAAGTTGCAGCACACTGCTGATTCATATTTAAGTGGTAGTCCAAAGGGACCCCCTAGATCTCTCTCATAGTTACTCCTGTTGAGCCAGGTACCACCTATTCTATGCTGGTTATATACAGTAGTGGTTTGTTGCATAGTCAGCCTGATGTTTAGACTAAATTTGACATTTTATCCACCAATAGAGTCAATCCCAAGGACCTGGGATAGACAGACATTGATATTTAATCATATTAAAGAAATGGTTGCAGGATAAAAGCTGTCCCAAGTAAAATTGCCTTTTGCAACTGACTGATAGTGGACTTTGTCAATGACAGATGATTCAAATGATGCTCCAGATACCTTGGAATTTGAATTGTCACTGTTGTTCTAATTCTATTTGCAAATCTTTGTATTTTTCTCCAGTTCTTTCTCTTCTATTCTCCTTTTTCCAGGTATTGCACTATCCACTACCCAAACTTTTTATTGTTTATCTCATCAATATTGTTAAGTCTGGGATGTTATGTGGCAGATCTGTTTGAATTCTAAAGCCCCACAGCACTGTAACTTCTTCATTTTCTATTACTTTGTCTATCGTGTGGTCCCACCAGTTCTTGCTTACAGGCAAATGGTATTCCGTGCATCATTGTTACCACTTTGTCATGCCATTGTTTGCAGTCGCTCTGTGAAATCTTCTTCCAGCAGCTAACTAGGTGATCTGCTGTTTCTTCATCTTCCTTGCATACATGGTATTTGCTGTCTATTTCTGTTTTCTCAGTTCTGGCTTTTGTTTTTAAGGCTTGGTTTTGTGCAGCCAGAATTAGCCCTTCTGTTTCTTTTTTCAACCTTCTTGTTCTTATCCATTGCCAGGTCTTGTTATCTACTTTGGTGTGTGTGTGTGTGTGTGTGTGTGTGTGTGTGTGTGCACGCGCGTGCGTGTGTGCACACGCCTTGGCCATGTAATACTTTGTCTCTTTTCTACTTGTCATTTTGTCTTTCTTGAAGGCCAGTTTCAATATTCAATAAGCTTTCACCATGTAAGGTTGTTATTATTATTATTCATTCTGCTTTTTGTTGGCTAAAAACTACAAAAAAAAGGGGATACATGTAGGATTGGATAGAAGCATGAAACTCATTTAAATTTTATTAAACAACATCAGCAACCACCATAAAAACACATCTCACATCCATCTGGCATAAAGCTTTGTCATTTATGACAGGTGATACATAAAGACAAGTTCCCATACTTTTCTCAGATAGGCATGCAACCATTTTCTCCCTCTTCAATGCCAATCAAGAAAGTTATGTGACAAATGTAAATGTGAGAATGAGGAAAAATCCCCCAAAGCAAAATACCTTTATACAAAAATAGTGAAGTATGCAATGTGATGACAATAGGCACTTAGACGCCCATTGATTCATACTCCACTCAGAGTCAGCTCTGACTGAAGTAAGGAATAAGTACTGTAGAAATTAATAAATAAAATCCATACATAAATACAATTCTATTGCTATTAAAATGTTGGTAAATGTTTTAGATAGTCCAACATGAGGAAACATGGAAAATAGAATTTAACCATTATCAACTATTTACTGCAGGCCTATTAAAAAATGCCACAGAGATTTTGATTTAGCTTTTGCTTTGGGAGGCTATTTTCCAAGGATGCTAATGGACACCTCTCATTGTACATTGGATAAATAGCTAATCTGTTTAGGTTTCTCCCTGTCTTAAGGCAACCAGTTTTTTTTAAGTCCTTTACCACTAGAAGAAGGTAAGCAGCAAGATGTGGAAACATAGTTTATTAGAAGCTATAGAATCAAACTGCTGTCAACACTTGCTGATAGAAAGATTCTAATTCAACCCCCCCCATCCCTTTGTCTTTTTCACAGGCAATTATTAAATGAGTATAGCATTTCTACATTTTAGAAAAAACAAAGATACCCATTTCAGATTTCTGTAATCAAAAAGCCAGAGGTGGTATTCAGCAGGTTCTGACCGGTTCTAAAGAACTGGTAGTGGAGATTTTGAGTAGTTTGGAGAACCGGCAAATACCACCTCTGACTGGCCCTGCCCCCATTTATTCTCTGCTTCTTGAGTCCCAGCTGATCGGTTGGGTCTTCTTTTGTTGCCCTGCACAGGAGAACGAAGCTGGAAATCAGGTTAGTGGAGTGGGGAGGGATTTTGCAGTTTCCTTCCCCTGGAGTGGGGAGGGAATGGAGATTTTACAGTATCCTTCCCGTGCCATGCCCACCAAGCCATGCCCACAAAGCTATGCCATGCCCACAGAACCAATAGTAAAAAAAAAATAATCCCACCACTGCAGAAAGTAGATAAAAGACAAAAAGGAGCAATTTGGGAGAAGATCATGACTCTTGGGAAGACTGAAAGGCCAATATCCTTCTTGATTGCGATGGGGGTTGTACAAAATGCTCCATTCAGAGTTCAAAACAAAGCACAGGTTTTTGAGCTCTAAATAGCTTGTTCTGATCATTCTGAAAGCATTTCAAGAGCTCTATTTCAAGTTTGAAATAGGGTTTTTGTAGTTCAAATGGAGCTTCTTTGGGGGTTTAAACACTTCCAGAATGGTCCGAGGAAACCATTTCAAATTCCAGGGGTAAAAAGCCCATGGCCAAATCAAAAGTGTTTGGAACTCAGCAAACAATATTTCCAACATAATCTATTTCAAGACCAAAAAGGGTTTGATGAGTCCCACTTGCGATGTGAGGACCTTATCAATCTCAGTCCTCACATCGCAATATAGTCTGATACTGATTTGTGATGTGCAGCTGTCTAACTTCTTCAAATGCTGTCTTCTGATATTCAGGATTGAGTAATGGAAAAACATCTATTGTTAATATTTGGGGAGGGGGGTAAACTTATCTTTTTTTCCAACTTGTTTCATGTCATCAAATACTAGCCTGCTATTATGAAATTCCATCCTTACTTAAATTGAATCATTGGCTATTTATACTATATTTCTTTGGGGAGGGGGTTGTTTGTCTCCTTGTTGACCTACTCTACCGGAAAACTACATTAGATCAACATTAGTGAAAACAGCCCTTATAACAAAGCAAAATTCATCTTACTGATTTTACTTGGCCACTAGGGGGCTGCAAGGCAGCCTAATGATTGGCATACAGTATTCTAATTTTAAGCTCTAATGCCCACCCCATTTTCCTCATCTCTTTAAGTCGAGTTAGCCTAATGAAAAAAAGTGAAACAAGATTTGTTTCTAGCCATAGGGCTGTTTTCCATAGCTAAACTGTTTTATTCTAAGCTGAACAGGCTGATTGTGGCCTTTTGTTTTCTACTTTATGTTTAACGTTCATATCTGTTGCTTTCATCAGTGTATATTTCTCTGCTCTGTGTTTGGAATTACGGTAGATTCCACTAAAGACATACTGTACAATCCCAGATACAATCTGCTGGGAGGGACGGGGGCACTATTGTTTTATGGGTGTTTCAGAAGGTTGTCAGGGCACTGCCTCAAAGATAAATCAAGCCAGTTCAGCGTGAGCTCTATTTATAAAGCTGGATCTTAGCAATGAGCTTGGATTGATGCTACTGACAAGCACTTTCCTTGCCCTCTCTGGATTAGTAGAGGAATCCCCCAGGCTTATAGCCCATCATCTCTGTTTTTAAAAAAAATAGCAGTCCAACCCCTCCTCAGTAAATGATCACTGTATCTCTCAGATCTGCCCATTTATATCAAACTTTCCCTTTTGGGAAGCATGGTTGGCCTGCAATTCCAAAGCATTCTAGACAAAGTGAATTATTTGCACCCTTTCAGACTGTGATCCCCTCATATCAGCCAACTTTACTCATGATCCTTTGGATTTATGCATGTTCCATTCCAGGTTTCAAACTCACATATACATAGATGGTCAAGCTTTTCCTGGTGAACTCCCAATCACGTGCTCAATGGTGATGTGGCCCAGACACTGGGACTGACAGCAGAAGATGACTGTGATCACCTCAATTACTAGGAGGGGTTGGATGATTTGCTTTAGAATACCATGGTCTGGTATGAACTAGAAATCCACAAGTTGGTTGTAGCTTCAAAATCTACCAAAGTCAGAGTCTTTTTCCTCCCACTTGAAATTCTACAGTCACCACTAAATAATTGGTGGGAGTTACGTGACAGTTCTGACTTGCTGATAAATTGCTCCAGTCTAGAAAGACTTCTCAACATGGTGGAGCACAATACCTTAATAGCATATGTAGCCCCGGCTCTTACAGTTAATCAAAGCTCCACTCTGGATTGTTAAATATTTTCTGCTTGATGGGTCCTGTCTGCTTACATAAATTCCTCCATTGCAGGAAATATAGCATGCTGAGTGCAGGCAGTCTGATCTTTTAGATACTCATGTTCTGGCCCTTCATTGTGGTAGATGTCCATTTATACATAGGCAGAGCTGACTTGAAGATTCCTGCCCATTCAGTTCAATCCAACTCATCAAGGAGTTCATCCGACAAATTGATTAGCCAAGCCTGCATTGTCCCAGTCCAAGTCATGGGCTAATAATCTAATGGTATTGATGTATTCAGCCACCAGGTCTTGCCCTTTGTTCACTTCATAAATGTACCTACTGGCAATCTGGGATTTCATGAGATCTGTATACATACTCTCTAATTGCTAGCTAAATCCATCAAAGCCATGTATCAGAGGTCTCTGCTGCAGCAAAAAAAGTGTAGTCCTTTTATAATCCTCTCTAGTCAATAAGTTGATCATCCATGTCACACACATATTGTCATTTTGGAAGTTTTCAAGATGTAGCTCTATGTAGAGCCTTGGTGGCGCAGAAGATAGGATGCAGTAATTGTAATTGCAGACTTCTGCTAACAAGCCAGCTGCCTGTAA
>JAOYMU010000002.1:26901633-26912095 GCA_025802295.1 Psammodynastes pulverulentus
CACTGAAGAAAGGTATTTAATTTCGTTGTACGAGGTACAATGACAATAAAGTGAACTAACTAACTAACTAACTAACTTCTTTAATCCTTTTGATCACATATTTCAGGCCTTCTTTGATTTCTGAGATTAGAGTTATGTCAGCAACATGTTCAAGATTGTTGATGTTCCTTTCCCAATCTCCAATTTTTGAGTCGGTGATGACTCCCGCCAGACACATCCCCAGATATCAGTTCAGAGGAGGATGAACCAGTTCCAGGCAGGTCAGGACGGGAGTTGGTCAATGGCTCCGAGCAGCTGGCTGAGAGTAGTTTGGCTGAAATGCAGCTGCAGCAGGACAGACCTGAGGCTTCAGGTGGGAAAGCACACAGCTGCAGCTGGTTAGTGATGAGGACGAGGAAGTGCCTTCTGCACCTGAAGACTTCAAAAGAGAAGTCAAAATCCAGTCAAAAGTTCAGTGAGCCAAGCCTGATTTGTCAAGCAATCCAAAGATTGGAGTTTCAAGGTTTTTTATACCAGCAGAATACACAGGAACAATAGAGCAGGAAATCAGACAATTATTTCCAAAAGAGAAACATTGAGTCAGGACTGCCTCTTAAATCAGGTTGTAGCTAGCTATCTTTAATTAAGACAGTTATTCCCTTATTTAGCAAGAACCCTCATTAAGCATCTTTACTCTGTTCTCTATTTTACTTGCTGAGTCTGAACTATAATTCAACCTGGGCTCATAGTAAGGATAGGACTGACCTTGGCCCCATCTCAGTTTCTGAACCCACAGAAACAAGGAAAATAGGGGCTGAGTAAACCAAAAGGGATTTGGATGTTTTCAGAGAGATCTAAAGTGATCTTGAAGGAGACAGAATTGGCAGAGCTACAGGATAAAAGTATTTGGAGAAGAAGATATTCATAAAAGAAGGAAAGGCAAATACAAATGGGTATGAACAGCTAAGCTCCATTACAAGAAAGGTGTTGTTTTTGCTATTGTGCCTCTATGGTACCTCAGCTGACATTGTCCCCAAGTTTAGATTTAATCATGTCAGTTATACAGTTGAATGTCCTGTGACCTGCTTCCCTGCTCTTATATGCAAAAGAATGTAGGTATCCCTCTTCATAATCCAGACTCAAGCTCCATTATTTTGGAGAAGAAAATAAAACAAAAGTACCAGTCTTGAGCACAGAACAGGAAAGAAATAAAAGAATTTTTTTTCTGAAAAGGGAAAGCAGACTCTGGATGAATATGTTTAATAGAGAAAATGGGACAAGCGCTGGTGATGGTGCAGTGCATAAGAGTTAACAACATCTCAAAGGAAATTAACAATGAGAATGTTGCAAAAAATTGTGAATGTGAATCAGGTATGGTGGTGCAAGATGGAAGGAACAGAACTTCAAGTGAAGAAAACACTTTGGATCTTGAATCTGTTTCTTTAATATACCTGATGTCTGTTGACCCAATTACTTTGGGGCACATCAACTCAACTCAGCCCTGTACATTTTTCTCCAAACATTCAATTCCTACATCTGTTTTTTTCCAAGAGTCTGCCTAATTGCGACAGTGTGAAAGGGGTTGGCTCCTTTTGAGCCCCAAGGCATGTTGCCTGTTTTAGTTGTCATGCTGTCTGTTTTTAGAAATTTTAGAAATTACCAAAAATCAATCTCTTTTTAATTTCAAATTCTGCCATAGGGATGAGAATAATAACTGGAAGAAACTGTATGATAAAGTCAAGAGCCATGAGGTCAATTCCAGTCACTGTGAGCACTGTTTGTAATGAAAAGGTTTTGCAAAGGCTGTTTCTGGAAAAGGAGCTAAAGGTAATTCTCTTGGGAAGAGTATACAAGCAAAAACAAGAGGTCACTTAAGGTACGATAATACTTAATAGACATTCCCCCGTTTCTGGCAGCATAGAATTTTCCGATTCTTAGTAGTTTGCACTCCAACCAAGCTGCAAACAACAGACATATAAACCCTATCTATGGAGCTTTCAAAAAACAACAGAAAAATCCAACTTTAGCACATTAACTTGTCATACAACATTTGTGGCAATGCCCTAAAATCTGTGTTCCCGCAATTATTCATTTGCTTGAGAAGGCTCATTGCTTTGCCATTATTTATTGCATCAGAGGAATTGAATTTTAGTAAGCATAAGCTTATTAAAAACTGCTTGTTGTCCATAAAAGAATATACTGATGTACTTGATCCTTCATGCAGTGAAGAACAAACTTTCAAAGGAAATGAAATAAAATATAATAAGTCATATAGGCTTTCATAGCCTTGCAGGTAAGAAAATAAGACTTTATATAAAAATTCAGTGGAAATGTAATGAAGAAGCTGAAATGAAAAACGTTTTTTAGTACTATGTCTAGATATGTTGAGGAAAGATCAGATTATTATAGATATTTTAACAGTTGGATGTAAGGTGAAGATGAGACCCTGGTGGGTTCATTATATGCATGTATTTTTGTACATACAAGTTAATAAAGAAATTTGGCTTGTTGTAGTTCTGAAGACTGTTTTGCCATCCTGCTAGTTTGAGCTCTCTGAAAAGGCAAACAAACATGGCTAGATACTAGGTCTTGTTGTAGAGAACATAGGAATGGTTTCAGGTGCTGCTGGGCTGACGGCTCTCTGAATTCACTGCAATCTGCTTTGAAACAGAACATTGGAGTGTTGAATTAAAAATAATTACCTAAACAACAATAAGAGAAAGTATTTGCATAGGGGGTATTGAAAAAGCTACAGAGAAAGAAATCACACACTCAGATGTATCTACTAGTCCCTGAATCTAAGTCGTTTGTTTCCATGTTTCTGTGGATTTTCACAATAATTCCATATATCTTCCCATTTGTTTTTCATTGAAAACACATTCCTTTAAGATAAAGGGAGAAAAGTAACTATCTTAAGGTAGTTGACAAAAGTAAGGCAGGATTTTTTAAGAGCCAATTGCACTTCAAGCACATCTAACATCTACCTGCCCCATCAGGTCTGGCAAAAAAGGAGATATTGCAGATCTCATCCATGAAGGAATATCATTTGATAGGACTCAGGAAGAAAGCTTTTTCTGATGTGGCACCCAAAGATTAATGTGTAGTTTTAGCAGTTTGCAGCTTCTAATCAACCTTTAGGAGACCTGGTGGCACAGTTGTTAGAATGCAATATTGCAGGCAAACTCTGCCCTCGGCCTGAAGTTCAATCCTGATAGCGCTCAAGGATGATCTCTGTCCTTCTTAGGTCAGTCGTTTGAGCCAACAAAAGTACCTTGTTTGCTTTGTTATTGGACTAATAGCTTTGTTTTGTTTTTAAAAAAAACTTTGCAGAAAACCTTACTGTTTACTTAAATGATATCCCCTTACAGCTATGGCAGCTCTCCAATGTATGTCTCATTCTGTTTCCAAGAGTTTTCTAAATCTCAGGAAAGATTTTGGGGACAGGGGAACACAGGGAATGTTAAATACCAGGATTGTATGAGTGACATCCCTTTTCAATACAAAGTCACACATGGTATGCTTCACTGATAGAAAAATCAATGGATTTCGAGAATCATATTGCATTCCGCTATCCTGGAAGAGCGTATTGGCTGCCAGCATCTCTGCATGCATATCCTGTCTATTTTAATGATGGCATTTCACCTATAAATAAATTTTCTTGACACTCAGCATATCTTCATTCCCATTATGCAATTTCCTTTCAGAGTCAGCAACTCTGCAAAGCAGGGAAAAACAACAAGTAAGCAACAAAAGTTAAAGGCACAACAAGAAAAAGCAAGGAAAATATAGCTAAATCTATTTTTTCACCAGTATCATTCACGAAACTCAACTCCTCCACACTTTTCTCTCTTTGCAAACCATCCATGCTTCCAATATATCTACTCACCATTTCATAGGCTTTTGCTCTTTAAAGTTCTCACCTCTCTCATTTTGAGCATTTTTATCAATTCTATCCAGTTACAACTTTCTAATTCTTCCCCTCCAGTGGTGGGATGCTGCTGGTGTAACAACCGGTTTGGTGATTGCATGCTTTGCACGTACGCACGCATCAACAGCCTTCTGAAAAAACGTATCTGCTATGTTGCTACTGGGGACTAACACAGCTGAGGAGCAGCAATCCCCTCTGCCATGCGAATCAGCTGAGAGGATATAGGTAAATACAGCACAGGATCCGCATGATCATCAGAGCGAACCGGTTTCCTGCCAGCTGATCATTGGAGATAGGGGTTCACCCGAACCGGTCCAAACCGGGAGACTCCCACCCCTGTTTCCCCTTCCTTTAAAGTCCTTCATTCCATCTATAAATGAACCTTCATTCTTTATGACCAAAACAATTTGAAACACTGGTTTTGTACCAATTACTCACTTTTGCATTCAATTTATTCTTCAACTATTCAATCTTTCTTTTTTTTACTGTATCACACATTTAGTATCCAATTCACACTTTCATTCAACTTTATGTTTCTCCTCTTATACTTAAATGGGCAGAAGCATCACATTATGCACACCTATGTTTGCTTCTTTTAACAAATGTTCATTTCTTCCAATTGAATGCTCAATATCTATTATCTTTTGCACAGTATTTACTCAACTTTTATCTATTCTTTTTTTATCTTTAGTACTCACATTCATCTCCTCTAATATTTTTACAATTTCTTTTAATTTGCAATTACGATCCTTTTCTCTGTCAACTGTAATTAACAGTTGACATACTAATTTTGATGTCCATACTTCTCATTGTATCACACTATCTGATCAACAAATTATTCAGATTATCAAACAAGCACATGATAACATCCCCATACAAAAATATGCATATATTCACATCCCCAACTAACATGCATCTATCATCATCACAAGCATTCCTTATACATTCAGTAAACAATGGGACAACACACCTCTTTGATTTACTCATTGATCAACATCAAACCATTCACCAAGCATTCCACTTCATTACATGCCTGTTTTAATTCAAGAATATATTGTACCCATCACATTCAACAATCAGATTTCATATATTAATGCCAAGTATTCCATACTTTTAGTTTGTTCACTTGAATTTATTTAAATCAACAAGCATGGAATAAACTTTCTAATGTTAGTAGTCTGCAACTCCTTCTGACTGGTATAAAATCTTACTATAATACTCAAATGTTGCTCACTGTCACCCTAACCCTAACCCTAAACCTCACAAAGGAAAAGTGTGGTACTCACTTTCCTGGATGCACTGAACAAACTAATACCATGAGAGTTTTTTCTTATACTTGCACTTTCTGACTTTCCTTTTGTACAACTTTGTTCCTATCATCAGGCACAGATGCAGTCTTTGCATACTTGTTAAGCATATGTTAAATGTTAACATGTTAAATATGAGTTTCTTTAAAAAAACCCTCTTCCCAGTCTTTCTGCAAATGTGAAACTGTCTCTGTAAAACATTACTGTACATCAAGAGTTTTAATAATATTTGCAGTTGCTATAACATGGGTGACACTATGATAAATTTTACCAGCTTACAGATGATCCTCACACAAACCTATATGGACTTGTTCCTTTGCGGAATCAATGTTGGTGGTGATCCCACATAGAGATTGAAGAATCTTGCCCATTCTTCAGCTACCCTAGTTAAGGAGGCTGCTAACCCTGTGTTGCTTTTTACCCTATGCTTTGACCAAGAACTGGAATTAAAATGTACAAAACTCTGCGGTAGGAAATACAAAGTCAGCTCCATTCTCAAGGTTCCAGAGATCCTATTACTGCAAAAGAGGCCAACCATCCTGTGTGGCATGCCTTCTCTTTATAGAAGCTCTTGGCTCAGTGAAAGTGAGAGCAGATGGTCCTAATGACTTGGCTGAGAAGAACTGTCAGCACTGATCCTCCCATCTCACATGATTTTAAAAATGCCACCTGGGAAGTGCAAAATGTCTTGCCGCATGCATACTGAATTACTGTCCATGCCATGTTTCTTGGCTATGGTACCCACAATGTGCGCCTGCTGCACTTTTTGCATGTTATATAAAGTTATAAGTTAATCAAATGTTTTGTTTGTTCACACTTTGGAGGAGGTGAATACAAAACAAGCAGAATTTGAAGTTGTTATTTTATTTGGGTGCAGGTACAGTTGTGTACATTTCTGAAAAGAAAGAATATAAAATGCTTGGTATAAATCACACAGTGGGAAGCATAAATTGAAATTATGCATGCATACATTAATGTTTACATAAGGAATTTCTCTCCATTTTATTTAATAAATATTTCCACCAGTTAATTTTATTTACTCATTTCATGCTACATTTGTATGCCACCTGCTCTACTAATTCTAGTATATGACACTATCCATAAAATCATGAAAATAACAAAATGAATATTGTAAATCATGCACTATGTAACTCCATGCATTCTAGACCAATTCTGGTTAGAGTTCCAATTAGGTGACATCTTCTATCCCCAAAGATTGGTAGAAAAGGACCATTTTCATCAAATTCCAAAATTCCCAAATGCCTGCAGTTTCCTATAACATTGCTGAAATGCTTTGATAGAAATTCCTTGGACAATATGTCAGCTGCAAGAGAAAAGGGAATGACCACCGTCCAGTAAGCTTGTTAAGAATATGACACAGCAGATACAGGATGCGATTTCTCTGGCTGGTATGTTTGGGATCCTTTACAGAATTCCTTACTGTCAGTTGCCATAGTTACTTTTATCATAGTTTTCTTGAATTTTCCCCATTCTCTGCCTATTACAATGCTTCTGAGATTTGAATGTGGCAAGATAATATGGCTGAACTGTTCAATGAAATTAAAATTTCTGAGGATTAATAACTGCCACCAATCACACTTTTTTCACCAGGTTTTATATTCTATGGTTGAAGTGTGTACTTCAAAACCACTCTGAGTTGGTATGGTGGAGAGCAAAATAAAAAATCAATAGTGGGTTTAACTATTTAGTAATCTTTCATCTAAATGGTGCTTGATCCAAATTCTGCTTGCTTTCCGGAAAGACATGGGACCTCACTAGCCCTTGATTTTCTAGCCATATCCATTTAACTTACTATGGCATGCATTTTTATATTCCATCAACCTTTCTGAAAATTATTACTTTAAAGCAAGCCACCCATAGCGTTCCTACACAGCTTGTTTTAATAGGGTGTATGTTGTATATTTTTCATTTACAGACTTTAAACATTTGACTACTATACTCTCAATTGGTATATGCTCAGGTTCTGAGGTGCACAGGAATTTTCCTGTTCATATTCAGAAAGTCAGATCAGAAACCATAAAATTAAAGACATGTACCAGGAAATGTGTTATAGGTAATAAATGTTCAACAAGTAAAGCAAGCTTTCTGGATATTCTCCTTGCACTTATACAGAGCAAAGTGTCAGACAGAAAATGAAAGTTAAAGCTTCCACTAACAGACTCTTCCAAGCTCACATTATACTCTTCTATTCTCAAGAAGTCTTTGTACTACAGTGCAGCATAGCAGGAGACTGCAGTTAATTTAGACAGTGTCTTTAAACAGAAGTGGAAAAAGCTTCCTTTCCCGGCACATTTAATTGGTGACTTGCCAATTTAACAAGGCAATTTTATTTGAGATGGCTGCTGTGTAGAAATGCTTTGGGATTGGATTGGATTGTCAATCACTACAAAATGGCTATAGTATTGCACACTTCTTGCTAGATCATGACAGTCTTTTCCTGTAATAACAGCAGCAATAATAAATCTTCAAATAATAATTTTATTTATTCATGGTTTTATAAACCATTCTAATTCTGTGTCGCATACAGTACATCCTAACATTGTAAATCAGGTTAAAACAAATAAATGTATATTTTTTAAAAAAAATCAAAGATATCAACATAAATAAACAAACACAGGCAGCTTTATTTAATATATAAAATTACATATCAAAGGAAACAGTTTTATGCCAACCAAATATCTAATGCCTCCTCTAATAACCAAGCTTGAATCACCTTTATGAAAACAAAGAGGAACCATCTGTACTTCTGGGTGAATTCTATTCCAGGGGGAGTGGAGGGGGGCACTGATGGAGAAAAATTACTTCCATGACCCCCCCCCAGACAATAATCCTAGAACATGAAGGGAATCTGTTTACCACATCTTATTAGAATATCAGATATTATTGGGGATAGGTGGTCCCACAGATACCTACATCTTGAGGGACGAAGAGCTTTAAAAATGACCACCCAGAAGTTAACTTTTAACCAATGAAAGTTTCAAAGTAGCTGTATTCTATGAATAAATTAAATAGTACCCATAACCACTTGAGTTGTTACATTCAGGATCAGCTGTGTCTTCTAAATGCTTTTCAAGGGCATTCATGCAGATTATATTGTAACAATCTAGGTGAATAAACCCTTCCTCCAAGTTAAGAGCTCATTTTATATATAGCAGCATGATTCCATCCAGAATTAAGGATGGTCTCTCCCTGAAACTGGATGGCTCCTGAACATGCAGCCATTCCACCTAGTTGTGATAGAACCTAAGATTCTTTCCCATCCAGACTCTAAGTCAATACCTCAATATCATCTGAGGAATCCAAGTTTAGAGTTGAATACCACCTGTGTCTTGATCCTGTGTTGATGCATATGTTTTTCAGTCACAGGAAATCAGAAGTTCAAATGAATATATGATAAAAATTGTATTGTTTTTAAGCGTAAAATACTTAATAAAAATATTTTTTTAAAAAGAAAATCAAATTAATTTTGATGATATACATTATTATACATTATGAAAACTATGTGACCTTCTATCATGAATAGGGCACTGCTTCAAAAACAGAATAATTGTGCCAGTCCTTGCAGTACAATACTATTCTGATATTAGTTAAAGCTAGAATTGCTTCCAAGCTTTGCAGTCATTCCAGTAGGATACCATGATGAATGGTATCAAGCATGTTAAGAGATCTAGCAGGAACAAGAAGAGTGCATTCCTTCCATCAAGGTCCAAATAGCCACCAAAGCAATAAATGTAATTTATATTCTCTGACTAGGTCTGAACCCTGACTAGATGGCATCAAATGCCTAAATATTATTACTGAAAAAAGAATACTTAGCCTTAGCCAAATGAATATACAAATTCAGATCTCATGTACTGCAAGAAGAGATTCAAATTCCTGATTTTTGTCCTACAACCCAGAAAAAAATAACTCTGTCTGAACCAAGAGTTATAACATAATATTTAGATCTGAAGAGTTTAATGAGACAAAAAAATTTAACCCAGGTTAAGCAAATCACCACACAGTCTCTTTATTCTGTAGTTTTATCATACAATAAAACATGATTACATCTTCAGAATTCAAGGGAACTTTTTTGAAAATGACTATTTAATAATTTCATCTTTTTATACCTTTCAATCCAATCGAGTATTGGAAAGAAAGGACTTCATTAGAATAGCCTTCTGAAAAGAGATCAGAACAGGACTATATTTGGTGTAGAAGGAGAAACTGACCAAAAAAAGGTTGAGTGAGAAATGGGCCAGGTCCATGATCTTCATAACAAAACGTTCTGAAAAAAGTCCTTTGATTCATTCATTTGGAAAATGCAAATTGGAATGGCTTGGAATTCTGGGATGGTTCCATTCTAGGTTTAATCTCACTTCCTTCCAGGTTGCTGAGTCATAGAAAAGATTGTCCTGTGCTGTATAAGCATTTCTATCAAACAACCCATATGCACACAATCTGAATAGCCTTTGGGATAAAATGCACCCCGTGCAAAAAACAAAAAAAAACCAACCCAGAAGGATGCAATATACTTCATTCAATTCTGGTTATCATGATACAAAAAAGTTGTTGAGGCTTTTTTTAGAAAGAGCAGAGAGAAGAGCAGCACAAAATGGTTAGGGTCTGGAGATTAAAATATATGATGAACAGTTGCAAAAAATGGGTGTGTCTAGTCTAACGAAGAGAAGGACTAGGGGGTGACATGATCATCTTCTAATATTTGAGACTCTATCACAAAGAAGGAGTCAACCTATTTTCCAAAGCATCTGAGGACAAGACAAGAAATAACTGATGGAAGCTTATCAAAGAGAGATGCAGCCTAAAATTAAGGAGAAATTTCCTTACAGTGAGAACAATTAATCTGTGAATGGCTTGCCTTCAGAAGATGTGGATGCTCCATCATTGGAGGTTTTTAGGAAGAGATTGGAGAACCATTTATTTGGAATTGTATAGGACTTCCTGCTTGGGAAGAAGGTTGCCTAGAAGACCTCCAAGGTCCCTTCCAACTCTGTTATTCTAAATTTGGATACACCTATTATAGGCTGTCACTAGCTTAAACCACTCTCTTATACAGAAGAAAATGCATTTCTCACAACCACTGCTAGATAAAAGGCTAGAAAGATTCCAAAAGTGATGACCCACATACTTTGTCTGCCTTATTTTTTCTCTCTCCAAAAGTTTTCTTCATTCCTTGTGGAATCTAAGTTATTAACCCCCCCCCCTTCCTATTTACCCAGGATATCAA
>JAOYMU010000002.1:26989650-27001842 GCA_025802295.1 Psammodynastes pulverulentus
GCGGTTTACAGCAGTCAAAATTAAAACCATATACAGTTCAAATACTAATTCAATTTAAATTACATTTATAAAACCCCATTCATGATTAAATATACTTTTTTTAACTGAGCAAGTATGTGAACTAGGAAACCCCTTAATTTCAATTGGACTTATACTGAGGTAAGGTCTCGTACTCCCAAATTTAAAATAAAAATCTTGAGATTTTTCCAAACCCATTCACACCTATTTGAATTTATAAATTCTGACCAAGACAACTTTCCCACCTACCTCTAATTTCTTGGTCAGACTCTTTATTTCAGACTGATCCTCCTCTTGGCTCTTGGAAGATTGTCTAGTTCCTTTTAACTGTTTCTTCATCAATTTTTCATAACTTCTCTTCAACCTAGCTAGCTGGAAAAAACAAAAATAGTTTTGACAGCATAAATACTAAAATACATTTTTTAAAACACGTAGTCTGTTTTCATGATCAGAAAATTCATATTTATAAATTAAATTAAGGAGAACGATGAATATTTCTGAAATGTTGCAACAACTAAATGGACTGATAGCCCAGAGTTATTATGGTTTTGTTTCAGTGAAATGTCCTTATTATAACAAGTATAAATTAACCATCTTTCACTGAAAATACAGTAAAGAAAGTAAATATCTGAAAATTCCAGACTGAACTCCCATCAAATCAAGCATGAACAAAAAGAGAAAAGAGGATAGGAATAGAACAAAGATATTTAAAAACAAATTTTTAAGTAAATAAGGAAGCAATATTGCCAATGAACTATGAATAATTTTATATTTCACTTCAAACAGTATGTATAGTTCTTTAAGATGAGCATTTTATTTAAATTAAATTAGCCTGCTGTAAGAGTCACACTGTTGATGGAAAAGAAGTGGATGTTGCACAAGGATTTCATTCAACCAACAGTAACTTGGGATACTACAAACAGAGACATAATTATTCTTATAAGTGAAAAATAAGATATGAGGATTATTGGATTTTAATTACTACTAGGGCTATATGTACAGATATACAAGCCACCTTTCATCTGACAGATATGATTATGAAGAAACTCGCTTTACATTTTGGTCAAGGCAGTTCTGCTATCTTTCCAAAAGCTCACCTCATTTTGGACTTTTGTTAATTGACCTTCATATTCTACAGTCATCTCACGATTCAGTTGCTCCATCTCATCTAATCTCTGGTATAATCTTTCAGTCTGGAGAATAATAGCATAGAGCTTAATACAGAAAATTCTATCTGAGAAACATTATTTGGTCAATGGGATGGAAAAACAGCAAACCTATCAAGCCACAGAACTAAATAGATAAATGACAATCCAACAAAGAGTCAGAACTCTAAATTAGTAAATAAAATGAAAATTACATAAAGTTCATAGAGATACCTCTTTGCGTTTCTCCTCTGCTGCATTTTTGAGGGAGGACAGCTCCTGGTCTCGGACTTCTAAACAAGACTCCAAAGCCTGAGTTTCAGTATCCCATTCAGCTTTCTTGTGAGCCACCATGATATCTATTTGCTTCATCAATTCTTGCAGCTCTGCCTCACATGAAGTCTGGAAACTTCTGCTGTCAAGAAAATAGTTTTACTGAGGGCACAATTATCAGAAAACTGATATTAGGTAAGCAAAGTTTTCTTCATCTTTTTCTCCGAGATCATCCCCTAACCATTGGTAATATCCTATAGGAGGGCAATGTAGCAGATTTAGATTCTCATTCAAAAAGATGCTTCAGAGTATACAAAAGTGCAAACATAATAGCCATCCATAACTTCTTAAAGCAGCTGTACTTTTTCCTGCTATTGTGCAGCTGCATAAATAAGTATAGATGGTTCTTGTTTAACGATCACTTGTTAACAACCATTCAAAGTTATCACAAAGCTGAACAACTGGTCCTTGTAGTAGTGGCTGAAAAAGCATCCATGGTCATGTGATCAGCGTTTGCTGGCTTCCGATAAGCAAAGTCAATGGGGAAGCCAGTAAAAGATTGTGAATGGTGATGTGGCATCACACTTAATGACAACATGAGATTTGCTTAATTAGAAGTGTCAGAACTGCTGTCGCTAAGCAATGCAGTCATATGACATTGAGCTTTGGGACAGAAACTTCAAACCTACTGAAGACAAATGGAAAAGATAATTTGATAAGAAAACACAATTACAGTTAGTGGAAATGAATGTCGCAAGCTTTTCAAAACCTTAACTGGAAATTTTCATTCTTTCAAAGTAAAGGCATAGCAGACGCATAAGGAAAAACATTATTCTTTTAATAAATAGAAAACAATTTACTGTGTAATTCTACTCAAATAGCAGATCTAAAATGAATGAACCAACTGAACAAATTCAAAATGCAGCTAGTTTTTTGTACCAGCAAGCTGACAACAAAGAGGAATAGCATTTTTTTCTTTCCTGCTTATTTTCAATTAGAGATTTTTTTAAAAAAAAACCTCTCATTGCATTCAGTAGCAGGGAATTTGTATAAAACATTCACTGATGAAACATCTTAAGCATACCAGAAATGTTAACTTGCAACAATACTGTCCTATGAATTCTAATTATGTCTCAGTCTTGCCCATGACATGATACTCATTTTTACGTCTACCAATGTTAGAGCTTTGACATCAAAATGTAAGAGATTCAGATTTTTATAGAGGCTGAATAAGGACATTTAGGGTCCAAAAATGATATCTAAGATCCCAATAAACATAAGACTGCACCTGTGTGTTTTCAGGTTCTCTACAATAGTGGCCGCCAACCTTTTGAGCGCCAGAGACCAGTCCCGTGCAGAGTGGTTTTTCTGTGGCCCTGAGTGAACATGATTTTGCGTGCTGCCTGCATCCCACACATGCACAGATAGTGCTTCACTCATTTGCACAGCCCGGTTTCTGGCGCACCACAGACCGGGGCCAGTCCAGGGGCTAGGGCTGGGGACCCCTGCTCTACAAGAAAGGGTTTTTTTACTTCTATAGTGAAACAAATATATACCTACTTCATTAATTACTCTAAATAAGACCTGGGCATTTTACAGCCCCCAATTCACATCTGCTCTTTAGCTGATCCTGTCCGGCCTACGTAGGTCAATCGGAAATTAAAAATCAAGTGCACTGCAAGGACTGGAGAAGCAAGTTGGATCCAGCTCAGCACAATTGCCATGTACGCCTTTAGTTGGCTGGTGGCCATGGGAGAGCAAGGAAAGCACTTTTTCTGCACCTGTACAGCACTTGCCTCTCACCAGCTTCAGGAGTTGAACTGATGGAGTTTGAGGACATCAAATCAGGTTATATTGGTTTGGCACTCCACAACAGTCTCAATTTCTCATGTGGCCCCTTGGGAAAATTAATTATCCACCCCTGTTCTAAATTGTAATGGTAATCCCTGGTATTATAATAGATACACTCAACCTCTCTATACTCTCCACAATTCTGATGCCCATGGAGTGTTATTTTTTCATTATTATCAGAACTATCAGTATAATTATAAAAATTTTCTGAAACTGAACATTACTGATGTATGTGTTCTAAAATTAGAATAACCTAATAACTATTCTTAGTTCTACATAGCTAATTCTCAAGAAGTACTTTACATGGAGTGCACTTAAGTGAGCATTAAGATGGCTTACATATCTCTCTGTAATTAGTCTGAATTAATCTGTACAGCAACTTTAAAAGGTAAGTATAGTACTACTGTTTTAAACACCCTTTGCAGTTGCATTTAAATATAGTATTAAGAAAGAAGCAAAAACACAGCTGTTTCTGAATTACAAAACTTTCTTAAAAGTTTATTTAAAATAATACTTAACAACACCATTGTTAAATTGGTTTACTTTAGTAAAAAGGGATATAAATTATAAATGAATGCACATTTTTCTCAATTCAGAATTTTTGTATTGGAATGGAGAAAAACATTCCAAATTGGTGTATTTAATAAATGTGGATTTTACTGACAATTTGGTAAAGGAGGTAGCTAATGTTATTTTAATAACATTCTCAAAAAATGGCAAATACACACCTGCCATGCCTTTGGGTTTGCATTTTTTCCAACAATGCCTCCATCCTGAAATCACTTCCCTTAAAGCTGCTGGGGGAAAAATGAAAATTGTGGTACAGTAAGCTATCACCATTTTTGCCCCTCCTATCACACTGAGAGTACACACATACTTGTACACACACACAGCCAAATACAAAAAACACCTATCCTTCATTATTTGTGGGGAGCCATTTATGTTAAGATTTTGCAGATGTTTGTTATTTTTACTGTGATTGTAGATATGTTATTGTATATATTTATTTTATTGGTTTTGTATTATTTTAACTGATCTTAATTACTTCTTCATTTTGATTGTTGTTGGATTGTACCTTGCTGAAAGGAATAATTTGGTTTGCACTTTAAGTATGTAAAGAATCCATTGAAAGAGTCCATGGAAACTCTTATCTGAATACTGGAAAGATCTTGCATATCTGCTCCCTTCACCATAGAACGGCTATATTTAGTCAGCTGTATGTAAACCAACCCCGACTGCTTAAGTTTGCCAATAAATTGTTAAGACTAACTACTAACTACTTATTCCTTAATAAAGTATCTTAAATTCAGAACTTACCTGAAAGTTGCCATCTAGTATTTAATATTTAGTATAAACAAAGATATCATTACATTTTTTCAGATTTCTTTCTTCTAAAGTCCTAATTATTTTCATTTCTGTTAAGGCAAAAGAAAAAACATATAACAATAAGAAGCATGCCTCTTAGATTTAATAAACAGTTCCAATTTTTGCTATTTTATTGTTCATATTTTTCTCCATTCTTTTCTCAACCCTAAGAATCATCAGATTAAAAAGTTATCAATGGCATTTCCTAAACTATATTTAACAGCAAATTACACTTTTGACTGTATCCCCAGTATGCCTAAAAACATATTCAGTCAGTGGTGATTGGTACATATTTATTTATGTTATTTTCCATAAGACCATTAATGTAGCAACTAAAAAGGTCAATGAATAGAGAACGTAAATTGATGGTGTAAATAGAATTTAAGAGTTAGTAAAGGTTAATCTCCTAGACCTAGCACATCATGGCAAAAATATCCTCTTAAAGACCCTCAATGATTAATTGAATTGCAGCTAATTTAATTAAGCTTCTAATAATTCCCTAAATATTTACCTTCCTTTTTTAACTAAAATTGTAAGATTATTTATATATACTGTTCAAAAAAAGTACCTCCCATCTTTTTCCCAAGTACTGATTAGCCAACCAACAAGAGTGCATTTTTGTTACAAATTATTAGAGAACCATCCTACATTAAGTATTACACTGATACTTAAATCAATGAACTGAGGCTTCCTAGGATATGAAGAGAAGTGCATCTTGATTTTTTATTCAAAACGTCAGGTTTTTCAAATAGGACCTTCTCAAGTATCTGTAAAATAGCATCTCAAATTATTTTTAAAGTTTGCATTGGGACTTTCCACCCTGCTCAGAAAGAATTCTTGTCGCATCTGTTGTAAAGAAAAGTAGTTGGGCAAAGACGATTAAAGGAGAGATGGGGATTGTATGACCGCATTCGCACGACACTTGCCCTGGGTCACGGTTTATTCATTTAATCCAATTTTCCTGGATTCACATAATATGTTGAACGACAAAGTAACCCCACACCGGCTGGGTTCCCATCGCTCAGATGCGACAAATGAGTAAGGGCGAACCGACAAGAAAGGACTAAGAGAACGGGAACCAAAGCATCAGAAAGGGAGCCAACTCGGCGGCAAATAACTGATGCCAAGTACTCAGAGCACTTCAGAGACGCAAGGCTCCCCGCCAAAAAGGAATCGACGAAGCTTACAGACCACCAACCCGCTCCCGCACACCAACACCACCTTCCCCCGAATTCTTCCGTTACCTCCAAGCCGCTCCGAGGCGAACAATTACGACCGCCCCGCCCACCTTCCCTTCGATCCTCTCTCTATGATTTACGCCTACCAGAACCGCTGCCTGTGACGTCACGTCCTTTCGTTCCAAAATCGCGGAACGGCGGCGGATATCGCGTGCTGCAGGTGTGGGTCGAGGTGTTGGTGTTGCGAGGCGAAAGGAGGAAGAGGGAGAGAGCAGTGGCCCATAATGGCTGAGGAATTCTGGGAGTTGGAAGTTCGCAAGTCTTAAAGTTGCCATGGTTGGACACCCCCAACTTAGAGGAAATAAGTAAATGAATGGTTCCATTTCTAAGTGTAGAATAGAAACACATTTGGTCCATCCAGCAATAAGAGAGGAAACAGTTTTGCTTTGAAATCTGTACTTCCAGTACTATGGGAACCTCTCAAGACACAGCAGAACTGCTAATGACATATTCACGTCACTTCAACTGGTTCCCCTCGTGATATATGGAAGTTACAGTTTCCAGGATTCCCAGCAAAAACGGGCAATGGGAATGCTGGAACCAGTAATCTCAACTCAAGTTGGAGAAAGTTGCACCAGTAGCTAAATTAATATAACAACCCACCTCCAACCCCTTAACCAAGAAAACTGCAGGAATATGTCCAGGAGGAATTTGAGAGACACAAAGCCAGAAGAACAGCAGAAGTTTTAACTAAAGATTTGGACAAAGAGGCTGTGTAGAGATAGTGGCCTCTTGTATGATAACGATGAGATTCTGGATAATTCTAATTCTGAAACCTCAATTCAATTAACAATGAAGCAACTGAATGATTTGGGTCGTAGAACAGAAATAAAAATAAGCTTTGATGATTAAATAGTCAACAAGTAATTGCGGTAGTGAAGATACCGGATAGATCTTGATTATCTATCAAGAAAATAAAACTTTAAAAAAAATTCTGGTTTTACTGAGATACCTATCTGCCCTATGGATACTCTCTTGGCCAAGTCAGGTACTCCAAGGGGGTGGCCTTTCTTTCTATTAATGATTAATCCCAGTGGAACCACGAACACCAGAGTAGGAATCACATGACACCCTCTATAGTGGGATGCATTAAATGCCCTGGAGATGGAACCTAGGGTGTCTTTGTCCCGGAGAGATGAAGAGAGGCTATTCAAGATTGCGACCCTCTTAATGGAAAGGGACGGTCATTATCCGAGCAGAAAAAAAGTAAGTTAAGGGGCTTGTCTCTCCATTGCTTTTCTACACTGCCCTCCTTTCAGGAATAAGGTTGAGGTTATACACACACACAAACACAAACACACACCCAGAGACAGACAATATGTTTTGGAACACCAGAAAAGGAGAGTCTTAAGCTAGGATTGAGGGTAGGGGCAGAGAGCGGGAAGAGGACATTAAGCATCCATTTCTACTCACTTCCTTTCCCAGGAATAATATTGGGATACCAATGTTGGACAGACCTTTGCTTGTAACTGTGGAGTAGACCCTGAAGTGTTAATGGAGTGGTAGACTTAAGAGGTACCGTTTGGGTTAGGTTCGGGTCACGGACTAGAGCCTTCTGTGGGGAACCAAAGATTGGGATGCAGCTGAGAGGCATCACCATTCTAGTCACTGTCTCTCTTATTCCGCACTCTTTATCAGTTGTACATTATGCAATCGCAGTTCGATTCTCTTCTCAGACTTGCAACCTCATATTACCTGAAATCAACTTATATTTCAAATGAACTACAATGAAAGTATAAATTGACCCCCTCCCCCCCCAAAAAAGTCTGTACCCATTCAAACCTGTTTCACCATCCAGAATTCCAGCTCGTGTCAAACCTTCATGCAGGTAAAGATTTTGTGGCTAGTTTCATGAGTGGGGAGCCCCACCCCCCCATCTCTCTTTCTCTCTCCCTCCCTCCCTCTCAGTCTCCCTCTTTATGTCCTTCAGAGGAATTTTATAAAGCGTTGGAATTCTGCATTCAAAACATTTTGAATATGAGACTTCGGCATCACTGTGATTGATCCAATACGTTTTGGATAACTGTATTAATCAACTTATTTTAATGAATGTTTTCCTAAAGTTGGGGTGGGGGTGGAGTCCTCCCTTTTGATCTAATCCTGGACTTCTTTTTTCCCAATAATGTATGTTTTAACTATATGGCAAGATACAATGGAGAGGAATAATAGACTTTATAAGGCCGAAGTAAATACAGTTCCATTGATTTCACATATCAACACGCCTTCATGTATACTGTGTTTGTGACGTATTACATGATCAGTTGTTAATTCTGGTCTTTTTATCCTGCAATTGATCTGTTGGCTTCCTGAATTCCAATCTTTTAGCCCCTATAAAAAGACTCGGTTGTTTTAGGCGTGCACACTTTTTAAAAGAGCCATATGATCCAACCGAGGTCTTACTTGACCAACGTAGATTGAAGTAAAGCATATTTTGTATCATTATTGGTCACTATGAGGTGCTAGAAATCCATCTAAAGAAATAGGAGGTAAACAGTGAAGGAATAAAACATGATAATAGCTTATTTTCAATATTGCAGGAATTGAGGAACGAAAATAGAGATACAAGTTGTGTTACTTTTATGTATTTTGATATGGCAAAGCAGTGGGGGATTCCAGAAGGGATGAATAAAAATGGCTTATTTTGGTTCTTATACTAAGATTTTATCTATTGCTAGTAATTGATTCCATGTAGTAACTAACGGCGTGAACTAATATAGGAATCAGTTTTAAAAGACAGGTATGTTGTAGAATGTTATAAATTGTGTCCAATGGCATAATTTTGTAGATGCAGAACTGCACAGAGTATACTTTTGACTTTGCCCAAGTCAATATTAAATATAAATAAAAGAATCACTGATCTGTGCTTCCCTTGTCCACTTTTCCTTTACATTCATTTTTTTTAATAAATTATCCCAAGTCTGGTATAAAACTATTAATATTAACAAGACACTAAAAGTGCATTTCAGGATTTTTCTTACCAGTATCCCCTCATAGATCAGATTTATAACATGACTCATATAATTAGTACTTATGAATAAAAAAAAGAAATGAAAATTGGATTTAAAATATTCATTTATCAGTTCTCTCGTAGATTCTCTCGTAGGGGGGGAATGTTGATTGTCAAAAAAGCATTGCATTTTTATTATATTCACGGACCATTTCAGTTTAGTAAACTATCAGGATAATTTTTGCAATATGTAGTTTGTCATGACCTCTTCCCCTCTTTAAATTTGACTTACGGTCAAGTGTTGATTGATACGACTGTTTAGAAACTCCAGACCAATATCTTAGAGGGAGCTTGTATTTCAACCCTAAAACCCCCATCCAAGCTATACAATTCGAGATCTTAATACATACCAGCCTTAATTCACTTGTTATATTGGGCTTTCTCTGCTAATAGTTACCAGCTGTGAGTAATACATTAGCAGATCTGCAACATAGTGGAAACATATCATTTAAAATGATGGCGTTTAAATAAATCAGGACCAAATGCCCTTGTCATACGACTCGTAGGAAAAATGCTTAATTGCTAGTGTGGCCAGGATCTCCTGTCCTCACCATTTACTTCGCCCAAAGCAACGGTTACGACGGCCTGAGTTTTCAACCCGCGTTGCCGCAAAGAGGCTACTTACTGTAGTTGCTGTTCAGATCTCGTCCTCCTTTGATTTTGCCCCTCTTGTCGATCTTGACGTACCACTGAGTCCGGCAGAAGAGCCTTCTGACTCTCAAATTCCCCCCTTCCATATAATCGTAGCTTCTAGTATGTCGCTCCGGGGAGGAACAGTTCACATTTGTAGCCATTTGCTCTGGGTTCATGTCATTGCAAGCTAAGGATAGAGCGCCCACCAGGAAGATAATGTAAAAATAGGATCTGTTGAACAAAGTTGGCAGGATCCATGTCAATATCCATTTGTGCATTATAGTGCAGTATGCTGGGAGCTCACGAACAACATAATGAAAAAAATCCGTCTTCAGTAGCTCGTCGTTCCTTGGTCATTGACCTGTCCTCTGTTTTTCCCTGGATTTGTAAAGTGACTTTAACCAGCGACTGTGCTTCCTCTTGCAAACAAAACAAAGCCAAAAAACCAGAAAAACAAAACAAAACTTCTTTGGAAATATCGGTCTGTTCGAGAAAATCGGCCCTTTAAATATCCTCTGTCCAGGATTTCCCTTCAAAGAAAGAGGTTGTTGCAGTACCCACGGCTGCTGTAACTTCCTTCGCTACTCGTATTCCCTGCTCGCGCTGAAAGCAAAAGATCTATCAGGAAATTGGTACGCATAAATAGTTATGGTCATTACATAAGCAAATGAATAAAACAGTAAGAAGGCAAAATGTTTATGCCGACACGTTAGCCACGGTCTGGGACGCTGATAGCCCTGTTCGGCTCGCTTCTCTTTTTTAGCTCAGTTGCCAGATTTTTAGATGCAGAAAGACACTCTTCAACTCCTTATCATTTGATTGCTTCACCCGCCTTACTACGTTAGGAAATCCTCACAGGCTCACTCCTAAAACCCCAGTCGTAACTATCAGGAGAACTGCCTCACATTTCTCCCTATTTTTTTTTTTTAACTCGCTCCACACTCAACTCACACACAAGCACACAGATTTATTGCTGCTGCTGTTGGCTCATAAGAAACCTGTCAGGAGCGTTACCTCCGCTATTACAGAATTGGCGAGGATGGGACAAACTGTTAGCAGCTAAAGAGCAATCTTTGGAGAAGTTTCAAAGAAGACAGATGACTTACTTGCTCCTGTCGATAACAGCTGGACCCACGAGTATTCCATTTCTCCCGTTTGCCTTTTGCAACATGAGAGGCTCTACTGTAGCTCCAAACTTTCCTAGCTCGGAGAAGACTGCGACGACGGGATCATAATTGTTTCCATAAATCAACATGCGCAAGAGGGTGTGTGCCTATACACTTGTGTGTGTGTGTGTTTATGCGCACGAGAGAGCAAGAGAAAGAGAGAGAGAGAGAGAGAGAGAGAGAGAGAGAGAGAGAGAGAGAATGTGTTGTCTTTAGCTTATTTAGAATTAATTTTTTTTAAGGAAAACCTTTGCTGACCTCTCTTGGAAGCAATTAGGACATAACCAGTCAGCTGTCAGTGGAACACATGAACGGAAATTCAATGCTGTGCCGAATTCTGCAGTCATCAGAGGGAGCTAAGATCGTGGTTGATGCCATGGGGTCTCAAACCTTCTAGAATCCTGAATTCTTTGGTTCCTAAATGCAAACACTATCTTGCTGTTATTGACTATTTCTTTAGTAAAAGCGTGATCCCATCTTCGATTCAATTGAATCGCATCGTTTTCATGGAACCAAGCTGGATGATTAGTCAGATTGGGAGTCAGTGCAAATGATACGGATATCTCTGGATTGCCCGCCATCTTTACCAATGATGTGTCATCTGTCAGTCCATGCCCACCGCAGGTATCACTACAGGAATGAACACATGATAGAGAATAAAAATCTGGGCAGCTCTACAAACAGCACAGTAGCTAGTCATAGCTTTCCCATTGGTGAGGAACTGTATTAACCCTCTTTTGTAAAAAAAACCAAACAAACTCCAGCATGGTGGGAACTTTACTTTCATCGAAAAGCTTTCTGCATTATTTTTTTATAGCGTGTTATTTCAAGAAGTGCACAAAAATGTAGCTGTCGCTTGGTGACGGGATCCAGTCATCGGCCAGTCAATCCCATTATAGCTTCAGAGTGCTGCAATGGCCATTCAAGATCTCATCATTGGGACTGAATACCTGAGATTTTTTTAAAACTGGAATCAACCCAGGAACCTTCTCTACTTGGGTATGCATGTCCTTCCAAAACCAAGTAGTTTGGGTTAGGATGGTTTCCCCCCTCCCCCCTCCCTTTTTTTTCTTCTTGTTCAGTTGTGTCTGGTTCTCGGGAAACAGCTTCCACCTTACCATTTTCTCTGTACAATTTCTCAGAAATGGTTCGCCATTGCCTCCTTTCTAGGGCTGCGAGAGAATGACTGGCCCCAGGTCACCCAGCCGGGCTTTGTGCTTAAGGCACTACTATAACTCCCAATTTCTAGCCTGATGCCTTAACCGCTACTTCAAACTAGCTCTCTTTCCAAAGCCCATAAGGCTAGCATGATTAGAACAGTATAGTTATATCTACATTAGTATGATTAGTGCAGTATAATTATGCATACAACGCAGAGAAAATCACAAATGGGAAAATGATGAACACAGCATCCATAGGTAGCAATAGCAATAGCAATAGCACAGACTTATATACCACTTTATAGTGCTTTTTACAGCCCTCTCTAAGCGGTTTAC
>JAOYMU010000002.1:27001942-27014490 GCA_025802295.1 Psammodynastes pulverulentus
GCAACTTTAAGCTTGGAGGACTTCCCAGGGGGAATTCTGGGAGTTGAAGTCCGCCAGGCTTAAAGTTGCCAAGGTTGGAGACCCCTGCTGTAGAGATTCTCAGTCATCCAGGTCATGGTTGTCCCAAAGGTGCTTTTTCAGGAGGCAACCACATGTAAGAATGTAGATGCTGCTAGTTTTGTATGCTGTGTTTTGGTCTGTCAGGAGAGTCTTGAAGGACCTCGAGAAAAATGAATTGTGGTTGTGTTTATCGATAAGTACTATGTAATCTGTAAGTTTTACAATCAGCCTTGTAAGATAAGTTATTTCTTTATTAAATGGTATTACAATCAGTCCTTCAACAAGACCCTTGAATTTTGTGTTTATATCCAGATAATAAAAAGGGATGGGAACTTAAGAAATACGAAAATAAAATAAAGTAAGCAAGCGGTTTGACCTATTAAAACTTTCAGAAAGATGCTGGCAAATTCAGAATTCCTTAGTATATCGTAGATAGGAAAGTGCTGTGACAGGATTTATAATGGTTAAAGAAGAGAAATGCCTCCAGATATTATTTAATGTTATACCTGTATTTTCTCTCCATAATAATCTTTTTAAAAGAAAAATATTACAAGTACTGATAAAAACACAATTGTCATACGTTTTCTTAATACCCCCCCCCTTTTTTCCCACTAGTCTCTTAAAAGCTGCAATTAAGACAAAAAAATTGCAGGGCAAATTCCCTAAAATATATGAAGCAGTAAATATATGCAAGTTACTGAAATTGAGAAAAAAAAACAACCATTGGAAATGTCCAAAAATCTATATTGTTGCTGTTTATGTTATTTAATAAGTTATGTTTAATAGAGAGTAGTTCAATACCAATCTTGAAGCTTATATTAAAACATTTTGAGAAAAGAAAAAGCACTTTGCGAAATGTTGCCAAAAAGTTTCTTGCAAACTAAATGGCCTACAAAAAGTGAGGGGAACATGATATGTAATATACAATTTCTCTATATTGTATTTTTAAAATATGTAGGTATAATATGATCAGTGCTGATTAGTAGTGGAGGGATCTTGGTGTCATATATAGCCAATTAAAAGCAATGTATGGCTCAGGATGCTCATTTATGCTTCTAAAATAATAAAATAAAATAATGGATTTTGACTTTAGGAAGCACTCTAGCTTTATCAGATATGGCAGGTTGGCAAGGGTAAATTTTTTAAGGACATTGAAATATATTCATAATGTTGAAGAATTCATTCAAGTATTTGACCCTTCGCAATTGTAAAATTCTTTGTATTTTAAAATGAGAAGATAGACCAATATGTTTTTATATGGTCAAGATTTCATTGGAAGTTGATTTAGATTAGATTTCTTTTTACTTTAATCCTTAGTTCTCTTTCCTCCTTGTATTTATTTACAAGGATCAGATTTGGATAGAGTAGGAAGAATGTGAGTAAATATTGTACTTGGACTCTTTCAAGATGAGGGGAGATTTTACTTATAATAAAGCATGGAGCTTTTAAAATTATAAACAAGCTATTATTTTTGGTTCGTTATATTTCACTAATTTACTTTTTAAAAAACACATTCCCTTCACTTCAGTGGAATTTTTGGGCAATTGGGTATACGAGAAGCAGTAGTGTGTGTGTGTGTGTGTGTGTGTGTGTGTGTGTGTGTGTGTGTATAAATATTTTCTTTTATAGCCTTCATAAACTGCAAAAGATGGACAGTGAGGTACAAAGAGATGGGAGAATTCTAGATTTGATTGATGACGCATGGAGAGAAGATAAGTTACCATATGAAGATGTGGCAATACCTTTGGTAAGTTCCTGGATAATTTATTTTAGAACATTTTCTCAGTTTCAAAAAGCTTTCAATGAAGCTTTTGCTAATAATTTTATTTAAGCCCAGTCAAGAATTAACATTCTAAAAGCCTGATAAAGTTTCTTCCTATGAGCAGAAAGGCGAGGTATAAATAGTACAAATATTTATAATAAAACTAAAGCCGCAGTTGAAGCTGTTGTTAATAAAGATACATGCAAACATAATCTTACAGATGCCACATACAGTTCTTTTAATATTGTAACCTACCTACTTTATAGCTGTTTGAAATGTTTTTAATACAAAAGTTGTGCAGTGATCTATGTTTAAAGGGGAGAATTTGATTCAAAGTGTAAATTGAGAAATATGTGACATTTATTAGCAACTCTTAAAAGAATGGTCATTCTCTGCACTATTTTACTCCATGAAAAGAGCATTTGATTTAAGGAGGTGTCAACAGGTGGGATGTACTGAAGCAGGAATGAGGAATTATCTTTCCTGTTTCCCAATAAAAATTGCTTCAGCAAATGATAACATGTGGTTTGGTTTCTGTTCATTTGCCATCCTATCCCAGGCTTAAAATTGTTTTACTTGAACCAAATCAAAGTAAAAATTACAAATCATAAAGCAAGCGGAACAGTTCGAGATTGGGAGGATTCATATTTTAAAATGTTTTATTTGCATAAAATAAAATGCATTTAAGAAATAAAATAATTCAGTGTTGGTTTTGTAATGGTAATATGAATAAACTATTCAATAAAATCACAGCAAGCAGACAAAACAGTATGTTTTCATAAAATCGTTTCAACTGCATTATCAAGAACCATATCTTGTTAACTATTGTATATTATGTACATCAGTTGTGTTGATATTTTTACAGCATGAATATATTAACCATAACATCTTTTTTAGCTTAAATGTATAATGTAAGAACATATTTTGTTAACCCTTTAAGTTGTACAGTATTGACATATACATCAGGTAGAGTCAGTGTTATAGAACTTTTAATTTTACCTTTTTATGAACGTTTCTTTAATATACAGATAGTCCTCAACTTACAGCAATTGAGACCAGAATTTCCATTGCTAAGCAGTATCATCAGTTAGCAATGGCAATCTTCATTGGCATGGTTAACTGAACTCCATGGTCCAAGGCAACTTCCTACCTGCTTGTCATTACCAAAGACAACGGAGAAGCAGGAGAAAGTTGCAAGTTCCAGGCCCACAGGCACATAAATGGCTGCTGCCAAATGAGGAGTCGGTGTGGGGACGGCCAGGAAAGGGCTGCACAAGTGGCCAACAAAAGCACAGAGTGTCTGGGGGATTTGTATGGGACAGGGAGATTTACCACAGTGACTTATGTTCTTCCCTGCCATCTTCTGCTTGTATTTTTTGAGAAAGCCAGTATGGAAGATTGCAAATGGCAGTCATGTGATTGCAGGGCACCTGACAACCAGTCATAAGTGCAAACAGTTGCCGAGTATGCAAATGACAACCATATGACAGCAGAATTGCTGGGATGGCTGCAACTCCAAGTACCAATCATAACCACTGTTCATTCAGTGCCATTGTAACTTCAAATAGCCACTAAATAAATTGTTGTAAGTCAAGAACTGCTTGTATATGCTATATCATCTGAGTGGTTTATTTCTCAGTGTCTATGGGGAGAAGGAATTAATAATTTAATAAAACAAGGTGATATAACATAGATCCTGAAGAATCAATAGGACACTCAATGTAATAAGCAAAACTTTAATTACAAACTTAATTTCCAAATGCCTAACATTTGAGCCAGCCACCTATTAACAATTGCATACATGTACTCTTATGCATGATGCACTTAAAGATATTTTAGGTTTGTAATTAAAAACAAAATATTGCTTACTTCCCCATTTGTAGATTTTTCTTAAAAAAAAACAAACCCACTGATTATTACTATTGAAAATAAAGCTTTTTTTCCCATTGAGATCTGTTGTTTCTTTAATTATTCAATGATATTTTTTATTTTAAGAATGAACTTCCAGAACCAGAACAAGACAATGGTGGAGCAACGGAATCAGTAAAAGAACAAGAAATGAAATGGACTGATCTGGCTTTGCAATATCTTCATGAGAATATTCCTACAATTGGAAATTAAACTGTATAAATTAGTATAATAATAATAATTTCTTGTCAGTTTTGGTTTGCAGTCTTTTGCCCTGTTAAGTCTTGTTTTGAGACAGCAGATAATTAATTGTTTTAATTAAACAGTTGTTTAAAAGGCACTAAAGGTATTTTGTAGATCCTAAGAGATTTCTTACATTTGTCCAAGTGCTAAAGATTTTTCTTGAAGTTTCCAGCAGAGGTCGCAGAAGTACAACAGTTTCCTTGAGTACGAATTGCTGTTTAATCAACTTGTAATATATTGCAAAAGTTCTATGTGTTTGCAGTTCTTGATTTCAATAAACTCTTATTCGTAGTAAATGCATTCTGTGGAAATGTAGGCAGTTCTGCTGATAAAAGCTTTTCCACTTCATATTTTTAATGCCATCTAGATGATGGATTGAAGGTACTCAAAATACACATTACCACACATAATAAAACTTTAATAGCTTCAACTATAGACGGAGTTAATGCACTGAAGCCAAGGAAGAAATATTTAACGTTTTTTCCATCTACTGATTTTCTACAGCATTTCATTCCAAACATATCATCACACACTTCCTGAATTTATAGATACGTTCATAAGGTATATACTCAACTGTAATATTGTAAACAAGAACAATGGTGAAAAGTCAAAGTGAGCTCATTTAAGTACTTTGCTGCATGCTGCATTTCTTAAAAGACATGATACTAAAAAGTTTATTCTAGAAAATTGGACCTTAAAATAACAACATAGCATCAAGCTTGAAGAGAATGCTTAAGTTTCTTGGTGACATTCTTCATAGATGATATGGAAAATCCAGAAACAAAGCCATTTCTACACAAATTTAGTGTCACTATTAAAATTTTAATGTAGTAGTCTTTGACTTATTACCAGAACTGGGACCAGAACACTTAAAATTGTATGGAGACTAAGATAATTCTTTTAAAAATTGCATATTGCTTGAATTAACACTTCAACTGTACTGAAATGGACCTCTAAATTTCTTCAAGTATAATTACTAGAGAAAACCTCCCTTTTACTTCTCTTTCCATCTTTTTTTTCCTCTTAACCCCAGTGACATAATAATTTTATGCAGCAACTTATAGCTGCAGTTGGGTTGATAGCCAAAAAGGAAGAGGTTACTATTTTGGGAGGCAATTTTCTCTACTTTTGTGGATCAACAAAAGTTATACAAGGGACACAATGTACAAAAGAGAAAAAGGAAAACAAATCAAATTTATGTGTATTATATGTGCCAAAAATTTTCTGTAGTAGTCTATTTTATATAATATATGATACATGTTTGCTAATTCAGGATGTCTGGATTGTAATGATTGATACCATGATACTGAGATGGATCCTGAGCCAATCAAATCAGCCAAAAATAGTTTACTAAGTTTGGAATGCAATCACCAACTTTACTTGGCCCCGACAGCCCATTTTGGCCTTTAAGGATGAATAACTGAGAGGGGAAATCAGGTTATGGGTCATGACCCCATAACTCGTCCATGTAGAGCTAAAACACAATTTTTATAGTATATCTCAACACAATACAAGGAAAGGAAACCCATTTTTTAAAATAAAAATCAGTTATATCAGTATTTTACACAGTGTTTTAAATATAGCATTTTAACACTAAATTAAATTGAATTTGCCCTTATTTGTAGAAAATACTTTCTTTGGTTATATTATTAAAGACACAACATATTCTCTTAATGCTTGGATTTTATTTTTTCTATTGGGAGTTCCAGGCAACAGGCTGTGCTTTAGGTACAAATGTTTCCTTAGCAAAACAAATCTCTGAAATACATTTCAATATCTCGTTTTCTGTGAAATTGCAATATGCATCCAAACTCAATTAAAAAAGACAAATTGTTCAAAGTCAAATGACATTCTTTTATCATTTTGTCCAAAATATTTACCAATTTTTTTCACTATTTGAAGGCAGAAGTAAAAATACTACTAAAAAGTGATAACATTAATAACATTTTCTACAATCTAGTACAATAGATACGAAACAAATGCCCCATTCATTATCTGAACAATTAAAATAGATGTCCTCCAATCTGGTGTCTTATAAATGCAGTGGACTTGCAACTTCATAATGGTCATTATGCCAGAGAATTCTAGAGGATCCAAGACACCAGAGGCCCCCAAATTGAGAAAGTTGATTTAAAGTGTTTCATTTCCTACTTACGCTCCATCTTCCCAGTAAACATTTCACTTCCTAGGTAATCCTGTTTCATAGTCATGGTGGTTTAAACCATTAATTATAACAGGAAGAAAAAAAAAGTCATTTCCAGTCTCCAAAATCACATAGCAATAGTGTCAACACTAGTTTGACCTTCTGGTTAAAGTATAGAAACAGAGAATGCATCTGAGAAGCCATCATTTCAAAGAGCAAAATAGATACATATTTTACTTTAGGGAAACTGGATCCAGAGCCAGATGTGCATGTCAAACTGAATCATAAACTAAGCAGCAACATTTTAGCCTAGCAAATTGGATGAATCCAGATGGATTCGTCCAAATGCATTCATTGTGCAATTCAGGAATCTTAGTGTCTTCTATGATTAAGATAATGTAAATATGTTGTGAAACATAAGTGTCTTTCAAATGAACAATCACTTCCATAGGATATGAGGGAAACACTATAATCATCTGATTGCAAATGCCCAATTCTAATTCATTTCAATTAACTGATCCCTAAGATGCTGATGAGTAAATCAGTTCATTTAATTTTTCATTATATTGAGTTTTCCCCGGATCAGGCTTCTTATGTTCCATGTTTCCATTCTGCTTTTGCAGCTTCAGATTTTATTTTCCTGCATGACAACATCAGCAACAATATATTCATTAGGTTTTAATCTAATCCATGTCATAAACATTAATAGTCCAAAAGTTCTTCAGCTCTTCTTGAGTAAAATGTTGAGTGCCATCCAATCTTAGGGGCTCATCTGTCACTATATCATCAGTCACTTTTTTTTCTATTTGCATGATTTTCCTGTTAAATCAGGAGTGATTTGGCATTGCCTTCTCTTGCCCATATGAAATCATGCTTTTGTCATTGTCACTGAAATTATCATTAACTATATTGGTGCTGCCCAATAAAGATGATTGCTTGCTTTAGCGAAGCAACTGGAATGTCTTGAGCCACTATAACAGAATGTAGGATGCTAAACAGGATGTATTCCACTACATACCAGTTATTCACTTCACCTCATACAAAGCAAGGGCGGTCCACACCAAATGGCATATAATCCCTATGAAAAATTTGGCCTAATGCTCCCTTAATTGCCAGGGAGAGAGAGAGAAAGGTTCCAGTTGTCTTCTTTTCCTCATCTGCCCTCATTTCCATCATCTTTAGGCACATATGTACCCCTCCACATTACTAAATGTTTAGATATGTTTTTATATTTTGGGAGACAGTTTAAGAAGCAAGCTGTTGTTGGCAACTGAGACAATATTGGAATGTTAATGCGGACCATCTGGACAACTTGCTAATGTTGAAATATTAGTGTGATGTGGTAATTTTGGAGTCTATGCCAGAGAAGGGAGAATGAGCTGTTGGTACTTTTTGCTCTAAAATCCAATAACAATTAACATATTATTTAAGAAAATAAAATGTATGATGTATATGTACATTGGGAGAAAGTGAAGATGTGCATTGATTCTCTTCCATCCCTGTGTTTTCTTTGGAAGGGAGCTGGGGGACGTAGTTTTCCAAGGAGATCTTGAAGTATGGGGTTTTGTTAGGCATGGAATCTGTATCTCCATAGAAACTGGCCATGAGGAGAGCAACAAACAGAGGCGAAGGAATTTCAACATTGCCAGACAGGCATCAGTGAAACAAGAAAACTTCTCTTTTAAAAATTAAGAAAAATACAAACCTATCCAAGGAATACATGGGGGACAGAAGTGCTACTTATTGCTGGGAACTCAAGTATAAGGGTGGGAGATTCTTGCTCTTAAAAAAAAAAGTCCAAGCTCTATCATACTTAGTAAGTTTTTTTATTCTTTTCCTTTGCAAATAGAGAACCACGCTAAAATATGCTTTTTAAAGAGATTCTTAACTAAAAACAAATTCTTAAGGAAAGAAATATTCTTCAAATCTTCATACCTTAATTTTCGTCAGAAAATATTAAAGACAAGTAAGACTGTGTCAAGTAAGCTAGAACGGCAAGAAAACAATCCCTTAACAGAAAATTAAAATGTAAATAGAGTATAAACTGGTGTTGTACCATAACAGTGCTGTGTTGTGATTTGAAAAGTACCTAAAAGTACCTAAATGGCTGGAAGAAGATGGTCAAAATTTTAGTAATAAAGATATTTTGTACTTGTCCCTGGCTTTAGACTTTTGAGATACATTTTCATATTATATCATCTTTCTTCCTCAATGGACTCCAGAGGAGTTTGCCATCCCCCTCATTATATTTTCACAACAAGGATATGCTCACCAGAAAGTTATCAGTTATTACTCCACTATTATCAAGTAATGTCCTGGAAGATTTCTGGGTGATCTTCAATAAAACTTCAAAGTTATAGGCTCAGTTTTAGAACAATACTTTCTTAAAACAGCTGGAAAATTCATTTGGGGGGAAATGAAAGAAGATAGATAAAGATGTATTTAGAAGCATTCTTCAGTCCTTTGTGTATTTCTGGGATTGCACTTGGCTCTAACTTATGGAATTCAGGATTCTAATGAAAAATTCATACCTATCCTGCAATTCATTTTCAGGTTAAGCAATATTCAGGTTAACAAATACAGAAAAGGAATAGGAATCAGTAAGAACAGAAATGAAAGGAAAAAGAAAATGAAGCAAAGCCAAGTCTCAGTTATATCAACAGCATTCATTATTCTTTCCATATCCTTGTGTCCTTTCAAACCATGCTTGCTTTCACTATTTCCATACACCACCTCACACATGCCTATTTGTAGTTAAATTTATCTCTTGTCTAGGTTTGAGGATCTCATCAGCTGTATTCACCCATGAATTTCTGAATCTTCTCTTTCCACTAAAACTGGTCAATTTTCTTTCATTTATTATTTATTTAGTCAATCAGTCAATCAATCTGTACAGGCATCCATTTCAGAATGAGTCTGAGCAGAAAACAACCTTAAAATAAATTAAAACAAATTTCCATCATAAATACATTTTTAAAAAAAAAAACCAGGCAACATAACCTTCACACTTTCAGGGCCTTAGGCTTGGGCATTTATTTGCTTTAATGCCCAGGTCATTCACTTTTCTCTTTTATCCATCTTCCATTCATTCCTGAGCCTATCTATTTGTGTTTTTACTACAAACATTCTTCAGAAATCCAGTCCCACTGCATTCTTTCATATTTGTTCACACAAAGAGAATGCTCACTTTCTGTTCTTCCCTTTCTTGCTTTTATAATTGTATTGATTCCTTAATACTGCATCAATTACAATTTTTTCAATATTATCATTTTTCACTATAGTCACATTACTTCTTGTTCTTTCTTTTTCTGGACTTTAACATTAACATAGTGATCTTTGATACATAAAGTGGCTAGATGTCCTGCTTTCCAAAGCGGGACATCATTGACCGGGGGAGGGGGGAGTGTGCATGCGCAGAAGGGTGGGGGTGAGCGTGGCAGAAGGCACGCATGCAGAGCAGGGTGGGGGCGAGCGTGGGGAAGCGCACGCATGCGCAGAAGGGTGGGGGAATTTAGGGGGAAAATATATTTTTTATTATTTATTTTGAAAGATCGGGACTTTTAGACCACGTCCTGGGACACGGGACAGATTCCCAAAAAGTGGGACTGTCCCATGAAAATCGGGACGTCTGGTCACCTTATTGATACATCATTATCTTTATCATAAGGTAAAGATTCCCCTCGCACATATATGCTAGTCATTCTGACTCTAGGGAGCAGTACTCATCTCTGTTACAAAGCCAAAGAGCAGCACTGTCCATAGACATCTCCGTGGTCATGTGGCCGGCTTGACTAAATGCCAAGACACACAGAACACTGCTACCTTCCCACCAAAGATGGTCCCTATTTTTCTACTTGCATTTTTTAATGTGCTTTCAAGCTGCTCGGTTGGCAGAAGCTGGGACACGTAATGGGAGCTCACCCCATTACGCGGCACTAGGGACTCGAACTGCTGAACTGCCAAACTTTCAATCGACAAGCTCAGTGTCTTAGCTACTGAGCCACCACGTCCCTTATCTTTATCATACATATCATCAAAATATTCCCCTCAGTCCTGAATTAACCATTATGCAAAATAAGCATGTTTGAGGTACCAAGGAAAGGGGGACACCAAAGAAGTTGTGACCTTAACTCTTTCAATGCCACATTTGACTTCAGTTTTTAAGAAATTTTTATATTTGCATTTTCCCTTATAGCAATTTTATTTAAAATGCAATTACAAATTTTTACAATTTGCATTTTTTTCCTGTTGCCCAAGTTATAAAAGACTATTTATATTTCTTATGGCTATTTAAAGTTATATCATTTTTTCCAAAATATTTAAATATTTATATTTAATATAGTTGGGGCATGATTTCAAAGAAAACTGAATTTTTAATCTCTTATTTTACCATCAACACTTATTACTTTTTGTCAGTTAAGCCATGGAAGGGCCAAGGGCATCATTGTTAGGCTGTACTTTAAAAATTATTTGTTAGTTTTACTGATTTTCTATACATTTGTTGTATAGAATGAAACAATGAAATGTGGAACAATTCACTTTCCCTGAGAACCTTATACATCCAGATTTTTTTTCTATCTTTGCTGATGCTGATGAACACTTGCTGAACGCTTAACAAATTGTTGAACACTTATAAAAACCTTCAATTTTATCAATAGATTTGTTTACATCATAAGTTTCCCTATTTTTTGTGATTGTATGAAGAGAACATACATCTATTAATTATTGCTTGGAAGAAAAATCTTCCTGAGTCATAAGTATAAATATCAAAATCTGGTTCACATCTTTTTGCCAGTGCTTTTGCCAATAATAAAAAATAAAAACTATTTTGAACAATGCCAGACCTTGTTTTTCTTACTCATTCTCCCATGTCAATACCCCTTCTGTAAAGTATACATCTGCTGGAAAAGCAATACTGATTGAAAATTTTCAGCAACTCTAGTTTTTCCCTGTAGGAAATTAGCACCCACCCTTCTCCTAGAAAAATGAAATATTCTAGAAAATATTAAAAAGGCAGAATATTATATTTCCCTGGATGAGAAAAGGAGAAATATGTTTTTAAAGACAAAGCAGCTCCCTGCCCTCCCTTTCAGCTCCAGGATGATGGGATTAAGACACATGGTCCTCAGGACATGATAGGATTAGCCCTCTATCCATCTCACCACATGGCACCTGGGAAGATTACATCACCCAGCAAGATTCAACCAAGCTAGAAGACAGCCTACCCTGCAAAGTTACCCCTTCATGGCCCATGGAAGTCTGATAACCAATCAGGATACATTTCTTGCCACAGGAACAGGAAGCAAGTTCAAAGCCCAACAGAGGTTATAAATCTCTCCCTCTCTCAACCCTGTGCTTTTTTGCCCAGGACCTCTATGTGGTCCTGTCCACCATTAAAACCATCCTTCCAAGCAGTCTCCATGTTTCCAGTGTCTTTCTTCCCACTTGGAACTGAACCCAGATGGACATTTCTTCCAACATTATGATTTTGGCACTCGACTGAGCAAAAGCATCCTAACATTACATGGATATGGCTGTAGGCCAGGGGTTTCTAATCCGGGCAGCTTTAAGACTTGTGGACTTCAACATGGCTGGCTGAAGGATTCTGGGAGTTGAAGTCCCCAAGTCTTAAAGCTGTCAAGTTAGGAGACCTGTGCTATAGGCTGAAAGATCAAGGAAAGTCTTTAAGTGTAATAATTAAAATATGCCTCAAAAATGCCACGAATGACTAGATATGTAAAAGAAATCAACAGTCGTTTTCTTATTTAAAGATTTTTTTAAAAACCCACACAAATTGAAATGGAGCGGGAGCATAAATCATAAAAACGAAACCTATAATGCCAAACTGTTTCAAAACGGATCTTCAACCTGAACACAAGAGTTGGTCTAGTTTTCTGGATAGGTAGATAAATGGCTGTGCTGGAATTTCCCTCTCCTCCTCTTTAAAGGTAATACCTTTAATTTGCATAGTAATAACCCAATTATTGTAAGATTAGGCTACAGGAATCTCATTATGGTTATTCTTACCCAACAGTCAATATTCCATTCGATATCTTTTAATCTTACCTACCTTAAGACATAATTAGTCCCAAATAAATGCTCATTCATCATTAATGCAATTCTTTTAATAAGGTTGGGGGAGGGGAGAGGAAAAAAGGAAACCTCTGTAATTTTAGCTTTGCTTCCCCACTAAGGCATCACAACTTAAATTCTTTCCCCCACTTTTCTTTCTCTGCATTTAGGGCTGCTATAGAAACAGTTCAAAAAGTGGCCAATTGGTAGGGAGGCAGGTAATTTAGTTCACTTTATTCTCATTGTACCTCATACAATGAGATTAAATACCTTCTTCAGTGTCCATGAATATAAAATAAAATACAAACACAAACACACATCCTTCCCATTCTATACATTGAATTGAAACCCCCTGATATT
>JAOYMU010000002.1:27014590-27026932 GCA_025802295.1 Psammodynastes pulverulentus
TTCCAAGCAGTCTCCATGTTTCCAGTGTCTTTCTTCCCACTTGGAACTGAACCCAGATGGACATTTCTTCCAACACCCCATTTCCCCTTTCCCCATTCAGCAGCATACATTTTCTTACACAGGTAGTCAGTCCTCAGGTTATATTCATTCATTCAGTGACCAGTCAAAGTTACATGAGCACTCAGTGAGGGGATTTATGATGGCTCCTCAGAGTTCCAGCTGTTGCAGTATCCCAACAGTCATGTGATCTTGGGGACAAATTCACAATTTCAATGTTGCAGCAAGCTATAGCCATGTTATCATGACTTCTAACCTACTAGCTTCTCACAAGCAAAGTCAATGGGGAAACTGGCAAGAAGTTGGAAGTTATGGTCACATGGCTCCTTACTTAACAACCCATGTTCCTTGAATAATAAAAGCAACCCAGGTTTCTGGAATTAACATTGCTAAACAATGCAGTTACCTGACATTGTACTTTCTGATTGTGCTGCTTAGCAATGGCAATTCCAGTTCCAATTGCTATAGTAAGCCAAGGGATACCTGAATTCCTATCTGAAAAGTTGGGGTTTTTTTGACCTTAACAATGTTTGAGTCTATGTTATTCTTCCAACCTTCCTGATAGGCTCTATTTTGACTTTCAGTCTTATGTTTCTTCGTACTCGTTTTGATATCCTTCACAAAACTGAAACAATTATCAAAGACTCATAAAATAAGTATTTAAAGAAGGAATCCTATCTTGTGAGAAGGAGCACTAATAAGGACTCTCTCTGAGGTACACAGTAGTCACAGAGTTGCAAACAACATGGAGGGAAACAGCGAAGTCAGGCTGGCCTTACATGTACAAATGAGCCTGTAGTGTCAGAATCAGTAACACAAATTATATTTTAAAAACAGAGTTCAGAGTATTTTATTGTTGACTGCATTGTCCATTAGACTAAGCTATGATTATTTCTTTCTTCTGTAGGATAAAACTAAAATTCATCATGTCTTTACTAACAACATTTTAATAAAATAATTGATATTTTCATAATAACTTCACAAAATAAAGCCCCATAGTTCACATAGGTTGCCAGTTGGACACTCTTCCTAATAACAAGACATGAATACTATTGCAGGAGTGAGTTTGTGTAACATATTTGTGGTATATTCAAGATGAATTTCACTCTATGTTAGAAATAACAATAAATGCAGTAGTAAGTGCCTAGCTATTTATAAAGTTGGAACGATGTCCTGATTTTTCTTTTTCATTCTTATATCTTTGCAGTTTGTATTAGTTTTTATTTTTTTCCAATTATAGCTTTTTAATAAACATTTTTATAAAAAGAATGATGTTTTAATGCTCCCAAATAAATAAACATTTTCCCTAGGCTTAAGAAGGAATTCACATAATATTGCTGACCAAGTATTAAAGAACTGAAGTAGTCTACATTCCTGTCAAATTAGTCAGAAAAGTGTGGGTCCTGAATAAATGCTAACAGCATGTCTTTGTATCTCAAAAGATGTGAGTTATCATGCCCATAAGTGGTTGAAAAGCTCTTTCTAAGCAGCGTACAGGGTTGCCCATGAAGAAAACATTAAATCTTTCTGTCCTCTCCCTCACTCTTCAGGGCTTCCATATGCTGGTAATATTTTTCTGGGCTGTTTAGAAAATGATAATCCCATGGATCCTTTGGTATGCCTGGAATGTTTGCATTTCCAACTGTGTATGTGTGTGTTTTAGGCATGCTGGAAAAGAAACAGCTTCCTAGTCATTTAGTAAAATTATACTAATAATGCCAGTCTTTGCATTTGTTTGTTGGTTTTTTTTTTGCAATCCACAACAACATAAATTCAGAAATCGAGAGTAAGCATTTAGAAACCTTAACAGCAATTAGACAATGGCACAACACCCTACTGGTTTGCAACAAATTAGAAATACAAAGCTATGGCCCTCCACCACAGATACGGTAATTTGAGAGGCACTGATCTAGATTATCTTTTGGCATTTTATTAATAAGGATGTAATGAGATATCTAGTTGAATACTTCACTGAAATTTAGGTACATTATGTCCATGGCATTCCCTGATCTGTAAAGCTCTTTCAAAAGAGATAAATTTAATCTGATATGACTAGCTTTTGTTAATTATTGCATTCGCCCACAATAACTAAATACATACTCACAAATATACTATTTAATAACCTGAGTAGGATCCTCAGTGCTCTCAGAGCTTGGTTGTTTTCTTGCAGACATTTGATTACCAAACTAAGTAACATCATCAGTGCTAATAGGGAGTGGGTATTGAGAGCACAAGGACCCACAGATCAACTCTGAGCTAACAATATTCTTTTCTATCAATATTCTGAGGGAGAACCTGGCCTAAAATAAATATAAGGAAGATGCAACTATAATTTCCCAGATCCTTCTCCTTCCCTTTTTGTGGAAACAAAGACAACATTTATGATCACTCAGTCTCCCCAAATCTGTAGGAATTCTCAGAGAGTACAGTTAACAATTTTGTATCACATCTACTAGCTCCTTTAATAATTATTCTGGCCGTGGACACTTGAATTCATTTAAATTGGCTTCCACCAGTCACACAACAGATGGCAACTAGGATTTGTTTCCCTTCTAAGAGAAGACAGATGCAAAATGAAAACTATAGCAGCCTACTTTCTTAGCATCATTGTTGGCTTTTCATCCCATTCTCTTCACAATGGACCTACAGTCCCTTTACCTTTCAACATTTTAACAAAGACAAAGTTGGATATAAAAAGTAATAATGGTATTATTTCCACATACTTGTTACATTCTTGCACACAACTTTGAGAACTACGATGTCAAATGAGGATATTTAGTCATATTGTTCTTCTTAGAAATACCTAACAGATACAGAATTTGGGGGATAGAGAAATAACCGCTGTCCCAACTTAAATCTTAAATTGCTCACTTAGTCTGCTTCTTTTCCAGTCTTATGTTGGTCCCACTCCTATGACCTTGTTTGAACTTCTTTTAATTGCTTTTAAAGAATAAACTCTTTTCTAGGAACTGTTCTTATCTATCTAGAAACAATAAAAGAAATAGTGGAAATACTGCAAGCTTTATAGTGTACAATAATCTGTTTTTCACATCTTACAGAAGAGCAAAAAGCCACGTTGAAGTGCTCTGACTTTAATTAGGGAATATGAATGATTCAGGCAACACTATGCTGTCATACAAATTAGAGAGAGTGAAGACATGCTTATAGATTATTGTAATTATTGATGAACAAGCTTCATTTCTTTCTTTGTGTAGCTTTGGAAGAGCATCCCTGTTTATTTTATAAAACTGGAATCAATTTTACCCACATATTAAATGCTACGTGGCAAACAGATGCAAAAAATTTTTATCCATACTCTTTTAGGTTTTATTTCTACCAGAATCCTGACATAGGAAGCACCTGTAAATTTATTTTGAGATTGAATATGATGACTTCTTCAGAACTGGAGGGAATTACTCTGCACTCAATACTATAGATATGATGAATATTTTCACTCTGATCTACGGCAAACTGCTAAGTTCGAACCCTTTGATGAAACGACAAGAAGTATTCTCAAAAACTTTGGCATGACTGCTACTACCTCTACCTGAATACTGTTAATAAATAGCTTATTGCAAAAACAAAGAGTTTTTATATCCTTTTCAAAAAGTTGTCTTAATGTTTTGTTTTGGTTTTTTTTGTTTTTGTTTTTTGGAATAGCAAAATACAATTAGAGAGTGCTAATTTCTTCATTTTCTAATGAAGACATGTTGGTACTTATGTAATATAACAGAGGGATCAGTCTGATTAAACACCAGGTTTTTTTTAAGAGACTAGGGTTTACTTGGTTGGCAGGCCAAGCAGTAACTTGGATTTTTGCCACACCAAGTTGGCATTTTCCACATAATGATAGATAAGTTACACATAAACTGGAATGATTATTATGTTCCTGATTATGCTGCACAGCCTATTTTTATTGTATAAATGTTTGCCATACATGGACAGGCCATGTCAAGAGGGAGTAAACAATCTCTCTAGGTACATTCCCTGCATCTGTAACATTCAGGCTACTGTTCTGGAATGTTACACAGACAAAGCAGAGCTTATTCTTTTCAACAACAAGGAAATTAAGTCCTTGTTGCTAGTATCACCCTATACATCTCATCCGAATCTCAATGTGCATGGCACATAATATTTTTATTCCTAACATAAGACATGGATCTTTAGAACTAAAAACATTTCCACGTCTAATAGGTAAAGCACTCTTATACAAAGCACAGAAAAAGAATTATAAATAGTATGCTAAAGCAATTTTTCTTCATATTCTTTCTTCATGACAGTCATTATTGTCATGTCTTTTGGGGAAAAAAACATTGCTCCAATAAAAGAGAATATTTGTAGCTCAGGGTTGAAATGAAGGATCTTTGGTGCTCTCTGAGCTTGGTTGTTTTCTTGGCAGACGTTTCATTACCCAAACTAGGTAACATCATCAGTGCTAGAAATCATTCCTCAAATCAAACTGTAGACCATTTACTATCTTTCCATCATAGTTTGCACATCTTAAAATTTCTTCTTTGCTCTACATTTTCACCATTTATATATAAACCTGTCTAACAATTGCTGGAAAACATTCAAGGCCTCAGTGAAGGATGTGGCATTGTCTGCATACAAAGTAATGTACAAAGACTTTACATCCCCCACCATATTACCATAAACATTCCTTACACATTTATTCATAAATATATTACACAATTTAGAGGATATGCATGCCCTTGTCTTCTCCCTACTAGCATTGAATCATTTGCTAAGCATTTCATTCTTACATATTTCATTATTCTTTGAACATAGATTGCTCTTACCACATTCAATTTCACATTCACACAGAACTTTCCAAAATTCAAGCCTGTTCATTTTATCAAGTTTCTTAAATCAGCTTTCTGTAAATCAGCACAGGTGTAATATGATCTTTGCAATCTTCTGTCCATTCTCAATTTTTAAGAAGTATGAAGCCATATTGCACTTCTCAAATTCTTGCATCCTATAACTTTCAATTAAAATTCTGCCAAACATCTTCCCAAACACTTTTATCAAACCAATTCTCCCACAATTTAGCATTCTGTAAGTATAGTGATACATTTATAGTATTTTTCCAATTGTGAATCACAGATTCAATCTTGATACATACATTAAATGTTGCACAGCCATCCTGTAGGAAAATACATCCATATTTTATCATAATTTGTCCAATTACACATGTATTCCAGCAACCTTGCCAATGTTTAATAGTCTTAGAACATGTATGACTTCCTTTCCATCACTGTTTTCTGAGACATTAGCATGTACAACATTCACTTTAGTTCCACCACGCTTTGTTATATCACTGTCATTCTCATTTAACTATCTGTGTATGTGCAAAAACATGCACACACACACACTTTTGATTCAATCTTCTATCTATCTATCTATCTATCTATCTATCTATCTATCTATCTATCTATCTATCTATCATCTCATATGCTGCCCATTTTACCGACCTTGACTTCTGCCACTATGTATCTATCATCTTTTATGCTGCTACTGCCAATCTTAACTTCTGCCATACAAGCCCCTACAATTTTCTTGTCAACATTTTTCAGAAGTACTCTGTTCTCACTTTCTTCCTAGAGCTGAGAGGACTAAGCCAAGAGAAATAAATCATAATCTCCCAATTTCTAGCCTAGTGCCTATTACCTCAAACCAGCTCTCCTTCCCATTGAAATATCTAAATTATTCTATCCAGTATTCTTTCACATCATTTATCTGAAATTATTTCATTACTTTTATTCTTAATTCCATGCAGTCTGCTAGAAGTTTCTTGTTTTTTTTAACAAGCTTTGTAAGGCCACCCAATTCAAACACTGTGACTCTGGGTGGCATACAGCTTAACAAAGAAACAACCTTTCCACCAAACCATATAATATTAAACATATACAATATAGGTAGCATTTGCTTAACTATAATCATTAGGACTTGAATATCCATTTGTAAGAAATTCAGTCATAAAGCACAATGTCATGTGACGTGACCTTATCACTTACCAACAGCAATCCTGGCAGTCCCTGTTGCCATCATTAAGTGAGGATTGTGCATCATTAAGTAACGATCTTATGTGACTGTGATTTGTGACTTCCTGCCAGCTTCCAACAAGCAAAGTCAACGGGGAAGCAATTGGCAAATGGCTTGGAAACAGACTATGAGGTATATAGATGGGTTGAGAGGAGGGAGAGACAGAGTGCTGTGGTGCTATGCCAGAGTGGGTGGCAGTGGGGCTGCAGTGGCACATGCGGACAGGTGGGTGAGAGGGTACGGAGGCACTATGCAAGTGGAACCATGTAGGCCTGTGCTACAGAGTATGAAATCCCTGGGATCTCTACTCTGTAGCAGGCTTCTCAGGACAAAAAGCAATGAAAGTGTCTTACCAACAACAACTTAGGACCTTCTCTCTAGTTTCCCTATTGACTTTCCTTGTGGAAAGCCAGCAGGAAAAGTTGCAAATGATGATCTTGTTGACCCTGGGACATTGCAATCATTGTGAGCCAGTCGCCAAGCACCTGAATTGCAATCACATGATCATGGGGATGCTGTGACAGCCTGGACTGCAAAGGCTTGTAAGTGAGGTAGGGTACTTATGGTTCTAAGGTGCTTATATGGTTCTAAGGTACTTATATCTATATGGTACTAATTGATTAATTGTATCTCTATGTATCTCTATGCATTCATTTGGTATATGCTGTGTGGTAATACTTGTTTGTGCCCAAGCTGTAATTTTCCTAAAGGGAAGTGATACCAGGATTTTGCTGATGTGCCCTAAATATAAACATGCTACAAGGAAAGAATTAGAAGTGTTTCTCAGAAATGGTAGATGGTGTAAGATACTACCCATATATGGAGCTTTAGGGCAGGAATATTATATACTTCTGCTTTTGTATGCCATGCTTTGTTAAAGCCAGATAAGAGTAACGCCTCAGGAAAGAGGAGGTGTGGTGGTGGGGAATGATGAATGTATAAAACTTATACCCTGGGCGTAGCCTGGGTTTCAGAATTTGCCATGTTAATGCTCTGAACCTGTGCACAATAAACCTGTGTTCTACAACCCCTCATGGTGTCTTCTCCTGGATTACATAATACTCAGGTGATTTATACCTAAGTTACCTGCAACATACCTACTAAAAGCATTACTTTCTGATTAATTTTCAATTCCAGCATTAACATTCTTCCCATATTATCTACATAAATTTGTCTTCCTTCTATCTCCTCTCTCACGTATATTGCTATCCCTCTCTTCTTTTCTTCTGCTAGGACTACATATAATTTCCCTAATTTGGGACATTCCAGCCATTTTTGATCTTGTCTTTTGATGTGGACTTCCTGCATACAAACTATATCTACCTTCTGTTTTACTAACAGTGAATACCTGGTTTCGCTTAGCAGGTGAATTTAATCTGTTAATGTTACATGATATCAAACTAATTCCTTCTACCATTTTCTTGTCTCTCCACTTCCTTCTGTCATCTATTAGCTCTGGTATCTCTCTGGTGTCTAGCCTCAGTACTATCTTCTTCCTTTTGCCTGTCCTCCTCCCTTCTCCTTCCTTTCTACTCCTTTTCCAATCCTGTACTGGATTGTTGTTCTTCCTGACTCTTGCTCTCTAGCTCTTCTCTACTGCTGGCTCTTCCTCTCTCTCTACTATTTGGTCATATAATTGCTGGGCTTTTCCCAGATCGTCAATCCATATTCTTCTTTACTGCCAGGTGACTAGCATCCCTTCTGGGACAATCCATCTAAACATGATGTTTCTCTTAACTAATTTTGATGCCAGGAAGCAGTAGTCCTTCCTCTGGTCCCTCACCCATCTTAGAATCTGCTTTAGGACTATCACTTCCTTACCCTTATATGTCATGGATTCTTCTCTACTGATTTTATACATGATGTCCCTTACTTTTTTACAGGCAAATCATAAGTGCACTTCTCTTGGCAGCTTATTACGTCTTGTGTAGTTGGTATTAATTCAATACACTTTATGTATCTCATTTAATATCTCCCAGTTATCCCTTTGTAAAGCTTCTGTAATTATTTCTGCCATCACTGGTGCCAGGTCTTCTTCCTTTGATTCCACCACATTCTGAAAACTCAGATAGAATGCCGCTCGATCCATTTCGAGATGGATAAGAAAGTCTTCCAGATCATTATTTAATGTCAACATCCTTTGGTCCACTGCCTCTAATTTCTCCTCTATTTGCTCTGTTCTTTTCTCCACTGTCCCTATCTTCTTTTCATTCTTCTCAATTGCTGATTGTATAGTACCCATTTTCTCATCCAATTTATGTATGTCATTTTTCATTTCTCCCATATATATCCTCATTTCACCATGGTTCTTGGATACCGTCTCTGTTAATTTTGTCATTGACTCCTGAATGGCTAAAGCATGGTTTGCATCGACTGCATATTTATGGTAGTGGTCTTCTCCCCACTGAGCATTTCTTCTATGGTCCATTAGTTAGATGGCGAGGCTGTCACTACTGATAGGTTGGACACAATTCTCTTTCCAGATCTCAATGCTGCGGTAGGATGATCCTCTGTTCTTTTACAATTTTATTTATATTTTCCCCAAACCCCATCCACCTTGTTTGTTTTATTTTCCCACACTTTTATTTAACCTGGCTCCCCCTCCACTTTTTTACCCCTTCATGTATCAATTATCATTATCACCTATTAATTTAATCTATATTCTCATATATCTCAATTCATAAATTCATAAAGATATACACCTTATTTAATATTCAATACTTATATATCATTCATAAAGCACATATATTTATCAAAATAAGATATAATTATTTAGAGTTAATAAGTCAATAGGTAATATAATTAATATTCTAATATATTGTCTCTTTAAATACTTAAAAGCACACTATACCAAAAGAAATAAATAAGAATTCATTAATTAATCCTAACTTTCTATATCTCTATATCTCTTTATATATGCCACAATAAATGTACTATTAATATCAATCATAAGCTTTTCAATCAATTTCAGAACAAAAATATATGACTATATAATAATATCAAGAGCTATGCAATTCATTCATCTACAATACAATACTTTCATTCTCATACAATACAGTGCAATCACTTCCTTATTACTTTCTTATTACTCAGTATATCTCCAGTTCTCCAATTCACCTCTGGTTGCTATTGTAATGCGTATCCTTAATTAGTTCTCCTAAGTTCATCCGTCAATAAAGTCAGTAAAGTCAGATCTCACAAGATTTAAAATAGTAAAAGGTAGGCTTAGCAAATTTCCTCAAATCTCTTCATCCATTGACCCACAGCGTGCTGCTTCTATAACTGAAAGTGTTCTGCCATTACAACTTTCTCCTTTTCCGTTCCAGATATCACTCTTCTTCACTTCTTCGTTCTTGTCTTCTAGCCTCACTCTGCTACTCTGCCCATTTTCCAATCTCATACTCCTCTTTCATAACCCCTTTCTGCCAATTGCTTTCTTTTATACCTTCTATACCTTTTATTTCCTTCCACTCAACTCCAATTTGTCCTCCCTCTTTGAAATCTTCTGGTTTCTGCTGTTATGCAAAGTCACTGCTCTCCTAACTCACTTGCTGCCAGTTCCCTCCGCTCGAGCTTTTATATTTCTCCCAATCTCTCTGGACTTTCTTCTTTCCTCTTTCTCTCTATTCCTGTTCCTTACCATCTGGGGGCTTCTCTCCTTCATGTTACCACAATTTGTTCATAAATCTTTGCTTCCTAATATCTCCTGGTGCTTCGCGGCTCTGGATCCACCATCAAAGACAACTGGACACTTTCGCATTGGGTTTAGGGGGGTTTCCGTGTAACACAATGGGTGGTCGCCCTCTTCCTCATTGCCCTCTGGCTTCCTCTCTTCTTCACGCGGCTCTCTGGGCTCAGTGTGCCCTTAGGGTCCCGACTGCCAAAGAAAACCGGAGTCCAGGAACGGAAACCATTCCCTTTCTCCCTCTTCGCCACTCCATCACCACCAGAAGTCCCCGTCTTCTCTCTTTAGTGGACTGACTGTTTCCTTGATTTTTTCTTGTTATTTATATGTTGAAAGAAACATATACAAAACATATAATTTTTTTATTATTATCTTTGACTTTTGTTGCAAGTCTTTGTTCATTCTGAGCCTCTGCTTTCCTGACTTCATCTTTGCAAATTCTGGCTATCTGCTGATGATCTGCCTTAGTTGTATGTCCCTTTTTCCATTTTTTGTACTTGTCCTTTTTTTCTTTCAATTTGACAGAGAGATCTTTGTGCAGCCATGCTGGTTTCTTCTTGGATTTCTTGTTTTTCTTTCTCAGTGGTATTGATCGAGGAAAAGAGATTTAGCCCATGGCCCCTATTTTGTAGGGCGCTTCAGGGTTACCCTTCTATTTTGCATTCACATGAGGATGCTGGGTGGGTGATCCATCTGTTTGGGTTGAGATATCATCAAAATGCAGATGACACCCACCTATATGTCTCTACCCTAGGCCCCTTGAGTCATTCTGTCAATGTCCTATCCCAATGTCTGCAGGCTATGAGGACTGGATGGGGCGAAACGGGCTCTGACTCAGCTCTAGCAAGACAGAGCAGATGCGGGTATTTGAAACCCTGACACAAGGTTCTTCCATCTGTGGTTCTGGAAGGGGTTGCACTGCCCCAAACAGACTTCAGTGCAGAATCTAGGGTTCTCCTGGATTCACAGCTCCTGCTCAAAGAGCAGGTGACTGCCATGGCTAGGAGGGCCTTTGCATTATTTTCAGGGTGTGTGTGTGATCCAGTTGCAACCTTACCTGAACTGGAAGGTCTTGCTCACAATAATTAACTCCCTTGTAACCTCCAAGTTAGACAATTGTAACATGGAGTTGCCCTTGAATACCATTCGGAAACTCCAACTGGTGCACAATGTGGCTGAGTGAGTAGTAAATGCTGCTAGATATGCAGCACATTAACTTTATTCCTGTGTAAGCTGCATTGATTATGAATGTGCTTCTGGGTGCAATTCAAGTTGCTTACCTATAAAGCACTACATGGCTTGGGGTACCTAATGCATAGCCTTTAAGAGTCTCTACCCATCCAATTAGGTCAAGCAGAATGGGCATGCAGCAACTCCCATCAACCAAAGAATGTTGGCTAGAAGGGACCAAAAGGTAAGCTTTTTCTTCAATGGTCCCTATTCTATGGAATATTCCTCCATAATGATCATAATGACCCCCTCCCATTAACTTTTTGTAAAGCCCTAAAAACTTGGTTATGTTTTCAATCCTGGGATACTGAATGTGCCAAGGGTCCTGTTTCCTGACTATATTGCTAATGAAACAAATATCTTGCTCTTGCATATGTTGAATTATATGATTTTAGTGATTTTATTGATTTTAAAATGCTTTAAAAAATTTTTACTTGTAATATATTTTGTGAGTTGTAAGCCACCTAGAGTCATTGACTGAGATTGGCAACCATAGAAATTGAACAAATAAATAAATGTTAAGTCTGATTGAAAATGTTGATCATTAACAGGACTTTTCCTATAGATAAATAGTCTGGTATTTATGGTAGCAAAGTAACTAGTATTTCTGCACCTCCCCCTTTGAACAAAATATTAAACTTGCTTTTCACCCAACAAAAGTTATTTATCTGTGTTTAATCAAGAGTACTTTTTCTTAAGTAAATATTTTGAAATATTTTGAAATATTTTGAAAATATTATTTGTGTTGAGATGCAATAATCAGTTCAAAGTGAGACTGCTAATTAATAACCTGCTAAAAATGTAAGCATAAAAAAATATATAACAAATGTGATATGATTCGACTTCCGGGTTCCAGCGGCGACGGATGCTGGAGAGGCGTGCTCTTGCCCCCAGCGTCCGAAACCCACCGTCTTGGAAGCCCTTCGGGGCCGGGTGCCCTGGTCTTGGGGTACCTGCCATTTTAGGGCAGCTCACCAGGGGTCCCCGGCCCGAATCCCTGGGGCCGGGCGGCCAATGCTTGCGCGCCTGAGGCTCCGGGAGGTGAGGCAGCATCCAGCGGCCATTTCCAAGGCCGCCGACTGCGCCACTGCACCCGGTGGACCCGGGGCTTTTTTTTAATGATCAGCAGCCCAAGAATTTGACTGGAGATGAGGTTGGTGTCCAGAGAAGAAGAAGAAGGGTGACGAGAGGCGCGGTGAGTGCGGCGAGGCATCCTTGGAGCAGGAGGGGGCTGGCCTTTCCACCCCCTCGTAGCTGGAGAGGACACTGTAGTTGAGAAGAGAGAAGAAGAGAAAAAAAGAGACATCTTACCTTGGTGAGTTTTT
>JAOYMU010000002.1:27054371-27079537 GCA_025802295.1 Psammodynastes pulverulentus
GGTGGGTGGGTTGATGGGGGGGGGAGCGGTTTGCAGGCAATGCAGGTGCTGGGAGAGTTATACCCCGCGAGCGGTAGCCTTGGCTTTGTCTTGCCTGCCGCTGCCCGATGCTTCTCGTTCTCACTTAGCAGGAATGTTAATTGCAATCCAAACCCCTATGATGTCAGCGCGGAACTATTTGGAAAACAAAGAGCGGGCAGGGAAACTCGAAAGACGGCGCAGATGGCAATCTGCTGAGTGCGCTGCGAGCGAGCGCTCTCTCTCCGTTGCGTTTGGACTGGGAGGGAGAAGAGGTAGAAGCCAAACCTTCGCCATTTCCTCCAGTCTCTGCTTCTAGCCATTTCTAGGGAAAAAATTGGCAGAGGATTCAGTTATGGGTCCCTTTGGAGGAGGGAACAGCGAAGTGTTGAGGAAAGCATACTTAGGATTGCAATCCAAGACCGAAGTTAGCGCGCCTGTTCCTTGGACCAGCCTATTTGCAGGGTGATGAGTCGGAACTTTCCTTTCCTTTGCGCTGTTGTTGCGTACGTTGCGAAGATTCGCGGAGCATTTAATTTTTCTCCCTGGCTTGCTGCAAATATTTCTCAGGAATGTGTTGCTTTAAGAGAAATGGTGTCAAGATTTTTTTTTTCTGGGAAGCTTTGCAGAAATATTTTTTGTTGTTTCAGAACGGCCTACATTGAACCTCTTTTCTGAAGAGTAACGATAATAAATAGGCAAAAGAAATGCAGTAGTGCTGATCAGTCTATTTCTCTCAAAAATGATTTTTCTAAACAAGATGATAGTTCTGTAACATCATAGTTTTTTAAAATGAAGAGTTCCACATAGCCTCACTCCAATTCGTTGACTCCTGTTTGGTTCCTCAGAATAGCACATTATTTCCAAATGGTTTGCTTATGGTTACCTATTTTGCCTTTTTTATGTTTCCTAATTCTTTAGCACCAACATGTAGCAGTGTATAGAGAGTATAAAATCTGTCTAAAGACAGTGCCTTTGGGTGAGTGCAGAGTTCCTTTCTCTAATGCCACCCAAAGGCAGGGCTCCAAATCAGAGATTAGGATTAATTTTCAGCTATGGATCTCTTGTAGAAATCAATTTTGGCTGCTGTGCAACATCAATATTATTTTTGACATCTTTTATTTAATCAGATCTTGCACAGTTTTTGTTTTGCTTTTCATCTTGGATTAGAATAAAAATGTATGGAAAGAACAGGATATTAGCTCCTTACTGGAATGAGATTAAGTAGCCCTTGTGAATTGAAGAAAGTTTTTCCAAAGCTAACTAGAGGCTAGCACTGGGTTGTATCTTGTTTTAATAGGGCTATCCAGATTCTCTCCGAGATAATACTCTGTACTTGAAGTAAAGCTATCATAATACAGTTGCAGAGAATATCAGCAAGCTCCATTTTTTATAGTTAAGCATTGTTTCCGATTTAGTGCAACTGATTTATTGGGCAAAATACTGGATATGGTGAAGGTTGAGGAAGTGGGGCTTCAGTTCCTGGTGGTATTTATTGGCCTAATCACCTAGAGCCTGTTTCATTTGATCGTTGCAAAAATGTTGCATGGAAGAACAACATTTTAAAAGAACATTTTCACATGCACTGTGAAATCTGATTAATTTTTGCTTTTCACAACCACAAAATGAGAAAGATGTGCTTATGAATCAAAAGCACAGGAAGCAGTCCTTATGTAGAGAATCCCTGGAACTAGACTCCACTTAAATGTGCACTTTATTTTCCATCTAAGTCTTTGGGCTGGCTTACAGCAAATCTAAATGAATGAATTGAATAAAACCTAAGAAATAAAGACACGTTAATAAATATATCTTCTCATTATAGTCTTGTGGCCATAAGCTAGAAAGACTTTGGGAAACTTCTAAATTGGCTATCCATTTCTATTCTACAGAATGCCTCCCCCAGTCTGGCCCACATTTGTTAGGCTACAAATCCAATCAACTATGTAGAGTATTGGCTGGAAGGCATAGGAATTATGGTCAAGGATGTCTGGAAGGCACCATGTGTTAAAAGACTATTCAAAAAGATACAGAATTGGAATGTAGTGGTTTTGTTCAATGAGTTTATTACATTGTGCAACCTCATGACTTTTTTCTCCTCCCTTTTCAGGATCACTTGGGTGGACAGTAGCCGTTAGATTCCAGAAACAAATTTTGTTTATTTGCTGTCTTGGTGCATTCAGAAAGCACTAGGGAAGAACCCGTTAGCTGAGAATGAGGACAGCTGAGGATTCCTCTGGAACTGTCCTTCACCGCCTGATCCAAGAGCAGCTGAGGTATGGCAATCTCACTGAGAATCGTACACTTCTAGCCATACAGCAGCAGGCCTTACGAGGAGGAGGAAGCAGTGGCAGCCCCCAGTCCTCCCTTGAGAGTCTCACACAGGATGAGAGCCAAATGGTTCAGCAATCAACACGACAAGAACCCCAGGGCCAGGAGCACCATGCTGACCACCTCTACCTGGAGAATAACATGTACCGGTTCTACCAGCCTCAGCATAAAGGAGAAGAGCTTCCCACCTATGAGGAGGCCAAAGCTCAGTCACAGTATTACGCCACACAACCAGGACAACAAGTTAGGGCCACCTTGTCTGGAGCACCTATAGAAGGAGGACAGCGCAGGACCTATGCTTCTGACATTAACAGCATACCGCAGGACGAGTCACTGAAAGAGCTGAGACATGGTCATGTACGGTCCCTCAGTGAGCAGCTCCTGCAGGTGTCCCTGGAGAGGAATGGCACTCAAGCACAGAACCACATGAGTTCCTCTCACAGCTACCCTCAACTTTCCAGGCACCACCAACTCTGTCTCTCTAGAGGAAAGTCCTCTGGGGCATCAGAGTCCCGTTGTCCTCCTCCAGAATACCCTTATATAATTGCTTCACAGGAGGCATCAGAAAGTTACCTTTCTGACCCCAGGCAGCACTACAGAGAAGGTCCAGGATTTCAACATCCTGAAATCAGGTAACTGTTTGTGTTGGTTTTATATTACTTTGCTTATGTTGAAAGTTGGAATTTCAAGAGGATACTTTCAAAGGATTGTGTTCTGGTTAGTCGTTCATTTGAATTCTTCCAGTGCTTAAATCTAGTCCTTTCCATCTTGTCAGAAAGTGGACGGTTATTATCCTAAGTGGAGATGTATGGAATTAAACTCTTTGTATCCTGTTTCAATTTTAGCTCTTCCTCTTTCCCCAACTTCACTTTTTTTCTTGTGGAAGAAGATTTGCCTTTGATTGATTTGTGCTTGTTTCTCTTGGCTTTGTAAAGAGATTTTGTTAAATTTTAGGGCAGATTGGGCACACAACTTCCATGAACAATGTGAGAAAGAATTGGCATTCACTGTTGTCCAAAGATAAAGAAGCAAATAATTCAGATAGCATGGAAAAATGTAAAGGAGTTATAGCAGACATTCTTCCAAGCTTTGTAAAGGGGTACAAAGGCCATTTGATTCTGTTTTGGGAGAGATCGTTCAGGAATTCCATTTCATCATACAGTTAGTCTTACAAAAATGGTAGAGGAAGAATCAGAGTTGTACCTCTTGTGTAACTTTGTACTTAGGAATGCAAGCTTATCTGAACATCCTATCTCTTTGGCATGTAATTCTCTTCCTAAGTTTTATGAATTGTGCCAGCAACCAATGGCTGAAAATACTGAGAGACAATCTTGGACATTGCTTCTTTTGGCCCATAAAGAACATTCCTTTTTGCTTAGAATATCATAGTTTTACAGCTGGTTTTGAATGGCATTTACAAGTACTTTCACAACTGCCTGCCACCATTGTGACTTATGGAGAATGAAAGGGGAACTGAACCATAGTTTCTGGCTGGAGACAACCTCGAGTGTATACTGGCAGGAAGAGATAATGCTGGAGGCAGGAAATTGGCTTTTTCCTGAGGAACAAAAGAAGGTGGGGGACAGTGGTGTGCTAAAAGGAAGGTGTATATATTCTTGTTTGTTCTACAATCACTTCACAAGAATGTCTGAATAACTGCATCAAAGGAGCCTTAGTCAGATGAGGCTATGTCTTTGTGCACAAGAAGGGCATCCATGTTTCATTCTGCTGCTTATCTGCATAACAGTTTAATCATAAGAGCAGGAGGAGAAAAAAACTCTAAAACTAACTTGTTTTTGTTTAGGCATTTGAACATTCCAGAATTAAACGGACCTTGGAATTAGTCAGGTGGGATCATGGTAGCCATTAATTTTGATTAAATATTTATGAAAGTTTACTATAGAGTTGTAGAAATTAATAGAAAACTGAGTCGGGAAAGTATTCACAGAACACACCAAGACATATGCTTGGTATGGGTTTTGGCTTAATGCAATGTAAAAACCTCATTGTGGCTTGTAAATGTGGGTTTGTAGTTTAGCATAATATGTGACTAATCAGAGGTGGGTTTTTAAATAAAAATTGGAGTAAATGAAAGCAAGGCATAGCAGTGTTGAACTCCGACACTGAGTTAAAGATCAAAGGGCAAATAATAAGCTGGATAGCATCAGTTGCACCGTGGAATCCATGCTTTATGAAACCAGGTTTGTGTTTTTCTCAAAATCAGGAGCCTTTATGCAAATAGTAATCAAAAATGCTGCACTTCCAATCTTATTAGTGGATAACTGGAAGTTAAAGCAGTCTTGAATGGTTTACCCATTCTAGGCTACCATATCTGAACTGGAAGAATGTGGACGACACCAGAGGCCAGCAAAGAAATACCCTAATTACCAGGTAGTGGTTGTCTGGACTTTTGCAGCAGATGTGAAAATCTTAACCCAATCTTCTATATTCTAAAACTTTCCTAGTTTAGTTAGTGAAATGGAGTTCAGCTAATAAACATTAGAAGTGTAGAATTTTTAAAGTTCAGAGTATTTAAGTTGTTCATATGGCTGACCCAGATACTTGACCTTTGCTACAATGCAGGGCTGGGGCCTTCTAGAAATTAATTATCATTCATTTTTTCATCTTTTAATTTTTTAGGGTGATGCAAACTCCGATGTCCCAAGCTTTCATGCCACAACAGGCTGCTCTATGCCATAACCATCTGGGATCACTTACTTCAGCTGGGGTGGCAGCTTTGATGGCAACTCAGGCTGCTTCTACTAGTAACCACTTGTCTCAAATAGAAGCTGTGTTGATGGAGAATAAGAAGTTGTTAAGAGAGAATGAGATGTTTCAAAGAGAAAATGAGTTGTTGAGGAGGGAACTGGAGAGTTACAGTGAAAAGGCCAACCGGATTCAAAAGGTAAAGATCAAGCATAGCTATACTTTATCCAACCTATCTACGGTAATCAAAATATATACAACTAATACACATTTTGTCATGGAAGATTAAATTTCTGCAATCAAGGACAAAGTCATAATTAAACTTTCTAAAATTTAAATCCTTATTCAGTGTAAGAAAAGGATATTTGTTGACTTATCTCTCATCTACCTTGGCAGCAAGAGTGGAGAATCTGGTTTTATGTTATCCAACAGTAGGGAAACTTGGTTGATGGGCCAAAGCAGGTCTTTTCAGGTTAATAGGCATGCTTGGAATTTTGAGAGCATATTGCAGAATATTTCACAATAATTGTTATGTGCTGCAGCAGCATGTTCATTACCATCACCATTTAATTTTGGATTTTTATATTCTGAGTACATTGGCATAATTACAAAGTACTGGGTTTGGAAATAGCCATCCACCATTTTTATCTTCCAAGAATCTTTATGAGGCCTTTGTTGCAGAATGCTTATTTGGAAATAAAGAAAATGCTAGAAATGAGACACTGCTTTATATTATGTCAGCTTTCCATTTTTAAATTTTTATCGGTGTTAATTTTTCCACACCATTTAGATAGAATTGATCATTATAAGTTTGTATTATGCAACAGTTATAATTGTTGTACATTCCACATAAGTACACCAAGCAGGCTTTTTGAAGTTTAGAAACCAGAAATGGCATATAGAGAACAGTATTTTATCAGGACCAATAATTGATCTTTCTAATCCCAGTATATCATTTTCTTCAATGAAGGCATGCAAGGTCAGTGGTGAAAGTTCATTCATATGTTCCAAACAAGTGCCCAAGTTATGAGTGGTAGAATTATCCATTCTAGTAGTGAGGGCCATAAAATAAAAAGAAAAAATGCAGCTTTTTCTGCTACTTGAAATCATCAAATATGATAACTATAATAATTATTTTTTTCAATCATATCAAATCCATTTTGAAGGAGCAATTCACAAGTTACACTAAGCTACAGTTTCCATAGTTTATTGAAGAAGCCATTGTGACTTTATTCACATTAACACTTAGCTATAAATCATGCTTTACAAACCCCAATAACTGGGTTCATTCTGCTAAGCAAAGCAAAGTTCTGGCATGATAACTCAGATAAGCCTGAATTGAGAGCACAAAATTATGGATCACTAAGACAGCCACTAACCCCCTTCCAAGCACCACTGTTTCCTTACAATTAAATAGTGCTGAGATTTTCCAAATTCTCCCCTCAAACTTTCATGTAGTCTCTTGTGAGATTGTTCTATGTTGTACTTTCTCACATATAACTATCATGTAAGACACTTTTGAGAGGCCTAGGGAAACTCAAAAGATTGCTTACTTCTGCCCTGTTCTATTACTCCGTGATAGGTTTGGGCTTGGCGTTACTTGTGAATCCAGCTATTGTGTTTGGAACAATCATGCTGTTCAGTGGAAGAGCAGAGGGCTCATCACAGTGCTTCCCAGAGCTTTGCTTTCAACAACGTTTCCCCAGATGCTCTCCTTTTTGCCTTTGGTTTCCCAGAAACAGCTGTCCTGAAAACCATCTCCTCCTTTAATACTTTTCAATTACTCTCCCTCCCTTTAAACAGCTGTGGAACACAAGCTAACAGGACCCAACTGATCTTAAGCTGAAGCAGTTGTTGAGTGGAGGGAGAGAAAAGAGTTATTCACCTCCTCTGCTAACAGTTGTGCCCTCCTGTTATCTGGCCCTGCCTCCTGGGCTCCCTTGGTAGGCAAGACACAGAAGCTTTTGTGCAGAAACACACAAGGAGAGGCTGTGGCAGCCCAGCATCAGCCAAGGGCGAGAATACTCTTCCTGAAGCCATTGAGTTATTTGGGGATGGCCTGGCACGTGCCAGGGCTGCAGAGGGAATATGCTAGGCCTGCAGAGTAAAGTGATAACAATGGAACGTGAAACTGCACATCAGTTGGAACTAAGGAAGAATAGGGCAGAAGCGTGGAAGAAAAAAGGAAGAGGGGGAAAAAAACCATAGCATGTCCTAAAGTATTCTAATAGAACAGTGTAGTATGATTTAGGTCACAAATTGTAAACATCTAATGTCATGATTTTACTAATTCTGTTTACTGCTTCACAACTTCAGTATCATTTAGGCCCCGTTCATATTATCAACTTCCTTGTATAAGGGGAAAGATGAAACCACCATTGCTTGTTTACAGTTTTTGTAATGTGTTGTTGCGGTTATCAAACAGGTGTCAAACCCAACTCAAAACAGGCTCAGGAATATATTGGATAGGTAGTAAATGGTGTAAAATTGGGGGGGGGGGGAAGCAATGATACACTAGACTTTGAAGAAACCCAGAATAACATATTGGCTTTTATTTAAGTTATTATCTTGAAGGTGATGTTGAATTCACCTTTGTATGGTTGTTTTAATCTGCCTTAAAGCTTTCAAATTGCTTTAAATACTAATGTGTTTTCTCACTAACTTTTTTGTGACAGTTTTATACATTTCCTCATAACCTCATGTTTATTGTACAATATATTGTGTATATACACACTACATGTAATAAAAACATTACATATATAAAATACTATTTTTAATAAACATCATAGTAATATTTTAGCATTGGCCCACAGCCTGTATTTTGGTCTAGTAATAGAAAGTGTTGGAAATGATGACTGACCCCCAAATAAACTGTTTAGAACTTCAGTATGAAAACAATGGCTTGAGAGAGTGATAACATCAAGAAACTTCTCACTATTAGTTTCCAGTTCAGTTATGTCTTGTGAGAGACTGACTTTTCTAACTCATACATATTTAGTTCTTGAACTGAAGATTACTACATTTCAATTTCATGTTTAGATTGTGACTTTTGAATATTAAGAAATGTTTGTTAAGTTGTATTCCAGTACAATTTTGAAGTTCAGTTGTTGGAGAATATTCATTACTATACAGGTAGTCCTCGACTTACAACCACAATTGAGCCCAACATTTCTATTGCTAAGTGTAACATTTGTTCACTGAATTTTGCCCCATTTTACAACCTTTCTTGACACAGTTGTTAAGTGAATCACTGCACTTGTTAAGTTAGTAGTGGCAGCGCAGTGGTTAGAGTGCAAGTACTTTAGGCTACTTCTGCTGACTACCAGCTGCCTGCAATTTGGCAGTTCACCACCAGGTTCAAGGTTGACTCAGCCTTCCATCCTTCCAAGGTCGGTAAAATGAGGACCCAGATTGTTGGGGGCAATATGCTGACTCTGTAAAAACCGCTTAGAGAGGGCTGTAAAGCCCTATAAAGCAGTATATCAGTCTAAGTGCTATTGCTATTGCTAGTAACCCACTTGGTAAGTGAACCTGGCTTCCCCATTTACTTTACTTGCCATAAAGTTGCAAAAGGAGATCACATGATCTCCCAGGACACTCAACCGTCATAAATACGAGTCAGTTGCCAAGCATCCGAATTTTGATCATGTGATCTTGGTGCTGCAATGGTCATAAATGTGAGAAATGGTAATTCACTTTTTTTCAGTGCTGTTGTAACTTTGAACGTTCATTAAATGAACTGTTGTAAATCGAGGACTACCTGGAATTTATGGATTTTATTATGCAGATATGTTTTAACCCAAACGTTCTGGTTTATTATACTTAGTTGGAAAGTGAAATTCAACAAATTTCAGAAGATTATGAAAATCTAATGAAAGCATCATTAAAGCGAGAAGCTTTGGAGAAGACCATGAGAAACAAAAAGGATGGGGAAATGAGGAGGTTGCAGGACTTCAATCGGGATCTCAAAGGTAAGGCAATTCGGAAAGGTCAAATTCTAAAATTGGGGAATGTTGTGAGTCAGAAAGATGTTTGTTGTGTTTGAAATTTCTGATCTCAGATTCTTTACAATCACTCTGTACCATTTAATGCAATCCAGCCTTAAGATGTATTCCGTTGCATACTGCTACAGCCATTGTCTCAGTAGCCAATGAGATCTCAGATTTGGGCATCTGCTGCTGCAGGCGAGCTTTGGGGGACTATACACCTTCAGGGCTTGGGGACAGTTTTTCAAAATCACTTTTGAACAGAATCATTTAGCTTAGAAAGTTCCAAAAAGTTATCTATTTATTTTGCAGAGTGTAAATCTTATTATTAAGAAAAATAAAATAAGAAAATAGAATGTGACAGAATCTTAGAATCTCTGGATTCCAATTCTCTGATACACCTTGAAATCCAGAGAAATATTGTTTTTATTTAAACTTCTAAGAAATAAAGCATTTATATCTAAATCAATATTTGTGCCATTATTAGCAGCTGTGCCTTCCAACAGTGTTAAACGCAATAGCACCTTTGGCAAGTGACAAATAACTGTCTCTGCCTTTCTAGAAATCCATGAATATTTGAACATTGAAATATGTTCTAATCTTGATTTTTTTTTCTTTCAATTTGTTATAGAGCGATTAGAATCAGCAAACAAACAATTGGCCAACCGAGCACAGGAAAACCAAGAAGGAAACCAAGGGACTATGGCAAAACTTGTTGCTCAAAGTAAGCCTCTTGAAAACCTTTTGCTATTTCAACTGTATTTCTACTCCCCATGTGCCCTTATGACACTATACCACTGCATATCTCTGATTTTTCATTGGTATACCAGTGCTCAATAGGACCAGTGTCCTATTCCTTGTACCTTCGCCTCAAAAAAGCTGGAAAGAAGGTAAGTCCGTGGTCCCTTTAAGATTGAAGAGAAGGCGGATCCTTCTTTGGAAGCTTTTTGCCATTCCCCCGAGGAGGCTAAGTTATTCTTGGCACTTAAACTAGAGCCATTAATCACAGCAACCATCAGTGTGACCTGGATTCTTTGCATTCCAATGGCTGTTCTGGCTGTTCCAGCACACAAACTATACTCCCTCTCCTTAAAGTCCTAGGTCCAAGATGTTTCTTGCTGCTGTTCTGGATTTTTGAAAAGCGGGATTGTTGTCAAAGGCTGAGAATTGGCCAGGCGATGGGGGTGGAAGTTGGCAGGGAATGTACTTACACTCAACTTTTGCCCATCCAGTTCAAGAAACCACCTCTCTCCTTCCAGAAAATTAGTCCTACTTCCTTACAAAAAGTATCTCTCCTCCTGGCTTTGTAAATACAGCAGTGGGAAACAGTAATCCTTTGCATAATTACTCTGAAAAACCCTGCTTTTCACTTAGGCAGCCATTCCTGTTGGTGAGAATTAGTCTCCGCTTTATTATTTAAAGGGTTACGGCTGCTCTATCTGCTTCATTAGAATGGTTCTACCTCTTAATCAAGTTTCAGCAAATCATGAAACAGTGGTAGAGTATGGATCGTGTTCTTATCATTTTAGCTTCCACATGTAATTATTGTGGCAGTTTGGCCACCGTATTTTGGACTCTTGAAGATAAGGAAAACTTACAAATAATACCAGAGTCTTTCTGCATATGGGGGGGAAAGCAGTTTGATGCCCTCTGCAGAATCATGAATGAAACTGCCAGCAATAGTCATGCTTCCCTAACCTTTGGTGTAGGGTAGGGTAAAAGGAAGGAAATGACATAGCTTACTAGATATGTAGGGCATAAATTGAATCTCTCAACAATGGCAGAGAATCTGTGGCTTTCATATATTGCCATATTCCAATGCCTGTTATTGTTAGCCAGCATGACCAATGATTTAAGATGATGCAAATTGTAATCCAATATCATCTGGAACGGTACAGATTTCTTGTACCTCTTCAACAGCACCATGGTTTACAACCTCTCATAAATTCTTCATCTTACCTTGTTGGGCCCCAGCCATGATCACATCATGGAAAACAGTGGCATTGAAGCATGAGTTAAGAAATAATAGGAACATTGTGTAAGATCAAAGTACTATGGCACAACAGTATGTGTTTTTTCCTCTTGAATCTGGCAGTTTCCTGGGTGTGAGCCCTAACATAATCCTTTCGTGGAATTATTTCAATAGTCAACTGATTATTGAAAATGAAGGCGATACCCATTTCTTTTCTAAAAACGTAGAATTTGGGCTTAGTGTGTTACAGTTAAAAAATTATCTTTAAAGTTATTGTGTTAGAAATGTGGTTTTCCGTTGACTACAAAGAGTACATAGCTGTGGTTTACGCCAAACCTCCTCTTTGTTTTGTCTGCAGACTACGAATATCAGCAAGAAAGGGAAAAATTACAGCGGGAAATTGCACGTCTACATGGCACTAATGAAGATCAACGTCGGCGGGCTGAACTGTTGGAGCAGGCTCTGAGCAATGCTCAGGCCCGCACTGCTAAAATGGAAGATGAGTTGCAGAAGAAGCGAGCATATGTGGAGAAAGTAGAACGGTTGCAACAGGCCCTGGGCCAGCTCCAGGGTGCGTGTGAAAAGCGCGAGCAACTGGAACTGCGTCTCCGGACCCGCTTGGAGCAGGAACTGAAGATTCTGCGGGCTCAGCAGGTAAGAAAAGGACCAAGAAACAATGGCAAAAAAGGATAAAGAGTATTCTGCTTACTAAGTTTGGAAGTAGTTTTGAAAGTTGGATCAACCATAAACTGATGGGTTTTTGTCCCATTTCATCTCCTTACTAAAGACCCAACAATTTTACTGTCCATTAACTTAGCAAGAATGTTTCTCTAGAACAGTCCATTTATCGTTACCTCAATCCCAATAATAGAAGAATGTTTGTGGAACAAATCTAAACAACATTATGGAAGATATACTTCCTCTTCTGTCTTTTGACACAACTAATCAAATAATGTAATGACTAAGAATTTGTGGATGCAAGTATACCAGAGCTATTACAGTATTCTACAGCTGGAAGTTGAATAATTTGTTTGGCAATGGTTAGCAATTTGTTTATCAGTTGATTTTTTAAAAATAGCATTCATTGAGATTGTGTTAATTACAAAATGTTAAGATTTTATAAAGAAGTTATTTGAGCAAGGAAATTAAAGGAAAACAGTGACTGGGTGCAAAAATCAAATCTGTATTTAAAAAAAAAAAATGACACCTTTCAGATATGCAACCTTTTTACTAGATTCAGATGATCCAAACATGAGCCAATGGGGAAAACGATAAGTCCCTTCAAACTGTGATGGGAAATACAGAGTATATGTTGAATCTCCCTGGAGCAAAGAATATGCTTAATTCTTACATATTTCTTTTAATCTGGAATTCCCAAATTACTTCCATTCTGGCTCTATATCCCTAAGTAGAGCAAAAAGTTATTTAGAATCTAGCAGATTTGTGGTTGATTCTAGTTAATTTTACTTCCGTAAAGAAAAGCTTTGACTTAGGCAGGAGTAATTTGCTGTGTAGAAACACCGTTAGATTATTGTAGGCCAAACAAATAGCTGAATCCAGACTTCCAAATTCTTTAAGCCTGATTTTTACTGGTAGGGTATAATGGAATATAAGGAAAATGCCAGAAACATGTGCCTCATCTTGCTCTGGGCCTATTATGTTAAATGCTGGAATGAAATGCTTTTGCGGAAGCATCAAACACAACATTAAATGAGTCTCTCTCTTTCTCTCTTTTGCTTTGCTACTCCAGAGGCAGATGGGAGCTCCAGGTGGAGGATCCCCTGAGTTGAATGCCCACATACTGTCTGAACAGCTGAGAGAAAGGGAAGAGAAAATCCTGGCCCTGGAGGCTGATATGACCAAATGGGAACAAAAGTACCTGGAGGAGTGTACTATGCGACAGTTTGCTATGGATGCTGCTGCCACAGCTGCTGCGCAGCGGGACACCACCATTATCAACCACTCCCCACGCCATTCTCCCAACAGCAGCTTTGACGAAGACCTTTTGCTTGCAAACCACAAGCATCAGGAGATGGAAAACAGGTTTGTCTTGTTAGAGGAAATTCTGATAGGTTACTTCGCTTATTGGCTTAGCCCCAGCAGAACGAAAGACTTTCCTTTTTAACTCTGCACTGTTTTTTTTAAAAAATGGCTTCCTTACCAGACAACATTCAAAGCATGCCAAAGAGAACAGATTAATACCAGCTTCTTTTCTGGAAAATGTAACAAGAGGGTACATGTTATGGGATACTTCGAAGGAAGGCTTTGTTCAACTGCTAGAACATTTAACATTCCGATGGATGCTTCCTGCAAATTGTAATGTGTGCTGGTGGTTTCCTTCCTTATTGTTCGTTTTCTTTCCCAGGTTAAAAGAACTTCACGCTCAAATCCTTGAAAAAGATGCTGTCATCAAAGTCCTACAACAGCGCTCTCGAAAGGACCCCAACAAGGCTCATCAAGGCTCCCTACGGCCTGCAAAATCAGTGCCATCAGTGTTTGCAGCTTCTGGCATGCAATGTTGGCCAGGAAACTCTGTCAATGAAAGTGATTACCAGAGAAATCCAGATAACAAGGGTAGGGTTCTATAGTTACATGTACTTAGATTGCATGTTCAATGCTTCTTGTCCTTTGGTTCCATTTAGGCCTTTTAGGCAATGTGGTGGTTTTATATTTATTTTTTTCCATTTCCATATCCTTAGGCTTTTACCAAGTGATTTTGGCTCCCTTCAGATTTTCCAAATCTATGGTTGACAAGATCAGGGAAATGAAGCTGTATGAGATAACAAAAATGTAACATGCTGTCAGACCAACAGAGTTAGTGCAAACTATTATTTTCAGATCCAGTAGAAAACAGTATAGTGAAGACAAACTGGTTTTAGGAAGGTTCCTTGCAAATGTCACATTCCTAGCCTTCCGGATTGTGATGTGGAAGATCAGGAATGCAAGTTAATTATCTGAGACCATTGGCTACTAATTAGAAACATGAATTCTACAATTCTTTGCCTTCTCTTGGTCATTGAGAAGCCCTACTGTGGAATTTCCATCCATATAACCTACAGTGAGAGGCTGAATAAATATGTATGATATTGGCAGGACATCTTTTTAATTATTTCCTTGTAGATGTTCGTGTTAGGAATAAATAGTCGAAAATATAAAATAATGCAATTTTCTTTTGGTAATTAAAGGCTATCTGTGAATATTACTGATTACTTGATGATTGGACTCATGCATCATACGTAACCTTAAATGGTTTGTATGGATGTAGCTTGCATGGTACATGACAAGATTATCAGTTATTCTGTTCAGAAAATAGGCAAACCATAGTTAGCAATATGTGAACCCTTAACAATATTAATTTGATTATACTGATCTAAATTATTATTATTTTTGTTTTTCAGCACTCAAGGCCTCAGCAGAAGCAACTGTTCCATCAAGTTGTATACCCTTCCACACCAAACATGGCAGCAAAGATGGAAGTACACAGACTGAAGGTCTTTCCACGAACACTCCATGTGACGAGCCCAAGTTCCATGTTGAAAAAACCAGTGGTGCAGCAAGTTCCTTAGGTAAGGACCAGCTGATGAGTGAACCCACAAAGCCTGACCTTCTCTTTTAGACTTCCTAGTAGCTATATTCATAGTACACCCAGTGACCTGCCTTCTCTGCCAGAGATGCCTGTCAGGGTTCGCATAACTGAGAGGTGAACACAGTGCTGCTGTAGCAGGCCAAATACCAGGACTAAGATTCTTCCCATAGTGACTAATCATGAGTTTCATGCAATGCAGGATAGGCTTATCCTGAAGGAGTAGGTGGGGCTGATGCAGGAAGAGCAAGAGACACATTAAATAATAATCTGTATGGATGTTTAAATTCTCTGTATTCACCGTCATATTTTCTTCAACAGTAAATTCCAAAAGTCTCTATTTACCCACCTTTTAAAACACATGGGAAATAATATTATTCGGGTGGAGCTGGCTTTTTCTTTTCTGAAACACAGAGTAGCCTCCATGGCCTGCAAAAGGCCCGATGTAAAAAAGAGGCTGAAAATCTTCGATGTTTTGGGGGGATTATTAGGAGAATAAGAACTATGGTGCAAAAAAAGCTATATTGAGTTCAGCAGGTTTTAAACACTCATTTCGAGAATTGTTTTTGTTAAAAATAAATAAGTAAAATTGCCATGAATTCACAATTTTGTCACCTTATTTCAATGGTGTGATTAATTTAAAAATGGAGCTGAGACAAAATGAAAGCACTCCAGGTTGGCTCAAGGCAAGTAGTACAATCAAAGCAATTGCTGAGAGCGATTACCAGGGCCTGAAACTTAGCTTAAACTAAAGCCATGATCCTAAGAGGAGTTTCTTATATGCATAGCATTATGTTCAGAATTTATACAAAGAACTAGATTTGATCAGCCTTCTCCAACCTATGCCCCTAACAAATAACATAGTCTTGGGAATTGGTGCATGTTCTGCATATTTTATCAGTGATCAAGGGGTACATGAATAGGTCATGAATTGCGGCTTAGGATATATGAATCTGGTATTCATGATTAAGCAACATAATTTGATGCAGCTTATAACTTCAGCCATTGGGATTGTTAAGGCTACAAAATCTACTTTTCAAATTTGTCTATAAGACTGATATAGACAACTTTTAGCTGAAAAGTTTTGATATGTATGACAAACACAAGGGTTACAAGTGGTTTGTCTGGCACCTAAGCCAAATGTAGCTTGCAGCTTTGTATTTCCTCCAAACATCTGTAGTAACATAGCCTGTTTTTCTTTGCAGAGATGTTGCCAGCTGCTAAAATTCTTGATCTGTCAGACATGGTGGAGATCCTCATCTGAGGAGCAGGAACTCCTCTATGGACCAGACCTAGGTGCTCTTTTCTGCCTTAGTGGATTTCTGCCTTCTCAGGAGACAGTAGCGGACCAAGCGTACAAAGCCTGAGGAGCCCTTCACCAATTAGGATGCTCTGTGGACTTTAGAAGAAGAGCTGGAAGAGATCAGCAACCAGATAGTTGATTTGAGGATGAGTATCTCCAGCTGAGGGAGATACCCGAGTTTGGATAGTGCCCCCTAGGAAAATTGTTCTGCAGTATACTGAACAACAACTGGGGCACTAGAGGCAACTGTTCCACTTTTTCCTCTGCTGCTCGTTTTCCCCAAGAGATGGGAATACAAACTGGGAACTCAAGTGGGATTTTTATGCTGCCTGGGTAAGGCCCTAGAGGTGGTGGCATGTTGAAGTTTGGCACTGGAAGAAATGATATACGTAATACGCAAGGCTTCTGGCAGATGCCCGGACCTGAAGCATAAACTACCATAAGCAAGAGTATCTGGTGCTGGTGTGGCTAGAATCAATTTGCCATACTCTTCCCACCCACCCCCTTCCAAAACTCTGTCCACTGTTCAGTTCAGAAGCAGACGAACTCTGCTGCAAATATTGGCAAGTCCAAGTGATCATCTGGAAAATAGCACATGACCTATCCTAGATCTTGGGGCGAAGGGTGATCACAAAAATGATGCCGCTATTTTGTAAATATCTTCTATAAGCCACAGTCCTTCTTTGGGGGCTCTTTCTGTTCTGTTCTAATATTTGCAGTGGATCTGCTTCATATCACAGAACTATTTTCCCTCTTTGTTTTGTCGTCAAATTTCTTCAATGTTTGCTTTTTTCCCTTTTTCTTCCACTTCATATCCTGTTTGTCGAGAGTTAAATATCCGCCTTCGCAGTCCTTCAGATTCCCTTTCCTTTGAAGCTATTTCCCATGATGCGTTAGACTGGAATTTCCCTATTCTTTGTTTGAGCGGCAGCCAGGAACCAGTTGTTTCTGTTTCTATCTTGCCATGGCCAAATTATCCTCATCTAAGCTGGATACATCTCTGTGTGGTGTAGATCAGTACAGCTGTATGAGGGATGAAGGACTTCGATGGAGAATTCCATCTGGGTCTAAACCAAGATTACAACTGGATCTCTTATTAATAAGAATGGATGTTATTCTGTTTATAAAAAAGTGGAAAAGTGAATGAAAACTGCATTGAGAGATGAGGGAAAGTATGAGTGCAGAAGTTTGGGTTAAATTGGTGTTGTTTTGAAGTGGCTGACTGGTAATTTTATAATTAATTAAAGGGCATTTGTGGGAATGGTGTGTGCTTGAACATGGGGGTGCACAACAACATTGTGTCCTAAATTTGTGTTTTTCAAAAGAATCTGGAGAAAATACCTGTTAAAGGCACATTCTTTTCTTTTCTTTGGAACCACTCCAGAATCTGCTTTTCAGCTTTCTTTGCTCTCTCCTGCCTACTGACAGCTGGCTTCTGACAGTAGCCAACTCTGAGATGAGTGCTTTACTTACTCCAAATCTTTTGTTTGATTTCTCCATCACACACTTTCATCCCCACCTCTGCTTCCTAGGTAAACATATGCATTTGCTGGACAACTGCATTGAAAAAAAAGAAAAAAAATCCCTCCATAAATGTGTAAAAAAAGGTGTGTGGCTATTGTGTGTTGTTTACAAAGTGAAAAACAGCAAACAAAAAGTTATGAGAAAGAAGCACAGCTTAATATATTTCATATTAATATTTGGTATTCCTTTTAAAATATTTTTGTGCTGTGAACTTTTTTTTTCTGCCAGACAGTGAGGGGTTTTTTTGTTGTGTTTTTGGTGCATTTTAAGTTATCTTAAGTATTTAAATGTAAACCTGACTGTTTCTTATGCCGCCCTATACCGAGATTGCTGTAGCATTCCACTTGGTATAACAATATTTTAATAAAAATATTGTTTAATAAAACTGACGTTATGTTTTTTACTATGTGATGCACGTTTGTGACTGGAGGATGCAAGGATGCTAAAGCACCCAAAAGCAATTGGGGTGGGTCTGTCTTGAAACTAACCATGTTGAAACACTTGTACATACAGATTTAATAAATTGTTGTGATTATTGCCTCTAAAGTGCAACACTTTCCCCTCTGATATTTGCCTACTGGCGAGCTAATACAGGCAGTCTTCATTTAATAATTGGTCACTTAACTACCATTCAAATTTGCAGTGTACTGAAAGTTTACCATCCATCCTCATAAGTAGTACAAGTAAGTTACTGCTGCATACAACTGTCAGGGTTCCAAGTAACACACCCATAGCAATCAAAACTCCGAGGCAGGTAGATTCCTCAAAGAATAGATTTATTGGACATGTCATATTGGCACAACCTGTGAAAACCGACTCTAAATGTTCCTGTGATTGTCACCTAATTAAAAGTAAAAGTTCTTTCACTTTCTCACAACAATCAGTCACATGGTTCAATCAAGACACAGTCCAATTGCTAGATGACTCCAGTCTCCTGGATACCTGGTGGGAATGTTCTTGGTTCCCAAGAGAGAAGTTTTTTATTTTGGCTTCAGTATCCAGGCTCTCTCTATGTCCCCCACCCTTTCCCACAGCTCCAGTTGTGGCAGCATTGAAGCCCCAAAATGGCCACAGCCAGGTCAGCTTCAGGGTTGACAACAAACACTTTCCATGGTCAAAATGATTTCATTTCAGGCACCTGGCAACTAAGCTCACTGATTGCAGCATCCCCGGTCACAACCACAATTTTTCCCAGCAAAAACCTCCCACTGAATATCCTAGATTTGACCACATGGTTTGCTTAACCACCATGATAACCTACTGACCATTGTAAAAACAGTCATAAAATCAGATTGGGTTACATGTGTCCCATTTAGTAATCTCAACAACTTACAAAGTTCTGGGCTCAATTGTTATAAGTCAAGGACTACCTGTAACAATGTCCCAGTATTTTTACACCCACCTTGTGTAGCAGGCTACTTTATAGTCTTCAAAGCCTCATCCACAGCTTCCATTAGAAACTACATGTTCTGTGGGAAGAGGGGGATATTGGCCCATTTGCTCTGACAGACAAAGTACAGTGGATAATTGTTCGTACTTCCTGAATAATCTTAGTTAAATGAGATTTATAATAAAAGACTATTTCTTACAGCACATTGGCAAACCTTTAAAAAAAAAGATGTGTGATTTTTATGCAAACTCCAGAAGTCATCCTTGGTATTAACAGACGATGCAAGTTGTACATCTGCACACTTCCTATTGCATCATTGGAAAAGAAACCAAAATACTAGAGGGAATATTAGTGGTGGCATTAGCTGGAATTCTGGATGGCCTTAGGCAGACTCGGCATAACTATTTGATACTCTAGAACCGTGATGGTGAACCTATGCCACGTGTGCCAGAAGTGGCACGCAGAGCCATCTCTCCGGGCCCGCCAACCATCGCCTGTTGCTCTTCCAGGTTTTAGTGCTTGCATGCGTGCCAGCCAGCTGGTCTTTGCGCACACAGGAGTGTCGGAAACCAGAAGAGCAGCTCCCCCAGCGCACAGGCGCGCACTGGCTAGTTGGTCTTTGCGCACACACACATGCCAGCCAGCTAGTCTTCACATGTGGGAGCGCTAGAAACTGGAAGAGTAGCTCCCCAGCATGCATGTGCGCACCAGCTAGCTGTTCTTTGCATGCGCATGTGCATTGGAAACCGGAATAAGCTAAGCTAAGCTTCCGGTTTCCAGGGCTCATATGCGTGTGCATCTGGGAGCTGCTCTTCTGGTTTTCGATGCATGCGTGCATGCACATACTCCCGTTTTGGCACTCGGTGCTGAAAAGGTTAGCCACCACTGCTCTAAAACTTCAGTTGGCCCAATGTCACTAATACCATCTCAGACATCCAAAAGCTATGTGAAAATTTTAAAATGATAGTTCTGGATTACTTCTTGTTGCTGCTTCCTACACATCTTATGGGAATCTTGCCATGGTAGGGGTGTGAGCCATGCAGTACATATATTTTGACAAAGGTCCCTTTACTCCAGGTCTTAATGTAATCATGAGTCCTGAGCAATCTTGAATTCGTTTTAGGAAATGTAATGAGAACAATTAACTCAAATGCCAGAAATATAAATTTTACTTACATCTGAGACAGAAAAATCACCCTTTCATTTTAAAGATCAGTGAAACACTACGATCATATCTGGAAGTTTTCAAAACAGCACTAGAAAAATACCTGTCATTCATTAGCACAGATAGTACCGCCTAAAAATACATTAGTGCTTCATGAACCCTTTTGAATGTTCAATATTTCTGCCTAAATATGACTTGTGGCACGTATTTTATATCATTTTCCTCAGTAAGTGAACAAGTGTGTTTTTTACTCATTTATTTAATAAGGTTCTATTACATTATTTTAGACTTTGTCTGGATCATGTTTTAGATAATATTTATACAGAAATATTGAAAATTCAAATGGGTTCGCAAACCTTTAAGAACCACTGTAAATGAGCAGCTAGACAAGATAACCAGTATGGTACAAGTTTTAATTGGGTGACAGAAAAATTTAAAAGAGGGAGGCAGATAATATTAGGATGCAGCAGCAGCCCAAATTCTTTGTCTTCCAGATGTGTTGAATATCACTTGTCATCATTATCAGCCTACATTGGGACAGATTGATATCCAAAATGTGCATTTCCTTCATAACCCTTATTTATACTGCCATTTGATATATGATGATGTATATAGCCTTGCTTTGTTCCAGGAAAGGCTTGTAATAGGCCATCTCAAAGAATGTGTATTTGGAACAACACCCATTCATTTTTTTTTTAGGTTAAAAAGAAAAGGTAAATTATAAAGGTATGCACATTAATGGATTACTGCAAACAAAACAAAATGCAGTTTTAATTCTCTCCAGTAGAGTGAAGAACAATAGAACTCCTTTATATAGTGCATTAATGAAAGGATTGCTTTGCTATAGTATCTTGCAATAAAGGCCACGTTAGTTTGGAGAAATTATAGAAAAACTCACTGATGACAATTCTATTAACAGCTATAATGGATGACATTAAATCACAACTTTTTGCTTTTTCATTATAGTATGAACAAACTATTTCTGTAAAGATCTATTGATCTACTCTGTAAAACCCAAAATCAAAGTTTCATTCTTTTCCACTTCAAACACCAAGTTCAGAAGCGGTCTCCATGTGGAAACAAATATACTTATATTTTTTTCTTTAATGAAAGTAGTCAATTTTTCCATTTCAGCTAACTCCATCAACTTCTGCAACCATTCATCCATGGTAGGAATTGAAGTGTCCTTCCATTTTTGTGCATACAAATTTTTTTGATGTTAATGCCTTATTTTACTGCAACAGAGAGAGTCGGAAGTCAATGCTGCTTCTTTTTTTTTTCTTATCCTTCCTCACTTCTCTTTCTCCTCACTGTTTTCCTAATTGCTTTTGTATTTTGTATCTTATAATCTTTTATAACTCAAGAAAAATGTTAGACCATTAAAAATGCGTTGGTTTTCAAAAGAAAAAAAAAAAAGAAAAATAACAGCTATAATGGATGAAATACTGCAGGGAACCATATCCAGCAGCAAAATGGGTTCCGGAATCAAAATTAAGCAAAAGGGTGAGCTGCTTGGATTGTCTTGAGATATTTAAGGGTAATTGGAACCTGGGCTTGCAAATGTTTTTCATCTGATCCAACTCCTGATGACTCCTCTTCCTCCTGCTTCTTTTTCTTCTTATGTCCTAAATGAGAAAACAGGATGGCTGTAGTTATTAAATACTCCACTACTAGAGAAAGTACTAGAGAAACAACTGTCACAACTTTTATTAAAGCGGGTGAAAATCGTGCCAAAAGGATAAGGGATTTCTATTGATAGAAAATATAGATTTGATTTGGAACTCATTGTAAAAAAAAGTCTGAACGAATAAAAGGACTCTTTCCTTGGATGGTATATGTGGAGAACATACAACCTTTAAATTCTTTTAATTGTTTCACTTTTATTCATTTGTACAGAAAATATGTAAAATAATATAATCATGTCCCAAAGCGGGATAGATATTATATGTTAGTATTAGTATTTGAAAATTGGATGAATTGAAGATGCTGTAACAGTTGTTTATGATTATAATACAATTGATAAGTTTAACATTATTTTAAGCTACAATTTCAAATTTCTGGCAGAAATAAATATATTGTAGTTCCTCCATTCACTTCAAACTCTGAAAAATCTTGGGAGGAAAGGAACACTTATTAACATACTATATGGTATTAGTCAGCATGAGAGTTTACATACTGTATGAGTGATACCTTTCTGTAATATGCTTTTACATGACTTCCTTTCTAAACATTCACAATGTTATATTGTGTCTGTGCAAGTTTCAGGAATGAGGTAGGGTGGGAAGATATTTGAAGAAAAGAAGTATGCTGGTTATAGATACCTGGAGGAAAGCTGATGAAACAGTACTTCCAATCCTATGGGTTAAAAAAATATTAAAGTCCCTGTTAAATGAGGTCACTCCTTTAACAAAATTATCTTTTCATGTACTGTATCTTACTGACATTTCCTGAGTTCATCACTGATAGAAATATAAAACCTATCTGATTTATTTACACAACAGCACCATTCACTGATCACTTAAAGAGGGATACATGATATTAGGCTCAAATGTGTATCGTGGAATCACATTCTTTAAACTTTTAAAACGTTTATTCTCATTTATATTTCAAAGTATGAAATATACTTTGACAGCTTCTGGAAATTGTACTTATGAGTATTAGTCTGAAGAATAAAGACTAAATTACTGAGACAGAAAAGAATACATTACACTAACCTATTGGTTATTGTCACACAAGCCACTCTTCTGTTGTTTTAAGACAATTACATCTTGTGGTTTTAATCTGGAACCAAGCAAATTACGTTTAGTTTTTAAAAACTTTGAGCTAGACCTGGTGCTGCTTAGAAGAGTTAGAATCCAAGATATAAAGGATGTCAAACTGGGGAGAAAACTATAGCTGAATAACCTACAGTTCTTATTTCAGATGTCATCATAAACTATTGCTTTACTTTCCTCCATACTATAATAGAGGAAGAAAGAAAGGGACAGCAGATTTGGGTTTTGGAACTATGGCTTTAATTATCAGGGAGAACAACTTTTTCAGAGCTGACACTTGATCTTTGATGGCATGCTAATGGGGTTGCACCAAAAATAATGAGTGGATCCCAGACAAAACTTAGATTCAAATTCATTTACACTGGAACAAAATTAAAATAATCAATACACGCATATTATTATCTTCTAATCCTTTATTTAATCATTTTACCCTTCTTTCTATTTTACCTTCTTTCAATAACAACTTTTGGAGATATCATAGAGCTATATTTCAGGAATCTAATAAAGCATAGCTTTTGATTTAGTGCTCTGCCAAAACTAAACAAATTATTAAGATGAAACAGTTCTTTTTTTTTTACTTTACTTTGATGCAATGATTAAGGCACCAGGTTGGAAACTGGGAGCCTGCCAGTTCTGGTTCCACCTTAGGACCAATCACTTTCTCTCAGCTCTAGGAAGCTGTCAATAGTAGTCTCCAGGAGTCAATAATGACTCAAAATCATGCATACACAAAAAGTCCAATTTAAAAAAATAGAAAAGAAAAATAAATAACAATATGCTTTTGATTAGAGGGCATTTAGTGTATCATTTAATGCAATACAGACCAGAATAAGAGATCATTACAATGCAAGAATGACTAAAGAGTGTTCAAAGTTAAAATAGTCAAGAAAATGTTGAAAGGCATTAGCATTTCCTAGCTAGAGTGGACTTTACCTGAATGTTTTTACAGCAGTGAGCCAGCCAGTCAATGCATCCTCTAATAAGATAGAGAACTTCACAATCTAATGACATTCACATGTGCTCAGTGCACTTCCATTAAGTCTACAAATTTAGGATCATGCAAAAACATCTGGATAGCTTCAGGTTGGGAAAACCTGTTAGATGTTCAAATGGTATCACAGCCTGCCTGTCCTTTACCCCAAATTCTACTTTCCCAGTATTATTTTTCAACAGTCAATTTCTATAATTGTTGTGCTTGCTCAGACTTGTGTGTTGCTTTGGGATTTTGCTTCCTTGGGGCTTTTTTTTTTTTTTTAATGTTATATGCATCTGGAGACTTCATTTTTCACATAAACATTTTCTCTTTATTTCTCAGTATCCACTCCCTTACCTGACTCTGGGAAGCAGACTTTAACAGATTAAAAGAATTGGAAGGGACCTTGCAGGTCATCTAGTCCAACTTCCCTGCCCAAGCAGACCTTACACCATTTTTGACAGATGGTAGTCCAGTCTCTTCTTGAAATCTTCCAATGATGAAGCTCCCACAATTTCTGAAGGCAAGTATAGGATTGTTTCTCTTGTCCCCTGTATGGATGGATCCTTTGCCTTGCTGGTTAAGGATTAAATATAAAGCGGTTTAGTGTGTACTGAGAAAACCAAATACGGCACTGTCATAAAAAGAACAAAACTTGCACAAGTTTTGGAATGTTGTAAGATGTATGGGAACTTTCTGTGATTGTGCTAGGGAAAAAAAGATGGAATAAATTAGATAGCCATTGGGAAAAATCTATGTGGCTGATAAGAATCAACATCAACTTCAGCAGCATACAATTAAACAAACAGATTACACTACTAGAATGAACATTCCTCCCATCTCGTAATCATCTCATTGGGCAAGAGTCTTAATGACTCTATGGACAATCCCAGCATATCACTGGACTTTTCCCATCAGCTTATCTGTGCATTTTTTAGTATTGAGTCCTGGGGTTACCCTATTTCATCACTGTCAATGCATTGATTCTCAGTAAGCTTTTATGAACTGTCTTATATGACGTAGCATTAACCAGCTTCAAGATGTCTGAGATAGAGTTAACAACTGTCTTATTGCTGTATTGGTTCTGCTGTGTCTTTTTCAGTTTTCTTCAACACAATGCTACTTCCCCGATTTCTAGCTCTCCAGATATCCCTCAGCCAAATGGGAATTTTTGAAAGCAGCTAGCTAGCCTCACACATCTGGAAGATACTAAGTTAAGAAGTTAGACTTTACAGAACTCGACTTCCGGCTTCCAGCAGCAACGGACGTCTGCGGGGCTTTCTCTATGCCCCCAGAGCCCGAATCCAACCGCCGCTGAGGCCCATAGGGGCCAGGTGCCCCGGAAAGGGCGCCTGCCGTTTAAGGATGGCTCGTCAGGGGTCCCCAGCCGAATTCCAGGGCTGGTGGACCGATGCTGACGCGTCCCAGGCTCGACGGGGTTCGG
>JAOYMU010000002.1:27109749-27126099 GCA_025802295.1 Psammodynastes pulverulentus
AGTCTTTAATTTTTTTCGGAAAAGGGGTAGATCGGTAATAGTTCGAATATCTGGGGGGAGGTCATTCCACAGCGTGGAATAGAATAAACAGAATGGAAATGTTCTGTTTCCAACCCACAGAACATAATCATTCCACTTTATTCAGACTCTCTTTGGATTGCTAGGTCTGAAATTTTAATAAACAATTTAGAACACTTTCTACAAAGACCTGTGAAGATGGTCAGTGGTACGGAAAGCATCCAAAAGAATAAAATAGTCTTAGCTCGAGAAAGGGGAAATGATACAACAAGCACCATCAAACACAAGTTGGATATAATGCTCTTTGGTACTCCAGAGGCCAGATTAAAGGTGGAGAGTAGATTACATTGGGTGAAACGTATTAAAAGGAAGAGTTATTTGCAATGGCACTTGTTCGCTGGGATTTTTAACCCAAAGTTATATTACTGGGGAGTCTTTAGCTCTAAATTTTCTGGATCCAGCAGACAATGGAACTAAGTACTTTAGCTGAGACCTCCACCTCTGTAATATATGAGTCTATATGTCTATGGAGATTCAAGTCATGGTTGTCCCAAAGGTGTTTTGTTCAAGAGGCAACTGGACTTCCTGGTTTTTCTTTGAAGACATTTCACTTCTCATCCAATAAGCTTCTTCAGCTCTTCAGCTTCTTCCAAAGCTGAAGAAGCTTCTTGGATGAGAAGCGAAACGTCTTCAAAGAAAAACCAGGAAGTCCAGTTGCCTCTTGGATAAAGCACCTTTGGGACATATGAGTCTATAATTGTAATCTGCAGGCTACATATTCTTGATTTTCCACACCAGAGGGTGCTTTGAGGTTCTTGGTATGAATGCACCCAGCTTAACCATTCTGGAGACCAACAGCTTGGAACTGAAGCAGTCGTTCCTTTATTCCTTTTCTTTAATAGAGCAAATCCGCAAATATTTGTGGATCTGTTTTGTGTCAATGCATGTTTGAATAACGAACCCCCTGGAGGTTGCTTTACAAAACAAAATTGCTCCCTACTTCTAAGGGAAGTGTCAGGAAAGGCCTCCGGATGAAAGCATCAGAGGAGACTGCAAGATGCACACCTTGAATCCAAAACCACCCTAAATGGACACAGTGAAGTTTCCTCTTGCCAAGAGTCATTATTTATGGGAGATCAATCTCTACTGTTGTTCCCAGGGCTATATATCATTCAAAACACAGCCTTGGAGGAGTACTGAACTGTGGACAGGGAGAGGAATTAAAATTCTGCAAGCATAGGAAGCTCTGGTGGTAGAGCAGTGATTATAAAGTAGTATTGCAGGCAAACTCTGCCCACAGCCTGGAATTCGACCATGACCAGCTCAAGATTGACTCAGCCAAGGTCAGTAAAATGAAGACCCAGACTTTTGGGGGCAATATACGGATGTTGTAAACCACTCAGAGGGTGTTGTAAAAGCACTATGGGGCAGTACATAAATCTAAGTGCTATTCCTATAGGGCAGGGCCTACCAGAGACAAGTAAGTAATGACTTATCAAGGTTGAATCTATCCGCCTGGGAAGGTGTCCTCAAGTGGGTCTGCTGAGAGTAACCCCCCAACATTATCTATAGACCTGTCCATTGAGGGTCTCAAGTGCTGGAATTTACCACCAGCAGAGGTTTGTAAAGACCTTCCCTTCATCAAGCAATTGAAACTAATGGTTCTTCCTGACCTTTTAATTTGTTTTTGTTGCACTGGGGTTGTTCATGTTGTTTTATATGTTTGTTCTACTATACACTGTCCAGAGTTTCAAAATTGGGGCAGGCCACAGACACTTTCAATCAATCCATCCATCATTAGTGGGAAGTTCAATGATAACAGGATGCATTTGAATATCTGAGAATACCTGAAATCGAGATGCTGTGGAGAACCTATCGGTTCCTACTTCTCTGCAAAATAAATATTTTGCAGCATTGGTATAAAAAAAGGTTACTAACTTTCGCCTTTAATATTTTAAAGGTATTTGGATCTGCAGCATGGATTTGGAGAAACCGGGGAATGAAAGGCAAGATGGCAAATGCAGCTTCAAGATGCTATGCTTGCCATTTTGCCTTTTTTGGACATCTCCTTCACCCCATCCCTGTGGATGGACTGACAAATAGGAAAGGGCACAAACATGAGCCTTGGTGGCGCAGAGGATAGAGCGCAGTAATTGCAGACTACTTCTGCTTACAGCCAGCTGCCTGCAGTTTGGCAATTTGGCAGATCGAATCTCACCAGGCTCAAAGTTGACTCGGCCTTCCATCCTTCCAAGGTGGGTAAAATGAGGACCCAGACAGTGGGGACAATATGTTGATCCTGTAAACCACTTAGAGAGGGCTGTAAAAAAGCACTATAAAGTGGTATATAAATCTGTGCTATTGCTATTGCTAAAGTCTTAACTGGTAACAAAATGAATTTCCCCCCTGCCCCTTCTTACCGATGATAGGTTTTCTTCTCTTCTCCGTCCTTGGCTGGGCCGATTGATGAAGGACCTTGCCGAAAGTTTGTAGTGATTCAGCAGGCACGTGATGACAACCACCATCACCATCATGACCACCACAATTATGATTATCTGTACAAACTCTAATTCCGCTAAAAAAAGAGAGACAAAGAGACAAAGATTGTATTTTAACAGGCCTTGATACAAACCAGCAACAGATAAATAAGAGCAAAGGAAAAATTCTGAGGACAACAGTAGATGTTGACAACAATTAGTCATAAGAACTAGCACCTCTATTATTTCCCCTTTGTGTGGCATGCCTTTTTTCAAGTGTAAGCTTGAGAATCAGGAAAATCTCTTTACTGTCCATTAAATATTCAAAGAAGCCACCTGAGTGAAGAGCGAGAGGTAGATGCTTGATATAAGGGACAAAGCAATAATTTCTTTGTGTTGTCACAAAACGAAAGAAGAGGCATGAGTTAAAAAGGGGTTGCAGTATTCTGAAGAAAAAGGATTTGAAAATGGCTTTTATACACTTAACTTTCTCTACCTCCCCTTAAGAGATCTTATGCAAAAGGAACATGAGACAATATTCATGTTGAAAGACACCCACTGATTATTTGAATCTTCCAAAGTATGAAAGATTAATCAAGTAAGACAACTCCTCCTGGGAAAATAATATTAATAATAAATGTTAACAAGAATAATAACGCTTACATCCTGTAACAATACCATCAAATGGCAACATCTGCCTAACCTAAGTCTTTGCAAAGAACTCAATAGGTGGATAAAAATGCCAAATCCAGTCTGGCCAACGCATCATCATCATCATCATCATCATCATCATCATCATCATAAGACAGAATGCCAGCAAGGAAAAGCACTGCATAGTCAATTTCTGTAACGACTGATGGGAAAGTGGATAAAGATAAAACCTGGCAATGACCTACAACTGGAACATTAAAAAAAGAAACTGAAGGCTTGATTTTGACTGCTCAAGAATAAACTATGGCAAAGTATTGCAATCAAGGCCAGAACTGAACAATCACCAAATGATTCAAAGGGCACATTGTGCAAAGAAGCAGAAGATACAGTCAACCATATACTCAGCTTATGCAAGAAGATTGCACAAACCGATTATAAACAACAACATAACACAAATTAATCACTGGGACATCTGTAAAAACTACCATGTGCCAGTAAGGAAAAATTGATGGGAATAGAGAATTGAAAAAGTAGTTAAAATCAACTGAAAGTGTGGCTAATTGACGTGGCAATACGAGAAGATAGTAGAAGAACGAGAAAATATCACAAAGTTTCAAAATCTGAAAATTGAAAGTTTATGGCATAAACTGGCCATAGGAGTCCATGGTCAGTTATCAGTTATCAGCAAATTATCAATTATCAGAAAACTGGATGGCATATAAAAAAAAATTGGACAGCAGTTACAAAATCTGCGCATTGACAACATTTTCATCTGTCAATTACAAAAGGCCCCACTGCTTGGATCTGCACTACACTACAACGATGAATTGTGACAACCTAGGTTCTTGGAAAGAACTTGATGCATTTGAAACCAACACCAGCTAAAGAACTGGCAAGTGTGAATTCACATGTTGTGTAAATAATAATAATAATAATAATAATAATAATAATAATAATAATAATAATAATAATAATAATCCACACTGACAAATTCACCACCAGTTAATTGCAAAAGGCAGCTTTACTAGGAACAGCTTACATCCTGCAATGATATCTGTAACACAATCAAATGTCCACTTTTGCCTATCCCAAGTCGAAAGTGCCAAATCCAGTCTGAACATCTGGCTATTATTCATATTATTATAGGTAGTCCTTGACTTACGACCACAGCTGGGAACAAATTTCATAAGTTGTTGTGGCCCTAAGTAGAGGCACAACATGACCCCACTGTTTTTATAGTGATCATTAAGCAAATCACACGGTTGTTAAGAGAACTATATGGTTGTAAATGTGAACCCATTTTATCCAATGAATATTTTTGCCGTTTTTGGCTAGAACATGGCAAAAAACATTGTAAAGCACATGATTGCAGATGCTGCAACCAGTCTTAAGTGGGATCCAGTTGCCAGATCTTCATCATGGGATCACTGGGTTGATGTGGCAGTCATCGCTTCAAAAACAAGTCATAAATAACTTTTTTTTTAGTCCATCGGAACTCTCAATGCTCATTAAATGACCTGTCATAAGTTGAGGACTACTCTTAATACAAAATCACCATCAGTCATTGAAAAAGCTACCTTTATTTGGAACAGCTTACATCCTGTGATTAAAAGCCTTTCATGTTATTAAACAGCAACATCTGCCTATTTCTCTTTGGAAAGGACTCAGTACATCATGGGTGTCAAACTCGCCGCATCACGTTGCTGTCATGTGACATATCACAATGTGTTTTTTCCTTCACAGAACTGACACATTCGGCCCGTGGGCCGCCAGTTTGACACCCCTGCAATGCACAGACAAAAATGCCAAATCCAGTCTAAACATCTAGCTGACTGTGTGACCAATGGAACTGCTAACTAAGCATACAAAACATTTGCTAGACCAATCCTTGAATACAGCTCCTCTGTCTGGAACCCACACCACATATCGGACATGAATACGATTGAGAGTTCAGAGATATTTCACGAGAAGAGTTCTCCACTCTTCAGTTCGCAACAGAATACCTTACACCACCAGATTTGAAATTTGAGGCTTAGATAACTTAGAATTACGCCGTCTTTGGTCTGACCTAAACGTAGTACATAAAATCATCTACTACAATGTCCTACCTGTCAATCACTACTTCAGCTTTAACTGCAACAATACACGAGCACACAATAGATTCAAACTTAAGGTAAACCGATCCAAACTTGATTGCAGAAAATACGACTTCAGCAACAGAATTGTAAAACCCTGGAATGCACTCTGTGGTCTCTTCCCTCAATCCCCAAAACTTTAACCTTAGACTGTCTACTGTTGACTTTACCCCATTTCTAAGAGGTCTGTAAGGGGCGTGCATAAGCTTACCAACGTGCCTACCGTTCCTGTCCTAATGTCCTTTTTATTCATACTTGTTTATATGTTTATATGTTATGTTCATACTTATACTTGTTTTTCTTATATATGCTTGACAAATAAAATAAATAAAAAATAAAAGATTGGCACTGCTGTTTTCAGTCCTCAAATATGTTTGGGGAGGATAAGCAACAAGTGATCATTTGCTGCATCAACTAGATGGATAGCATAGCACTTCTGAGTATAAGAAGCTGGCTGTTCCTAGAAGCTGGAACATAGACTCTTAGTCTCCTTCAGCAAAGTAATTCTTATGGATTGATTTCGCAAACAAAAATGGGAAGTATGTAGGATAATACAGGAAGGAACGAGCAACAAGAATACAAGTGTGTATCAAGGAATGTCAGACAAATTGCACCAAAAGTCAACAGGAATATCCTGTTTGAACCATGTTATGCATGACAATACTTAAAAATAAATAGTAATGTGCCTGACTTTTCAAGGGGTGTGTCTGATGGGTGGATAATTACTTGACTCTATAATTACGATTAACTACTACTTATGAGATACACAAAGGTTAGAGAGTTGGGATTTGCAATTGACAGGAAAAGATGGATTTAATGCAAGGTTGAAAGTTGGCAATGCCAACTTTTCAAGACCTTCATTCCAAATGACCTAGTTTGTATTACTGAATGAAATCCCTGTTAGGATACACAATATCTAAAAATCATATTGAATCAAATCTGCAACCTGTTATCAATTCGTCAGAATATCTAATAGACAGTTTGTAGAGACATGTTTATACATTCCAAATGTTCATAATTTAAATCATATTAAAGAAATTCCAATGCTCTTTTTTTCCCAACACATTGTGATTTCTCCTGTCACAATATTTCGTACAAGTGTAAATAGGAGGTGACAGTGTTTCTTGATTAATATGCAACTTGATTAGGAAAATATTTCACAGCTCGAGTTACCAGAAGAGTGATTTGAATAATAGCAGAAAGCAGAAAACTGGAGCTTATTCATAAGTGAAGAAATCCAAACATCTCTCCACATATTTTCCTGTCCCCAATTCTTTCCAACAACCATCATCACCTCACTTTACATCTTCTATCACTGTGCATAGAAGATGAATGACCTCATGTGCCATGATTTGGGAATGAACATTCTGTCCACATTCTTGGACATGGGATTGGAATGTCAGCACTTAGCCTGATGCCAGAAGCCACATTCCTGCATGATATTGCTCCCAGAAATGCTATGATTCCCTTTGGAGAAAATGTAGGAGTACTGTTTATATTGGGGTGAAGGATCCCAGTAAAATCCCACTGGAGATCAATTACTGTGGTTTTTTTTTAACTGAAATCTGAAACTGAAAACATATAATCAGGAAAAGAACTGTTGGAATTCTTGCCTTCAAAAATGCATTGTTCCCGCTCCCTCCACCCCCTGCTCTGCCTATGTTCCAGGCCTTGAGGGCATTTTATCTGAATGCTGGAATTTTCCCTGTATCAGACATGGTTAAATACTTCGGGGGGGGGGGACCGTGTCTCAGCAAATCAAACTACTAAACAGCAAGAGGGAGTTTAGGAAAGAGAAGAATTGTTGAACAGAAATGCAAAAAATGAAACAAGCAAAGCTGAACCAAACTGATTTCCCATATAAGATGAAGAGATAATGTGACATAGATTGTTTTTAATATCCTACAACCCCCTCCCCCCACACTGTGATTAATTAATGTTCAAGTTTTAATTTGGAATGTAAGAACATCTCAACAGTTCTGAAGCCTGTTAAGGTGAACAAGTTTCAGGGTTATATGCATTTTCTGAAAGCTGTGGGAAGTCCCCAGAGCCTCTCCAAACACTAATGCTAAATGCAATTTTGAATGTGACAGAAGAGGAAATTATTAAATAAATATTAAATATGGTAACAGTAACACTTCAAAACCAACTGAAGTCCTTGGACAAAACAGTTTGTACATTTAGGAATCCGGTAGCTACTTTTCCAATTAACACAATTTATTACCAAGCATAGACTTTCATGATCTTTTTAACAAAATGTTTAAGGTACTATCAGACTCCTTTGATATTTTGCCATCATAGACTAACATAGCTCTCCTCTCACTAGACTATCCCTAATCAAAGGTCATGTACTCATTTACTAGGAGCTGGATGAAACCTTAGCTACATTTAGTAATTAATGAAGAGTTTTATCTTCCTTGAATTTGGCTAGTGCATCTTTGACCCTAATTATCCTACTGAAATGTATGTATCTTGTCACTATAAATTGTATGAAAAAACAGCTTCCATTTACTTCTTGATTTAGTTTTTTAACATTACTCAAAAGATGACACCTCTCACTGCCAAGATTTTCATCCCCCAAATTCTCAGATGCTGTTTGAAGGGAAGCTATGACTGAAAATCACCATCACCGCCACACCTGATATACAGCAATAAAACATTCATTAACCTGTACTCTACAGTACGGAAAAGAAAAGCCTTGGCTAAGCTACTGGAACTTGTTTTCCTGGTAAGCGCAGAATTTAAAAAAAGAGAAATTAAGGGGAGAATTCCAATGAAGAAATGGAAACATAACGTCTCAAAAACTAAGCAAAACACTAGCTTCTTAGCAGTTTCAATTATACTGCATCTAAGCCAGGAAAAAATCACCTCAGTTCTCCCTTCTTCTGATATCATGGAAACAGAGGGATCTGGAGCTGTTTTTAAACTGGCATAGGATTCACATGTGGAAGTGTATATTAGCTCATTTGCAGCAACAATACAAATAGTACATTAATTAAACACCAAATGAAAAATAGTTCCAACGATAACAATAACATTCAAGTCAGAAATATCAATTGCTGACTGATATTGGTTATTCTTTTAAACTTGGATGCTAGAAGGCCATTTTATGTGATTAGTTAATTTTACCTTAGCTTTCATTATTTAATATCTACACACATATATTTCCCCTACTTTATTTATCTTTCCACATGAACACATTAAGATGCTATTTGCACATTTTATCCATTGTGCACTTTCTCAATGCATGATGAAGTGTTCTTGTTGTTCAGATATTTCTGTATAGGGGTTTTTTAGTACAGGGTCTAGTAGTTTTATATGTTTTAATGTATTCTTCTGTATATATTTTATGTTTTTTAGTTTTGCCTTGTACCCCGCCCCGAGTCCCTCCTGGGAGAGGGGGCGGACTATAAATCGAATAAAAATAAAAATAAAATAAATAAATTTCACTGTATCACTGATCAGGAATCTGCACAGTTGCTTATCATGTTGATTATACAAACACATGCCTGGGTATGTATTTCCATGCAAAAGCTGTATATAGGAAAAGCATAAATGTAGAAAAAAATAGGCTAAATGCATATGATAATCATAAATGGACTTCAACAAGAAAACTTGTTGGATTGGCATAGTTTTTAAAGTAGAGCATTTTCATCTTAAAAAGAAGTATGCCAACTATGTGAGGCAATAGAGAAGCCATATGCATTCACTGGACAAAATTATGACCACATGGGAGAACTAGATGAGTATTGGCTTTTCATTCATATGGAAAAAATTAATTCTCCTATTCCCATTTCTACTATATTCTTTTAAAATGAGTTTATCTGAATGTTAGTGAATCAATAGGGATACCATTTAATTGCATGACATTATTACATTTTTTCTTTTCTTTTTAAATGGCTTCTCTATATTATTTGCAGCAGCTTCTTTCAAAGACAAGTCAAATTACCTGTTGTTAATAAAAGGAATGAAAGAAAGTGTTTTTTTAAATTATTTCTAAGGAAATATCTGAAGCTTTCCTCTTAAAACAAAAATCTTGCCAGTGTGAGAAATATGCAACAGTTGATGACGGCACAGATGGAGAATTTGCTTGAAAATCTCCATGCACTGATGAAGCAGGCGATGATTAAGAAAAAAGTATGAAATAATAAATGTGCTTGTCATTAAAATGCCACAAAAATCTCCTTTCACTCCCCCCCCCCTATTTTTATTCAGGATCCCTTTCTCAAGTCATTTTTATTAAATCAAGGCCTTTGAAAACACTGACACCTAGTGGTATAAAGACATGCCTTAAATTTGATTGTTATATTATAAATGTATATCTTTTAAAATTAAACCTTTATAAAAAAAATTCTGTGCTGGTTTGGATAATAATTCATATTGTAGAATGTGTCCCAGCACAATCACTGCAAAGATGACCCATTTGACTGAGACTTTGTTGTTTGATGCCCAGTTGGTTGTTTTACTTTTGCCTTCTTTCACCTGGTATTTTAAACAAGCCATCTTTAGGAAGGCCAAAACTGGACAAGTTAGTGCACCCAGATTGAATTACCGCAACATACTTTTTAGTTTCATTTGTCAAATCTCTCAAAACTAATGTAGAATAACTGTGTTTGTACAGTAGCCAATCATGCAGAATAACAAAGTTGGAAGGGACCTTGGAGGTCATCTAGTCCAACACCCTGCTCAAGCAGGAGAGCCTATTTTAAATATTAGCCTCTACCTAGGATCAAACTCACAGCCATGTTTTAGCCTAGGATGTTGTGTGAAGCTCAGCCTTTATTTTTGATCCACGATTTAGTGAGATGTACAGTCAAAAACATTTTGTTTGAGTAAACTGGGCTTTAGTTAATCTTGGGTGAACTTGTTAATAGCTGATGTGTCAACAAGGGGATTTGGCAAATAACCTCATGCTGGAAAGCATGCCTCTTATAGCTAGAATTGGCTTTCAATACAAGGATATCCATGGCTGACATGGGAGTGGGGAAGAGGGGTGATTAAACAATCAGACAAGAGAGTTAGGAGCCTTCAGTGGCTTAACAGTCAGAGAAAGAACATTAGGGAAGACTTGCCCTAATGGATCAAGGAGTTAGTGGCAGGAATTTTGTACTTTGAGACTTGAAAGAGTCCATTAATGTAGCCTTACAATAAAGTCAAACAAGTTTTCTCCTTGTGGCTCCTTTCTGATTTACCTGAGAGTGCTGACAGCTGCTTGCACACATGTTGCCGTGCAAATAAAAACGGGTAGACCTGCTGTGTATATTATGGCATCATTGCAGTTAGGAATGGATGTGTCAGTAAATGAAGTTGCAAGTAGTGATTACTCCTTTAAAAATTCTTAATTAAGGCTAGCACTCTCCATATATTTTATATATTATTTATCAAATTTATTTGCTATCCATCTCACAAAAAATACCCTATTGGCATACAACAATTAAGTAAAGCAATAAATATATAAAAAGTCATATTATAAATATTAATACTCATTATTAAAACATTAAAATAACAAAAAATCTGCAAGGCACAGGAGAGAAAAAGAATGTCAGCCATAATAATGACAATAACTTGCAATGTTATTATTCTTTGGGACCTCCTAGACCTGATGACACAGCCTGAGATTGAGGGATTTCTGGAAGATAAACAGGGATAGAACTAGTCTCACTTAAATATTACTACATATTTTTATATATTATAAAATATGTTGTATTTTCACAACAACTTATTTAAATATTTTCCTTATCCAGTGCAGTCAATATGGCTGGATGCTGGGAGATATGTTTAGCAACATTCCCTGGCATGATGGATATATCTAAAAGGTTCTTTGCTCATCTTTTCCTTATGATTTGCAGGGAAGGTTATTGATTATGTCTTGAGATCTGCTGGTGGGACTTGGATTAAGAAACTCCTCAAATGGTCATTTGCATTATAACTGGCATACCATGCTGAGAAATTTTAAACCATTAATACCTTTTTTTCCTTGGAGGCATTTAAAATTGTAGCATTAAGTTTTATGAATATTTTTTTAAATTGTTTATATTTGTGAAAACTGCTCCAGCATTAAGATTACAAAAAAAGAGTTGTGTATAACTATTTTAAAGACACATCCTATATTAAATTCATTATCTGGGTATGTATATTCTATTTGTCAACATGGCATATCCAAGCATAAAAGGGATGGAGGTATCACCAAGCTTGTGGGGAATGCCAAGGTTTTTCACTGAAAAACTATGTAAAAAGCACAATCGTAAAGAGGTAAACCAGTCGCGTGGTTTTAAATACCAGCTATGTAGTGTAAAGATGATGATGGGTCATTGAGAAAGCAAGAATGCAGCTTAATATCTAAGAAGAAGCAAGTCTGACCTGCTAACCTGAGTAAAAAATCTGCAGATCTACTTGAAAACTGTGGGCCACACTGCCTTCCAAAAATATTTTTCACTATTAAAAGTTAAAGTAACCAACCATTAACCTTTTGATTTTCAAGGGAGATATAAATAAGTATGATTTATTTTATACCAATAAAAAGTAGCCTATATTGAATAATGTATTGCAGTCTTCTCAAGATGAATATAGCCATGAAGATAACACTTATGAATGCATTAGATATGTGCTGACTTGCTTCAGACAAGTTATCTGGAATGATAAGTACACTTATTTGGCCATGACATTCTACCAAGTAATGCCTAGATGTAGATATGAGCATCTTTCAAGGAAAAAACAAAAAATGCTGTTACATTTTTGCCATATAATAATTTCAACCAAGTGAAACTAAACAAGTGGGATTTTGATGTCTAAACAGAAGCCATTTTTAATTTATGAGTTTGAATCACTGTTTTATTTACTATTTTTTCGTTATTTTATCCTGTTGATAAATAGGGAGGGAAAAAATAAAGGATGGAAGTGAAAGAGAAAGATAGAAAAGAAAGAAAGAGAGAAAAAGAAAGAAAGAAAGAGAGAGAGAGAGAGAGAAAAGAAAAGAAAAGAAAAGAAAAGAAAAGAAAAGAAAAGAAAAGAAAAGAAAAGAAAAGAAAAGAAAAGAAATCTAATGTATAGGTTCTAACATGTGAAACTGGGGACCATATGGGTTGAAAAAAATAATCCATAAATGATCATCTATATAAAATAATGATATAAGGAAAAGTGAACAGCAGATCGATCTATCTTAAGTTTATTTTTTACAAAAGGACAAGACAAGGGGAATACCCTCATTTTCTCTGCCACATTATGCTCTAATCTGCTAAATAGAAAACAATCATATACATGACTGGAAAGTGATATGTTCTTGCAGCTTGAACAATCAATGGCATTGGCATCTAATCGCCATGACACTTGTTCAGAAATGTAGGATAAATATTCAGATTACTCTGAAGTCTGGCCAGAATTCACACAGAAATAGGCATAGGAGCAATGGCCTAAATATAGAATACTGGGGGGGGGGGGGGTGAAGCACTTTCATGCTAAGTCCGCACATCACACAGCCCCTTCAATCTTATAAGCAAACAAAGGAATGGTACGTAAGCTCCTAACCACAGAGTATAATAATGTGCAGATGCTCTGCTTTTTTGCAGCTTCAATCCACATGTGTGTGCTTATTTCATGTAATTGTAGAAACAATTCACTTATTAATGTTTTAAGGCTGTGTTTCTCCCAAATTTCCCAAACGTTGAAGGCTGTGTTTTTCCAAAATTGCCCATATGTTCATTGCTAAATTTCCTAAATGTTTCAACATAGAAAGGAAAGAAGCATGCCCTAAACCATTTTGCATTCTAAAACTGTACCAGCTGCCCAGCTTCTGAAAGGCAGTTCCTTCCATAAAAGACATTGAAGAAATCTCCATCACTATGAGCATTAAGATATGAATCATTTCTTAATTAAGCCATTTTAATGCTATCTATTGAGCACATTATCCCCATCTACCAAATTGTAGCTTTATTGGTGCAGAAAATGGAGGGATTCTCCACAGTTCTGCTTGGATCACTATTCAATTGCTTTCTATAGAGAGAAAAAAGAATTCCAACTGGAATGACCAAAACCACTCATTTAAGCACTGTTCCTGCTAATTATCAACACTATTGTATTTCTAGTGTCCCTGAAAAGTTCTGTTTCAGACAGATGGATAGTCTTGCATATTGCTTTTGTTTCTTTTGCTTTTGCCTGCCTTTTAATCTGTTTTGCCAGGTAACTACTTTGAGTGGATTGTTGATGCTTAATAAACATGAAGCTATATTTTTACAAATTGAACTGTGTACATTACATGCTTGCTTTAATGTGGCTGTAGGGATTAACTGGGATTGTGTAAGGTGCAAACTAAAATGTATATTACAAGCAGCATTTTTCCAAGTATCCAGGAAGCATGCCTATTCTGTGGTGCACCTGCATTCTGAAACAGCAACACTTCTACCAAATCTCGATGGATCTGCTAGCATTTAGAAAAATCCTGAAGACCTAGCTCTTCAATTTAACCCTGGATCAGGATGTTGTGTGAGCAACCAATATATGTCAATTTGGGTGCACAATATTGTGTTACATGTATCTCAACTCTGTTAAATTTTGGTTCATTGCACACTCAATATTGAACAACATTGTCAGATGTTCAAACTGAATTTGGCATTTTTGTCCACCTATCAAATCCTTCCCAAAGACCTGGGATAGGCAGATGTGGAAATTTGATAGTGACAGATATCATCATAGTATGCAAGCTGTTTCTTATTTTAGGGAAGTATCTTTAGAACTGCCTAAAAATGCGCAGATCTGAAAACAAAATCCACAGTTTACTGAAAAGGTTTTAGCGGACGCTGAAGTAAATATCCACAATAAAGTATAGCTTATAGAATAATGAGCTCCATGAGAGAGTTGTCTAAAAGAAACTTTTTCTGTAAGTCATATGAAAATCATTATCTAAAGTATGCAAAGAAAACCTTGATAAGCTTGAAACTTTTGCAACGAAGTGCTTGGGATAGATAAATCTAAGCTGAACTGTTCAGCACAACAATACAATATACATTTAGAGGAAAAAAAGTTGAAACATTTGAAAAAATGAACACATCATCCATTAAGTAGTCGGGGTACAAGCAGGTGTCAAACTCAAGGCCCGCAGGCCAAATGTGGCCCGCCACGTCATTTTATGTGGCCCGCGAGAGCTGAAAAGTTCCAATTGTCTTTAGGAATTTGGTTACATTTATAGTCTTACAGTTACATGTGGCCCTTTGAGGGCAACCATTACGCTGATGTGGCTCTCGGTGAAAATGAGCTTGACACCCCTACTTTAGGAGGGTATGGCAGCCTGTGGCACAGGAAGTACAGTATTATTACTGTATTGTTATGCAAGTGAAAGGTGGATTGACTTAAGTATAGTATAGAAGCTAATCTCGCATAGTCAGTGAAGGAACTTAAACTGATTTTTGGGGGGGATATTTTAGCAAGATAACTAAGCTCACCTCCAAATAAACTGTAAAATATTTATCAAAAAGAAAGGCTTTTTACAGTCTTCAGTTTTCAAACTTGAATATTATTGAAAAATTGTATGGTGAATCACCAACCTACAGTTAATAGGATGAAACCTGAGAATCTTTCTAAATTAGAAGAATTATAAAAGAAAACATTTGTAAAATAACAATAGAAGATTCATAAGTGGCCACAGGAAATCTTTGGAACCCATTATTTCTGACAAAAGAAACTTTTACAAAGTTTTGACTGAAAGGATACCCAGACCTTTGCACCTGCCATATTTACTCAATCTCATGTGCTTTGTAACATCAGAACTATTAACCAACATCCTTATTGTTGCTTTTAAAAAAAATAAAAATAATTCCTTGTTGCACAGTCAGATATTTAGACTGGATTTGGCATTTTTATCCACCTATTGAGCCCTTTAGAATGTGGGGTAGGCAGATGATGTTTTATGTTATTAGAAGTATTGTTAAATAGCCATAACCCAATATCCCAGATTTTTAGATGGAAGATTGTAAGAATTAGGGCTAGAATAAAAACTATATACAATTTCTATTTGGGGGTAAAGAATTTTCCTGCCAGGGAGTTCAATAGAAAGAAAATAAGAAAGCCGTCACATGAATAATTCTGCCAATTTCACCATAGCAAATGATAGGGAATTGTGGGAAATGGAGAAAAAGATATGTTATTTTGCAGTCTGCTCTTATCGCATATAGCTGTGGCCCAGGATGGGCTCATTTTCTTTTTTCTTTTTTTCCTTTCCTTTAAACCTGCAGTCTAACATAATTCTTGGACTGGGTACTTCACTACTGATTGCTGCTATTGGTTTTCTATTGTTGAATAGGTTTACACATCATTCTAAGTCAGAAGTCCATAAACTGAGGCTATAAGATCATACGTGTTCCAAAGGTTAGTCCTAAACTATAATAAAGTGATAGAAGAGTAAAATTATTAAATGCATGCAAGTAATCATTTTTTCAGCAATTTAATCTTCATGGCAGAATAAAACCCAATTTAGTTTTTATATAAATATTTCCTATTATTTAATGTGACAATCAATATACTATCAGCCAGAAAAAAGTTAAGCACTTCTAATCCAAGCCAAAGTTTCTTTAATCAAATTACAAAGATACTCAATGACATCTTGGGATCTTCCAATTGACCCAGAAGCATTCCTGGAAAAATAAAAAAGATTGTGGATATTGGCACTTTCTTTTCATACATATTAGCTCATTTACATTTCTTTTAAATGAACACAGTGTAAAAGAAAAACAAAACAGCAAGTGGCCTGAGAATCTGATGGGTGCAAGATGCTTCAGAGTGACACAAAACCAAGGGTTGTGGCAGGTATAGATGTTATATGTTATCCTTTCAAGTCATTTCCAACTCTTGGCAATTCTATGGGCCAGGTCTCTCCATATCTTCTGATCGTGCACTATTTCTTTAGCTTTTCTACTCTGACTAATGTTGGCTTTGATGGTGTCCAGCCACCGTGTTCTTTGACGGCCTGTTTTCCTTTTACTGCTAACTCTTCCAAGCGTTAATTCAGTGGTTCCTAACCTTGTTGGAGCTACCGAACCCCACCAGTTTCATATGCGCATTCACCGAACCCTTCTTAATTG
>JAOYMU010000002.1:27140467-27150861 GCA_025802295.1 Psammodynastes pulverulentus
AGCACGTATCACGTGCTCCGTCCCCACCAATCGCGCGCTACCACTTCCGGGTTTTTTTAGCGCGATGGGAGGGGCGCGTTCTGGCACCTTTCGGCGCCGAAAAAAAGCCCTGCATTCATCTATATATATAGATAGGTTCCCTAGTCTAAAGAAAATGTTTGTGTTTGGCAGCCCCTGTCTTTGCCTTAAAGGTGATGAAGAACTAATGTTTTAAAGATGTACACCCCCCCCCAATATATATCATTCTTTTCATGAAATACGTGAGAATTTTATTTTCATCAGATTCTATTGAAGAGGAGAAAGTTTTAATGCTTCTTCAATGCAGGCTGCAGATGAAACCCTTTTCTAATATGTTAAGTGATTCTCAGAGTTTTTCAGACTGAACTGGGTTGTGCTTGAATGTAAACACAACTTTGAGCTGCTGGAATTAATAGAATCTAAAACTTCCAGTTTGAATGACTTCTGGACTGATTCACATGGGACTAAGAAAGGCATCTGTTGAACCTTCTGCAAAGGACAATAACTCTTCATATGCAGAATACTAAAACGTGATGTCTGGCACAGGTCCCAAGAGATTATTTTTAAAAAATTCTTTGTAAATTCTTTTAAGATTCCCACATATTAATTTATTTCGAAACATGACCCTTGGCTCATTCATATAACATCTTATAGTGGTAATGAGCTAGCTGTTGGTCTTGTAATGTTGTGTGCATGTATATTTAAACTTGATGTGAAGATTTTTACAGCCTTTGCCAGAACATGTCATGTAGTATGCTATAGACATTTAATTGTGAGCTATCCAAGACAAATTGTACATTAATTACACAAACACTTCTTTGTGTATATGATCTTGACAAACAGTTTTAAAGCAGCCATAAATGTATGAGGAAGAAACATATTCCTAATATACATCAAGCAGTTTTGATAGGGAACTCAATACAGATATATCCATGGCTTGTCAGTTTTATGAATATATATAAGACAAACAAAAAATGTTTTCTATTCTCTGAAAATATGTTTTACACTGTTTTAATACAGTATGATTTTATTTCTTATAAAGGAAAAAATTACAAACTGTGGATAGATTTCAGAAGTGATGGCTGTACAACAATGAGGTCTTTCATTTTAAATGTAACTTGAATAGTCCATAGAAAACCTTATAGGCAGTTTTGTATCGCCAGATGAACTGCAAGGTCTTTCCAAGGTCCCAATTGCACAAAATCAATGTGGGAATTTATTCTGAAATATATAATTATAAGCAAGGCATGTTTTACACTATGATGTAGTGTATACTAAAATACTACAATTTGTTTCAGATGTGTATGCTTTTTTGTGCAAAATTGTTATACACTGCAACAAAAGAAGAAAGATTGAGAATCTGATCTTGGCTAGATTAAACTAAAATTCTATTTAAAATTCTAAATTTTAAAGTGTTCATAAACTGAAAGGTCAAATAGGTTATCTTTTTCCAATCATTGGGATGAATAGTTAACTACAAATCAATTGTTTCTTTTCAGAAACTACTTGCTTACTTGGTCTTTTAAGATAGACTTTGGAGATTATGATGGATGGTGAAAATTCTTTTGAGACAAAGTTTAAATCCTGAGGACTTCGTAATCACATCTATGTAGTTTTCTTAGTCAGAATATAAAAGCGGTTGGCCATTTCAATTTCTTTGTCTAGACTACAGCCCTGCATTTCCTGGTTGTTTCCCAGTCAAGTACTTATCTGGTCTGACTCTGCTTAGCTTTTCAAGATCAGCCAAGATCAGCTAGTGACAGCCAGCTAGTTGATTTATGACAGCTACTCTTATTCAAAGGCAACAGTGGAAAATGCATCTATAATACAATTCCATTATTATGGGTTGAGGTATAGAATTTCAACAATAAAAGGACAATGAAAAATAGAGAAAGCATTGGATGCTATTTTATTGCTGGAGTTATATTTACTGTTGCTTTAATTTTGTAAAGGTACCCAGAGCTTTCTGGAATAGGGTAGTTTATAAATCCAATAAACAAACAGATGTGATTAGTAATGAAGTGGCCCTATAAGGAATACCCCGTTCAGGTTCAGGCTATATCTTCTTGCATAGTTCTACATTTTATTGATCTTCTATTTGTTCTTACTCAAAATTCAACATTCTAGAAACATAAAGCATACTTATATTTGTTTAAGCTCCAAAGGAAAAGCATGGAGAACCAAGAAAAGTGGTGTATTCTTTAATCCTCGGAAATCTCCCAATACTGCTGAAAATGTTCTTTTTTATGTTGAAATCTATGCTGCTTTTCCACTTCCAATTGATAAAGCCTTTTGGATTTTAGATTTAATTGATTTTTATGTCCACATGTATGTATGTATGTTTGAGTGAGTGAGTGAGTGAGTGAGTGAGAAAGAGAAGGAGAGAGAGTTATACAGAGAAAGAAACATAGGCAGACAGCAAGAAAGAGAAGAGGGGATAGGTATCTAAGCATATGCAGAGAGCTTAGTTTAGTGAGGACTAGTGATTTGTTTTTACACCTGTAGCACTAAGAAACAGACTCACAAAGGCAGGCTTTTAAGTCTATTTTTTTAAAAAAATCTTCTGGGCAATAACACATTGAACACTTTTTATAAGGATTTTTAAAAAGCCCTACTAAAGAATACACAACATTGTCAAATAGGTCTCAAAGGCTAGCACATAAGAAAGATAATTTGCTCTTTCTACAAAAGAAAACAACTCCTTATTCCCACCCTTTTGTAGATATTATAATTCATGAGCTTGATTCAATTAAAAATATTTCACAGCTTTACAAGTGCAATTTAGGGCAACAAGATGCACTGAAGCTATGAAAATTGGCTTCACAACTGGCTGCTTCAGCATGAAATAGGAAATCATTATGAAAGAAATTCACAATGAGTGAGATTTGTAGTGAGCCAAGATGTGTTTGCTGCATGGATGGTAAGATCAAGAAAGTTACTCTAGGAATTTGTTGACAGAAGCCTGGTTTGGAAAGAGACAAATGAATGATACATTTTTTTATGCCTGAATATCAAGTTTCAGGCACATCAAACTCAGCTCTGTTTCACCAACACTGTTCAAGCAACCAGTGGTCTCAATATGCTTCTCTTGGTCAGATTTTGATATCCATTGAAGTGTCTCTAATTTCATGAAGAAGCAATGGATGATCAGATTCTGGCCAACTGACAATCACACCACTGGTGCTCTTCCTACTTTCAGAGACAATAGCTGGGATGAATGCCAAAGTTCAGGCAAATTAATGCAAGGTATTTGTCACCAGGGGCTTCCATTTTTTAAAAAAAAATGCATTGTTCATAATTAGTTTTTTAAATCATGGATTTCAGTGAAGTGTCATGGTTTGTGCCAGTATCTGAGGTGGGTTCTAATAAAAATAATTAATGTTAATTTCACTGGAAGCAGTAACACATTTTGTTAATTGATGCTTAAAAAATGCTGGAAAGAGTTTTTGTTTTACAAGCAGCCACATAAAGGGATACACTCTCCCGCGTGTTATGGATACCTATAAATAAAGCTAAACCAGCCTGAGGGTTAGGGAGGTGCTCTGAAAAGGAAATTATTTATGAAGCATAGGAAAGTAAATTGAGATGGTTGCCAAAAGTTTTAGAAAGATTAAACTGGGGTTAGTGTTAGGATTAGTAAGGGCAACAGAAAAAGAATTGGCAGTGATAGTTGGCACAATAACAAATTTTTATCATTGTTTTACATCAACCTGGAAATTAAAAGTTATTGAGTATGCTTTGTTTGTTTTTGTTTGGAAGGTTTACAAGTTTAAGATTTTGCTGTGAATACACTAGAAATTCTTTGATTACATATGGCAACTGAGTCAAGAGAGGAATGCTTGAACTTAGACATGCAATTAAGAGTTCTCCAAAGTCACACCAAAGAGACAAGGACAAGATAATTTAGCTAAGGCAGGAAAGCAGTTGTTAGCATTCCAAGTTTAATCTTCAGTGTATCATAGGGGAAAAGATGGTAAAGCAGACAACATGACCTTCACTGTCATCGATTTTCCTTTCTTCTTTTTAGATTTTTGTCAAATGTAGACATTTTGGGGACAAGAGATTTCTCTAGACATCTGGGTTGTGCGTTCTGCTGATATGCTTCAGTTAGAAAATGACAATCACAACTGGAGAAATGATGCCTTAATATCATGCATGGATGACAAAGATTTTCTTCCCCCTCTTTTTCTTCATTTGAAAAAGAGATATTGAGTATTCATAAACAAGAAGACAAATGTGTGCAGTTCTACTCAATGCCTGCATTATGCAGCATACATGACAGTCATATCATATGATTCAACAGATTTTAAAGAGAAATTGTGTGCTAAAGGTATAATACAGAAGAATGGCAAGAGAGCAGCAAAGAGAGGAAGGCAAGAAAAATAGTTATAGTTCAAAGCAGCTTTTTCCAAGTTCACCCAAAGGTGCTAGTGGCCCTTCTACATAACATGATTGTATTGTTTAATGCTATAGATCAATGTTGTTCATACTTGGCAAACTTGGCAATAATGTATGCTGTCTGGGGAATTCTGGGAGTTTATTTTATTTTTATTTTTTATTATCACATTTATACACCGCCCCATCTCCGGAGACTCGGGGCGGTTCACAACAGAAACAAACAACATCGTTCAACTAAAACAACCGATCGATTAAAATTTTACGTCTAATTTTAAAATCCCCTATTAAAATCCCCTGTGGGGGATTTATTTAATTAAATAAATAAAATATATCTTCTCAATTTACTTTTACGTTATGAATGCCTTTACTATTTTATAGATATTTGGAAAGGGGATCTTTTTATTTCATGCTATTTTTTATTGTTAGCCACCGAGTCTTCATAAGTGGATGGTATAGATCCATACAGGAATAAACAAATAAGCTGTTCCAATGTCATTAAGTTTTTGCCATATTGTTTTTATAGTAACCAATTCAATAGTCTCTATATTAAATTTTGCTATCAGTTACTTTTATATATAAATAATTTTATATTTGTTATGTACTGGATATAACCAAATTTAAATTGGTATAAATGCACTTTTAAAATTTAAAGTTCTGCAAATAAAAATTTGAGCTTTATATAACATAATAATGCTGCATAACGTAATATTTTTTTCTTGAGGTAAAGGTAAAAAGGCTCCCCTCGCACATATGTGTTAGTTGTTTCCGACTCTAGGGGGCGGTCCTCATTTCCTTTTCTAAGCCAAAGAGCCAGCATTGTCTAATAACGATTCCATGGTCATATGGTCAGCATGACTAAACATCAAAGGCGCATGGAATGCTGTTACCTTCCCATAGAGGTGGTTCCTATTTTTCTACTTGCATTTTTTCATGCTTTTGAACTGCTAGGTTGGCAGAAGCTGGAAAAAGTAATGGGAGCTCACTTCATTACACTGCCCTAAGAATTGGAACCGCCAAACTGCCAACCTTTCAGATCGACAAACTCAGCGTCTTAGCCACTGAATGACCTTGTCCCCTTTTTTCTTGAGCTAAGATCTGTCAAATATGTGCATTTAATTTTCACTAATTCTTTGTTGAATTTTATGTTCAATTTCAGTTGATCCTGTAAATGCAGCTCCCACCACTTCTACACGTGTGTTTTATATCAGTGTAGGAGTTTGCTGTGCGGTCATATTTCTGGTAGCAATAATACTAGCTGTTTTGCATCTTCACAGTATGAAAAGAATAGACTTAGAAGACAGGTAAAAGGGTCTTACATTTTCTTTCAGTTTTCATATGAGAAGATTATAATAGAGGGGATTATTTGTTGTGAAAAAATAGCCAATATGTTTGGATAGAGCTGACATAACAATATTGAATTGTTTAATTTTCCTAATATTCTTACATGAAGCATGGAAACTTTAGTTACATTAAGTAGTGATTGCAAATTAAGCAAAACATTTTCTGATGCAACCAAATAACATTTAAACCTTGATTTCAAATATATTATGCTTCTGAAACTATTGCTTTCATGTAGTCAATTGATAAAGCATGTTATATAATTAATTATTTTAATGTACTATTAATTTCATGCTAAAATATAAACTATTAGTTATAACATTTTATGCCTTATGCAGCCTATTGTCCTTTTTTCGTTTCTTCGGGGTTTTTTGCTGCATTTGAATCGTCATATAAAACATCTTTGATATGATTTGTGGGGACATCTTCTGCAAACAAATGTGTCATAGAGACAATGCAAGATTATTTTTAGCAGTTATAACTGAGTACTAAATTTGTATACTAACCTACATCATACATTCAGTTCCATCTAAAATGCCTGACATGGAAATGGAGGTTATTTTTCTTTCCCAATTTTAAAAAGTTTATTTACAGATGCTAAATTTGAATTTAAAAAACCCAAGATTCTTAAAAATGATGTATCAGTGTGTCAGACCACCTGTGAATGTAACTAAAGATTAACTAGAGATGTTTTACAATTCAATATCTCTTTTATTAAAGTAAGATTTTCAAATTAGACTCAGCTTTGCACAAAGTAAGGAGAGAAGCCTAGAGCATGTTTTGTCTATGCAAGGCTGATCCAATTTTAAAAAGCAAATATGATTCTTAAGAGCCTCGGTGGCGTAGACGTTAGAGTGCAATAATTGCAGACTACTTCTGCTTACAGCCAGCTGCCTGCAATTTGGCAGATTGAATCTCACCAGGCTAAAGGTTGACTCAGCCTTCCATCCTTCCAAGGTGGGTAAAATGAGGACCCAAATTGTGGGGGGAAAGTGCTGATTCTGTAAACCGTTTAGAGAGGGCTGTAAGGCACTATAAAGCGGTATATAAATCTAAGTGCTATTGCTACCTGTGGCAGCCATTATACAGCTTTGTGCCTCTGATTTTCCTTCAAAGGGATGAGAAATATGCCAAAAATGAGAGAGATGCCAAAGTTGTTTTAAATATTTTAAATTGTATTTTAGTGGTTGTGTTTGAGTTATGTTGGTTGTTTAACATTGTATTTTAATTATGTGTGCTGCCACAAGTCACATTCATGAGATAAATAGCTATAAAAATTAAATAAAGTAATAGGGTAGGCTTAAAATAGCAACATATAATTTATTATATGCATACACTGCCAAAATCATATGCTTGCTGTTAGTTCACAAAGTGGACGAAGCATCTACAATGTAAGACATGAAAACAATAATAAAAATATATACAGGTTAGTTTTCCTATAGTGTTCATATTGGAGGTGTTTCTTCTAATTATCAAGGCTCATACTCTGTGATGTCTGTTATTTTGCCTTTGCTGTAATTAGTGCATAGCAGATGAAATTATTAGCACAATAATAATTGAACAAAGTAATCTTCTTGAAGATACCATATCAGCAATCCATTTACGATTTTATAAGTTATAATTAGGAAATTATATTCATAAATTATTGATAAACAACTAAGGATAAATATGTCAATGACATCTTCTGCAAGTTAGCAGATGGACCACATATTTTGTTCCAACCAAGCAGTCGTAGAAGGTACCGTAGCTCCTAATAGAGCATTTCTTAGTGATCTGTCAGCTTTTTTCGTTTCAGTAGTGACTGCATGGAAGAAAATAGACCAATATGGATATTGCATAATACTAAAATAGATATGAAATATGCTATTGTCTCTGCCTTTCATACCCTTTGTAATTTTGTAGAAAACTTAAAAGTACTTCTCATTCTAAATATTTCAAAAACCTTATATGTTTAATAAGCATAGTCAAACTTTGTTTCTGTATTTGGAGCATCAGAAATTCCTTTGTAGTCTTTTGTTATGGATAACATAGGCCAAATTCCTACATTTTTTTTTCTTTCTTTAGTTTTTCTGGTTTGAAAAGGAAAGCATAGCTAATATTGAATATAAATATGCAAATATAGACACTATCACTACCATTATACTACAAATTGTATCTGTTTTTTTAGAAAAAGGTCTACAGGGCTTACATTTCGATTTGTTTTAAATTATATTCCTTAGAAATGCTGCTGAATGGCTTTTTTTCTATTTCCTAGCTTGATTGAGGTTGCTTAAGTTTTTTAATATCTTTGATGAATGCAAACTACATCTGTAGTGTTTAGACTAGAAGTGCAAAAGTAATTTAGAAAAGTTGAAATTATGCTGTTTTCCTTAGAATACTGAAGGAGATAATTTTTGAAACTTGATGTGAAAGTTTTAGAAACAATAATGTATTTTGTGTTTGTTTTCCAAAGCAGCATTAGCAACAGCAGTAGTTCTCAAGGTTTATCCCAGCCTTCAACTCAAACAACCCAGTATCTGAGAGCTGACACACCTAATAATGCTACACCAATTACCAGTTCCTCAGGTTATCCTACTCTACGGATAGAGAAGAATGACCTTAAAAGTGTAACTTTGATGGAGGCAAAAGCTAAAGTGAAGGATATAGCAATCTCCAGAGAGAGGATAACACTAAAAGATGTTCTTCAGGAAGGTATTATTTAAGTGTTGCTCCTTTTTTTTTTTTTTTTTTACATTTTTTTCTCTCTTCACAGTTTCTGTAAATTATTCAGATAGATATTTATAGTTTTAAGCAGAGTTAACCAAAATAATCAAGAAAATTGTTAATTTAAGAAACTGATTTTTATCTGAGTTTTTTGTTACAATTTGGTTAAACAGGTGCCTGTCAGAAGATGAAATAAAAACTGGTCTTTTTTGATAGAGAAAATAATCAAATTAAAAATAAACAGCCATAGAGAAGCAAAAAAATGGCTTTCATTGCAGCATGTTCTTTAGAAATCTTTTTAAACTTCCCAATCTAGCTGGCAACCCTGGAATTATATATGGTTTCCATATGCAGGTTACTAACCAGAATTAATGCTGCTTAGGTTCCAAAATAAGTCAAAGGTATTAGCAAGATGCTGCACCCCCGATTCCTTCTTGCTTAATGTTTAGGGAAGAGAATTTATTTGAGTTAGGATCTGTACAGTATAAACTATGTAATAATAAGATATCTATATTTTACAATTTTTATGTTAATTTTTGTTCTCAAAAATCGCTTTTCAATGTTACATAATATACAGCCATTGCTATAGTTTCTGCATTCAAATGTCATGTCCAAGCCCTTGTAATTGATGTTGCTTCTTAAGCTTTTAACTTCTGGTTAACTTGCTCATTTCCCAGCTTTTCTAATCAAATTAATTCAGACATAACATTCTAGTGCTTGAAGCAACCAAAGTGCACAATTGGAAGAGCAAGTTTGTCAAATTTAACTAAGGAAGGATTGTGGTTTTCAGTTTATCTAGTGATCTGACTATCTTAAAATGGACTTTAAAAGGTTCAGCACAGTCTATATTACATTGTTTTTCAATAATAATAATTTATTAAATGTATATGCCTGACTCTCAGTAACATTGGACAGTGTTTTGAATTGTGGATGAGTTTGATGAGTTCTACATTTTTTGAAAATGAGGGTTTCACTATAACTGAGTGAGCTTCTAAAGTTTATATTAAAGTTTATACTGACAAGTCTTTTTTTTTGTTCCTCCACATTGTATAATAACAAATCAAAGTTTAGTTGTCAAATACTGTGTGATTCAAAGCAAAGAAGCATTAGCTGTGAATGTTCTGACGAGGAGGATCAATTGCTAGGCTTAATTGCACTCCGCAGTTCAGTTGTTTGAAGTATGTACAAATATTTTTAGATTAGGTTTTTTCTTTAATTTTTCTTATTCTCAGGCACATTTGGTCGAATTTTCCATGGTATTCTAATAGAAGAGAAAGATCCTAGTAAAGAAAAAGAAGTCTTTGTCAAAACAGTAAAAGGTAAGTTTTTAACATTGAATTTCATTCTTGGGTAGCCATGCGTCTTCATCAACATTCATTTCTAGGTATATGACCTTTAGTACACGTTTGTTCCCGTTCACAGAATAGATGGTCCCATTTTATTATAGATATGTGTACATTTCAAGCATATTTTTAGAAGCCAACAAAACAGTAAAGAGATTGGATTAGTGAAATCTGGAAGTTGGTGCCTTCCACTGAACCTTAGAAATACGTGTTTTTAAGGGAAAATCATTCCAAATTCTATGGGGAAGTCAGTTTGCAATACAAGTGATAACTGAAAGAAAGAAAAATTGAAACACTTAAAACATATTAGCTTTGAATTATAAATTGAAAGGGCATCTAGCTTGTACTTTTCTAGTTAAAAGAACCAAGTGCATGGTCTTGTGAAGAAGTCTAGAATTAAGAAAACTAGAAGGGATCTTGTCCACCTATTTTGCTAATGAATTGATAATCAGAACTTACTGCTGCCTTTTATCATGAGGTTTTTAAAATATATATTGCAGGTATTTCTATGTCATTTCAGTTACCGTAAAACCTCTATTTGAACGCCACCTCTATTTGAACGCCACCTCTATTTGAGCGCCACCTCGGCGGAAG
>JAOYMU010000002.1:27202477-27213346 GCA_025802295.1 Psammodynastes pulverulentus
CTCTTCCCCAAACCCCAAAAACTTTAACCTAAGACTGTCTACTGTTGATCTCACCCCATTCCTAAGAGGTCTGTAAGGAGCATGCATAAGTGCACCAACATGCCTATCATCCCTGTTTTAATGTTATCTCTTATTTGTTTCCATTTCATGTACTCATAATTATGTTTATACTTATATCTGTTATCCAATGCATGCCTGACAAAATAAATAAATAAAAATAAATAAAAAATAAAAGTAGTTCATGCTAAAAGAGAAACCTCAAGGAAGTTTTTTTGTTGTTGTTTTCAATATTGCTTCATTGTAATTTCTATATTTGCTATAGCTCCTTTTATTTACTGCGTAGAACCTTTTAAGACTGGGGCAGGTAATAAATATGATCAAATAAATAAATAGACAAACAAACACATGGGACTTAGTTGAAACAGTCTGCTATAGACAAACAGAACGAAAGTTTTCCACAGCAATGAGACGCTGATCATCAATTACAGGAAGCAATTGGTTGTGGTTACTAAAGCTAAATAGAAGGGGAGGGGAAGAGATAGAAGGGGAGAGGAGAGGAGGAGTTTGGGGGTGAGTAATCTTTTGTGAACGTATAGGAAGAGAGAAAATATTATCTGTTTTCTTTAAAAAAACCATATATGCCCACTAGTTCTGAGGTGTCCCATGTTATCCTTTGTTTTATTTTGCTTACACTTTTCACTCACATATTTGTTTTTTTCCCAGTCCCTTGGTTTATTTGTTTGTTTATTTGTTTTGGATCGCTGTGTTTTATTAATTATATAATTTTTCCCAGTTTTCAATTCTTTTGTGAAAAGAAAGACAGGTCATAGCCATTTTAATGTAGGAGATGACCATGAAGGAGAGGGTCAAACAACCCTCAAGTCTCAAGTTCTTTGCATCCACAAGAGATGTGAAGTCCAGATCACCCTGAATTCTATTGATGCTTATCTGCCACCAATTTGCATTGACTGTTAGTAGTTCAGATTCTTGTAGAGAGCTTATGTTTGCAATAAACCCTTTTATTTATTTGAGCTGCCTGGATTTCCTGATTTCCCGTGCTTCACATTTAAATTCAATAAAACAATATAAAGTTCCACAAGGTTGTTATCTATTATATCTTCCCAGCTTTCTGAATGGTCTTGTTATAACTTCTTGTTAGTACTAAGTATTTGGATGGTTTAAGTAAATAAAATAGCAATATGCTTAAAAACAAAACAAAGAATAGCAAGAAGGAGCATTTATAATATTTGTTTCCAAAAATGTACTAATAGCCTCATAAAACAACATGACCATAAAATTGCTTCTGCCAGTATGCAATGACAGCATGAGCTCCTATGCAGAGGGGGGGGGGGGGAAGCCCAGTATCTTTTCTGCTTCAGATGCAGGAAATATTTTTCTTTATAGGAACAGGGTCAGCTTGTGCACCTAACAGTTTATAACCTCTTGTTGCTTAACACATGTGCATATCCAGAAATGACCCTTAAATGTCACAAGTCATTCAGAAAGAGAGACCAGGTCAGAGAAGGCAGTAGAATCAGAATATCATTATCCATTGGATGATTAAAAGCAGTTGAACAGCCTTTAAACCAGTTTTTTAGTTTATACCACATTTCCCCAAAAACAAGACCACGTTTTATATTACTTTTTGCTCCAAAAAACGCATTATTTTAGGTCTTATTTTGGGGAAAATACGGCACTAAATGCATCCATCTGGCTGACAATCTTAAATGGGGCTTATTTTGGGGTAGCCTAGGGCTTATTTTCCAGTTGGGTCTTATTTTTGGGAAAACATGGTTACTAGTAGGGATTGAATTAAAAAGAGCCTCAGCTTTGGAGGGTGAAGAACAAGACCTGGTTCGTTAAAGCTTCTCAGAGAAAACTGTTAAACCTGGGAGATACTCAACATAATAAAAATAGTAATACAAACATGTCTCTCTTTAATCTACTGCAGAAAATAAGGTAAGTCCTCGACTTATAATCATTCATTCAGTGACCATTCAAAGTTACAATGGCACTGAAACAAGATACTTATCACCATTTTTCATATATTGCAGCATCCCATGGTCATGTGATCAAAATTTAGATGCTGGGCAACTGGCATGTATTTATGATGTTGCAGTGTCTCAGGGTCATGTGATCACTTTTTGGGACCTTCTGATAAGCAAAGTCAATGGGAAAGTCAGATTCACTTAACAACCATGTTACTAACTTAACAACTGCAGTAATTCATTTAACAATTGTGCCCAGAAAGGTAAAATAGATACTCACTTAACAACTGCCTTGCTTAGCAAGATAAATTTTTGTCTCAATTATGATCATAAGTCAAGGACTATTTTACAGTGATCCAAGTTCCTAGATCCTTATTTTGTCCGTTCATCTCAAAACTCTTTCTTAACATCTACCTCAATATATTCTGGAATGGAGTCCTCATTCTCCCAGTTGAATTGTGCTTCACTATCCCAAAGTCTCTTGATCCCACAAAAGAATTTGTCCTTTATTCTTGTCCTTTATTCTTTGTGCTTGGAAATCTCTTTTGGAACAATTGCTCGATAAAAATGTTCCTCTCATTTCTTACGAATCTGTCCTCACCCAGTTTCTCCTGAAATGTTTGTAACAATCACTAAACCACTATGATTGTTACCATTTAGCCAATAACAAAGTTTAGCTAATCGTGTTAAATACCCCATGGTATTCTTTGCAGGGATAGATATCAATAAGCATCTTCTCCAACTAATAATTGGGCTAAAAATGGTATCATGGTCACCAGAGAAATGAAGGTGGTAATCTTTGCACTTAAAATATTCCAAGGCAAGGTGATGGCTAAGATGCTATATGGAGTTGAGCTCTGGAGTAGAATCGCCTAATAAGGAAGAAGCCTTTGATAATAAGTAATAAAAATTCAAAAGCTTTACAAATATGGAAGCCCAAATAAACACAGAGTATAATCATTGCTTTTTATGCCAAGATCATTGATCTGGTTGTTATTCCTTCCACATTGATAATAGAATGATTATGTTACCAGTATATTAATGATTATCAGATTAGATCATCTAGCTGGAAAGCCACGAAGTTCATTCTAAATTGCTTCTTTTCAGATTTAATGTAACATTGCCTGTGCTCACTCTAAGTTATGAGAACAGAAATCTAGATTACCTGGAGGGCATTTAGTCTTTTGTTCAAGGTTTCACTATGAGTGCTTGAAGCTGTTGTTTTTCTTGTAAATAGTTGACTTACAACAGGTGAGAATGTCTTCTGCATAAAAACACATGTGTGCAGCACTGAGTCACCGAACCAACATTTCAAGAGAAGAGGCGTCTGAATAGAATAGAATGTTAGATGACCTTGGTCATTCTTATTTAAAATGTGCTCAAGTTGAACAGAATGTTATTAACATGGTTCATTTTTCAAGTGAATGTTTACATCTTAATAAAGAAATATCTATCAAAACCTTCCCCTCCACATATTATCTACATAGGCTGAAAGAGGCTCTTTGAAGTTTCAGGTACGATCTTTTACCAGCCTTTCCAGAAAAGTCAGGAGGAACTTTGGTTTTCTCAGTCAGACCCATCTTGGATTACAAGCAGCAATGGGATGTAACCGGCATAACAATCAGTTCGTGAACATGCGTGCGCACTCGAAAAATGCACATGCACAGCTTCCCAGGCCCCTGCTGGGGCTTGCTGTAAGCAGCAGCGTCAGGCAATAAAGGACAGGTAAGAAACAGGGTGGGTGAGAGGGACCAGCCTAGTTTTAGCTTCCTGTTCCTCTCCACAGAATGGAGGCGAGGGGTAACAACTGGATTGCACGATCCGGTGAGACCCAGCTAAATCCCACCCCTGATTACAAAGTACAGCCTTTCTGGCAACCTATTGTCTACTCACATATTCCTAGAGTTTATGCTTCTAGAGAACTGCAAGACTGGTTTAGATGGGGAAAGGAGAAAGCAAGGGATTGGCTAATCAGGCCCTGCCATTGCCCAAACTAAGCATCTGTGTAGGTCTGTTAATTCACTGCAATCTGGAGTAGAACGTTTAAAACTCCCTTTTGACACAGCCAAGAATTGCTCTCAGTCAGGTGTAAGAATGGCAAACTGCAATCAGCTGTCCTGTTTTTCAATGCCTATTCTTCCAGGAATATAAAAAGTAGTGAAAGAAGAATAGCTGAAAAACTTAGAAGCACAACAGCTTACTCTCCAACAGCCAATCCAAGGCTGTTGCTTTCTACCTGTTTGGTGGCATGAAGTGTTTGAGGGACCTCATGCGCCCAAACGCGTGGGAGGTTTGTGTGTGAAATCGAGGACTAGAGATGCCATGATACTCTGGCAGGGCTCCAGTCATTTCCTGGAGAAAGTTGGCAGGCCATTGCATTCTCAAAAGGGGACTTTTTAGTAAATCATAAACTAAACAAATGGTTTCAATTCTTACAATATACTAAGCCCCCCACCTTTGCAACCAACAATCTGTAACCAGAGCTAAAACTACCAATTAAGTGTATAATTGATCTTGTTAAGCCTATTGTCTGAACTGAGGCACACATCAGCAAATTGTTCCCTAATGATTTTCTAAAAGTCTAGCTCTCTAACTGTGCTTCAGATTAACTAGGTTTAAAGTGCAATGATGACACATCCCAGACTTAGAGATCAGTCTCTGTTCAATCTCCATTTTGTGCTCTCATCACTCACTGCTTGTGCAAGTGAAGATGCACCCCTCACAGTCCACTAGTGGGCCGCAGTCATAGGTTGGGGACCCCTGTTTTATTTCATTTTAATGCTATTGCACTTTTTACTGTTGTATTTTTGAGATTTTTATTCTCTGTGCCATTCAGAATAAGGAAACCTATAAATTGCAAATAGTTTAATATATTATAAATTTCCAGATACTCTTTCTGTTCTTTGCATTTTTTACTAGAGGTTTTTTTTTTTTACCAATGTCCAATAAATCTGGTATGTGTTGCAGGGAGTTTCCTTTTCTTTCTTATCTTATATTTTCTCATCTTTATCTTAGTGTTGTAAGATGCTGCCCTTCTAGTCAAAGTGCTACCAGCATACATAGGCATAAAGATGCTTTTGCTCCTGTGTAAAGATGGAATCTTTAACATCACAAAAACCAGTGGTCCCTACAGCATTGTAAAAGGTGGGAGAGTTATATGGTTAAACTCATCTATTTTTGCTGCTATTTTTGCACCTCCAGGGACATTTTCTTGCTATTTTGCTGAGATGGTTCCTAATGATGACAGTTTCAGATTTAATATGGCTTATAGAAACTTTACTATGTAATGTAAAAAAATGGAAGAGTGATATGGTTTGGTTCATCTATATAGAATAATATGAATGCCGATCATCAAATGATGATTTTTTTAAAAAAGCATGAAGATCATCTACTCCAGCTTGTGATGTATTATAAATGTTTCTCCTGCACCTTAATATTTTAATATTTTAAACTAAAATTTTTCATCATACTGGAACCTGTTTCACCCATCCCTTCCCTGACGCACACAAAATGAAATAAAAGGAAGGAGAATAAGAGAGCAATTCTCTACTCAGAGTTTGCTAATCTGTAGGTTGCTATCATTTCCACAGAACAGCCTGTGTATTTAGTACTTACTCACCCTAGGTGGAATAACTTTTGATAATACAGACATGGTATAAAAATAGCAGATCTCCTCCTCTTTTCCCTACAATGAAGACTTGGATAATGCCAGTGATGGCTCCTAAATGCTACTTATTTAGCCAGTAAAAGCATATAGAGGGCAACAGTCTAACACAATATAACTTCAGAGTGTTTATTATTTATTTTCTACTTTTATATCCTGCTGCTTTTATTAAACTGTATGATTGCGACTTGTGATGTTCCCAGCCAGATATTTGTGATGTTCTGGCAACAGGGGAAGCAGATTCACTAATAAATGCAGTGATTCATTAAACAACTGCACTGATTCACTTAACAACCATGGCAAAAAAGGTTGTAAAATCAGGTGCAACTCACTTAACAACTGCCTTGCTCAGCAATGGAAATTCTGGTCTCAGTTGTGGTTGTAATTTGAGGATCACCTTTACATGCTTCATCTAAAAATCAGCATAGGGAAAAGGGACAGAATAATAAATATCCACGGAGGATATTGCCAGGTTTGCACCTATTTGTGAGAACCGGTTGTTAACTTTCTAAGCAGTTCGGAGAACCAGTTGTTGGAAGAAATCTCCTTTTTTCCCCACTTTACAGGGCTAATCCTATAAGGAAGGGAGGAAGGAAACATTCTGGTGTTGTTTCTAGTCTAATCTTTATTGCCCCACTTACAGAAACTGCCTCTTGGTTAACCCATATAATAGCTAAAGGTTCTTGGCAATATGCCCAGACTTACTGTCGCCTGAGTTCCATCCAGTCACATGATCACCCAGCCACGCCTACCCTGCTGGCCATTGGGGCAGAGAACCAGTTATTAAATTATTTGAATCCCACCACTGGAGATTGCTGACTGAGAAACTGCAGAAAGTACCTGAAGTTCTTCCTTTTTGTGGTTTGCGGTGGATCTCTGTGGACCTGTTAGCCAGAGATGCTCACTTGGGTTAGAGAGAGGTTAGTCTGTTTAATAAACCAGAAGACTGGGTTAACTTACCTTGTCAGCGCTTGAGGAAATTTAGGTTTAGCCCCAAACAGCCCTACTCTTATTATTTATTTAAGTTTAAATTTATGTGCCACCTATGTCTCCGAGCAGGCTACAAAGTGATCAAAGGGTGAAAAAGATAATGCAAAATGATTAAAATTAAGAAGATTAAACAAGAAACTAAAACCAAGAGGACTGATATTGATTAATGTCATACCCTTCAAAAATGAACTGTGTGAGTGTTTGTGCATGTGACTAAGGCAGGACTAGAACTCCGTCTGGGGTTTGTAGCCTGATAACTGCTTCACCAAACTTGGCTCAAAGTAAATAAGAAAATAAAACAAGTAAGCAGTAGAAAATGGCAAAGAGGAACTTACAGCCTCTTAATCTTCCATCACATTAGCCAGACGACAAGGTAGCTGGCAACTAACAGACTTTTCTATCTAAGACTGTGTGCTATAGATACACAAAAGAGAGTCAAGCAATTATCCTTGACTATGAATCCTATACATGGTGGGCCTAGCTACCAGAAGTGGAAAGGTAGATGTGGACACTGGCATCCAGAAGGCCCAGCCCATGAGGAAATGGAGCTTGTCATCTGACATTCAAAAGACTTTAAAATGCCATGGCTACTATTGTGCACAAGCACATAGAAGGCTGTGCTCAGACCATTTTTTCTCATGAGAAAACACTATGCCTACCATTTTGTGCATACATGTGCAAAACTGAATAGTGGTGTGGGAGAGGTACTTATATGATCTGTACAATGACTTTGAGTGGCTTACAAGATTAAAATAGATCAACTCATCAAATGTAACTCCCAGCACCCAAGGCTAAGTAGTTCACCCCACTCACCATTAATAGTAGGAGAGCTCATCCATCCCTTGATCTAAATGCCTGGGGAAACAGCCATAGCTTCAATGTCTTGCAAAAGGTTAACAGGGTGAGCCCTTGAGCAGGCATGACTCCACAATCCAACAATTACTTGACATTACACTACAATGACATTACTTAATAGAAGGGACCTGGAATATACCCTATTGAGTATATTTGGATGTATGTGTTTGTGCACAAACAAGAAAGACGGTTCTAACAGTTATATCTCTTCCACGTATTTTTCCCCTTATGTTCCACAGTGTTATTTTTTCCAGTTATAGCATGGGCAACAAGTACATGGAAATAATGGCTATTTTTATTGCCATCATTAATTTATATTGGACCAATTGAAAAAAGAGTACTTTACATAGAACAGGTTTGACAATTTTCTACTCAAAAGGCCTTACAATCTATTGGCAATAATGTTGTTTACTGTCATTTCAAATGGCATTCCATACATACCACCATTAATATATATTCATGAATGTGAATGTATATACATGAATTTATATTCAAAGCCATGGGGACTAGGAGCTTCTTAATGAAAGTTGTATGTTGAGTTTAAGAAGCAAAAGTTTCTTATTAACAGCACCCCATCTTGAGCTTGTGTTGAATTGCATATTTAGATGCTATCAAAAAGTCTTATTGTCAAATAAATTGTTTATATTAAATTACTTTTTAAAGACCTCATTCCAGATAGACCATCTTTATGCTGTATGGTGGCAATCAATGTGTATCTTACCCTACTTTCAAAATTTAAATTCAAAGCACATGTACATTGCTGAATCTAACAGGATTTCTATGTCAACATGTGTACCTTTGTGTTATATCTGGCATGGATATAGCATGGATATTTTTTTTAATTTGTTTTTGATAACTTTGATTAGAGAATTCTAATGTTAATGCTGATTGGAAACCCCTTTTGGATTTTTGGGATGAAATATAAACAAATAAATTTATGATATATGGATTTGATGATTAGAAAAATGCTAGATAACAGAAAAATGGAAGTTTTGTTGTAAAGTAAGAGTTTAATGTGAATTTATACTTATATCTACTATAAAGAAAATCAGAAGTCACTTTTTTGTATTTTTTTTTGCTTTGCTTTCTTTTTTATTTTTTATTTCCCTCTTTTTCTACTTTAGCCATTATTTTTTGTTAGTTTTTTAAATTGAAAATCTAATAAAGTTTTTTTTTCAAAAAAGAAAATACCGGTAGGTGTTTCCTAAATTCCAGCAGAATGTAAGTCTAATTATGGCAGAGAAATGCCATAATTTGAGTCTATTGGGTTTCTCCATGAAGATCCCAAGGAAAAGAAGGGGGAAAGGGATTTTACTGTGGCATGAATGCTATTGCCATTTGCTTCATATAACTTGATACAAATTATACAATGATAGTATGAAGCATATGAAACTTCATGGTTTCTTTGGGACACTCCGGGACTTCCCAAGAAAATTCTTGTCTTGCATGCGCCGGCCCAAAAAACTGGAAGGTCAACTCGATTCTTTGCAGTTTGGGGTCCCTACAAGTCATTTTTTTTCTCTTGAAAGAGTTGAAATCCAAGTTTTTGAAACCTATTTTTAAAGCATAATTTAGATTCCAGTATGGAACAGGGGATTAGAGCTTTTCATACCTCTTTAGGTAACCACCACATCCAGATTATTACAAATTATTGCCAATAATCCCAATTATTATAGTCCACATACCTAGACCTAGTTTTTGAAAAATAGTTGGTATGGTTTACAAGAATAGTTTCAAGTTAAAATATGGAGGGCAGAGGAAAAGGGTATAGGAAAATAATTAGATCCGAGTAGCAGTTCTTGCTTTTTATCCCTGACAATTTGCAAGACTCACAACTTGTTCAATTGGACCACCACAATTTTACAATAATATGCGAGTTCAGCTATTGTGGCTCTTAGCCCAGGAATTTGGTGAGGGTGATCAAAGCCCCTTCCTGGATAATGTGGGTTGCTTTGGTTGTTGTTCCCTTTGTGCCATCTTTTGTTAGAGTGCTTGTTTTTATTATATCAATGTTATTTCCCCTGATTTTATAAGTGAACCACCTAAAGTTGCTGAGGTTGTGCAAAGTAAAATCTAATAAATAAATAAAGCATGGATATTGGTTTAAGGTGTTATATGAATAGATTATTTACTAAACCATGGTGAAGCATATCATAAACGTAATGCCCAATTCATCTGTGTGCTTCTTTTCATATCGATATCGGTGTGTGTGTGTGTGTGTGTGTGTGTGTGTCTGCGTTTCATTCAATTACCCTGTCACAACCAGCTTGAAACACTGTAGAACAGGGCTGTCAAACTGCCGTTCGCAGGCCAGATGCATCACACGCTGGCCATGCCCACGTCCAGTTTAGTGAAGGGGAAAAAAAGTCCCAATACGTCACGATGACGCCGTGAAGACGCAAGTTTGACACCCCTGCTGTAGAAACTCTCTTTAGCATTAGCATTCTCATAATGTTGTTGAGGTTCAACAGCTGAACTCTTAACCTCCAGTTCAGCAAGAAGACAGGCAAGGACTGTTCTGCCGGTTTAACTCAAACCCTGAGTGTGGTGGCCTTGTCCCTGCTGAAAATTCTTGCTTGCTTGTATCTTCCTAATGAAAGCAACGTGATTTGCATCATTTCATCATCTTCCTCAGGAATAATGTTTCAGCCTTTTGAAAGATTGAAAAGATGGACTTTAAAAAAAAATTGAAGAAGCACGGTGTCTGACATACTGTAATTATTTCCCAATCCTGCCCAGGACAGAGAATAGATTTGAATGGGAGACATTTTCAATTGTGTTTTATTGGGATGGAATGGGAAAGTCAAGGCAGGGGGGAATTAGAGGGAAAAAAGCAGGGAAGCAATTATAGGATGATCTAAAAATAGTTAGTTCTCATTAACTTCTGCTGAGCTAGAACTAATTTGTTCCTTGGTTTCATTAGGGAAATTTATTACTTTGGATCCGACACTGAATTTCCATGGATGGTGCTCTATTTTAAGGAAGAAATAATAATAATAAACTTGCGCACTGACTGATTCTCGGTGACTGAGTTAAAGAAATTGCAACAGATTCACTAAAACATAAGACAGGGAAATCATGAGTCAGTCACCATGGGCGAATAGGCAGCGATATAAATCCAATAAAATAAACAAACAAACAAATGTCTTCAATGCACATTTCAAAAATAATGTTCACCAGTGAAACTTCATTTTTAAGATGGTGCTGTTTTCTAGAAGTTAAAAACTTAAAAGGCTAGAATCAAACAGGCACATTTTAGAGTACCAGGAAAAAAATGAAGATTGAATCCCATTCCTTTTGTTTGTTTATTTGCAAATCCCATCTTGACATTCCCTACAGAGCCCCTTAGACCAAACAAGCAACGAAGCATGC
>JAOYMU010000002.1:27213951-27227237 GCA_025802295.1 Psammodynastes pulverulentus
TATGGAAAGTGGATGTTACTACAGTGAATAGGAAGAAGCACAATGGAAATTATGATAACATGCTAGGAGGTACATGTGGGTGTACTTAGCTTAAAGAACTTTTGTTTTAACATAGTTCAACTTAAAATAGTATAAAAAGAAGTTGTTTTTGGTTGTTGATTTGTAACTTTTGTGTCTGAAATAAGTCAGTCCTTCCCATTATCTCATTCAAGCTGAAATAAGGCCTGGGTCTACAGTGTAAGTCTAGATCCCAGTGTAAGCCTAGATGCTGAGGGAAAGGTGGATAATATTTAATTGATCTGCTTCATTCATATAGGTAAATTCAGCAAACTAGATTCAAATTACATTATCTTAGAGAATGGGTTTCATATTTTAGTAAAGCACAAAAGTCTTGTCTTTATTAGCTGTTATATTGTTAAGTTTTAAAAAGAAAATAAAAAACAAGACACATAAAAAAGCAATTATAAATTTTAAAAAGAGCAATAAAAAAAGCATTTCAGACTACCCATATCATGTGTCCATTAAATATTAAACAGCATTTAAAAATGTCTAAGTCTAAAATGAAAGAATAAACAACACTCTGTTGTTGCAAAAACCATGAAATCTGTGCCAAAGGGAAATATTGCAAGACATTTTCTACGATTTGTAAGAATACGCAGGTCGCCTTCCTCGATAGGGACCGAGGACCTCGAAAAGCCACGAGGCTCATGTGATTTTGACACTTCTCTTTTTTGTGTCTCTTATCGTTGGGGACGTTTTGGTGAAAGACCGAGCCGCCGGCCTTGCGTAAAAGCGGCTTCAATCAATACTTTTGCGTAAACCTCCAAGCAGCGAGAGTGCCCCCGCCGGGCCGTTTGCAAACGAAGGCCAACGGGTCACAGGTCGCAGGCTGAAATGTTACCAACTGAGACAGTGAGGGAAAGAAGTGAGGAATGTGCGCAGGCTACTTGGACGATAGCATGCGCTTTCGCCCCCCCCTCCCCCCGGCCGAGCGCTGCCTTATCTAAGACTGTTCCCAAGGAAAGCCCGCTGAACTAAACAAGGCGCATATTGAGATGCGCACGTTGGCGAAACTGCCGGAAACCGTTGGAAAGGTGCATGCAGAGAGAGCGCTCTTCCCGGAGACTGGAAAGGGCGCCCTCTCCGCAACGGGATCCCCGCAGTATCTCCCTTCGGCGGATTGGAAGTTGGGACTCGGAAGGGAAGACTTTGCTGACGTTCCGAATAGGGTCTGTCCAACTTCCTACAAGTAAAGCCAAACAAAGCGGCAGGTCGGGAGGGGGCTACGAAAAGTTCCCAGAAAGAGACGAACTGAAACCCACACCTGCTTCTCTGGAGTCGCCGCCGGGAACCGGAGCGCTTTTACGTAGACGAGGAAAGAGGGAGGGGAAAGCCACGTATCCTCCGCACATCGGAGCGTAAGGCAGGCGTATAAGAACTGCAGCTCCCGCTCTTTCCATAGGGGCTTGTTGAATGGGAGAATCAAAGCGGGCGCTGTATCCGATTGCTTGCTGCGATTTCTTCGGCCAGCCACGGAGGCGCAGCGTGGACTCAGGGCGGAGTGGTGGGGGAGCTTCGGCAGTCTGAGCAGATAATGGGGCTTCAGTCCGAAAACAGCAAAGGTCCGGCAACCGAGGATACGCCTCCGAGGTTGAACACCTGCCCGGGCAAGGTGTTCTGTAACATTAAGGTAAGAAGGACCTTCGCTCCGACAGGATGAGCCGGGAGGTGGTTGGGAAGCGGTCCGCCCCGCCACTGGCTTCGCAGAGGATCGACGCCGTCCCCTGCCCCCCACCCTCTTTCTAGGGACAGAGCGGGGTCGAGATGCCCTGGCTGTTGTTCGCCCCTATCAGCACAGCCCCTCTTGCCTGGCTCTTTTGGTCTCATCCGAGCCACCTTCATTTTTAAATGGGCAGATTTTCAATTGTGAAAAGATTAATAGGCAAAATCCACCTGCATTTAATTCAGATTTCCAAACCTAATGGGTTTCTTGGAAGTTGTATACAGCCATTGAACTGAGTATAGTACATCGAGACTATGGTCCTCTCTGTACACTTATTAGTTTGCCACATTTATAAGCCCCCCTAACTCTATAAGAACTCTGAGTGACAGGTAGCATTAAAAACAACAAATAATAATATAAACAAAGAGAAGACCAATGCATGTCTAGAAGAAGAAGAAATCAAACATGCAACATCTTATACCGCAGGAGGCTTTTTAAACACTGTGGCTCAAGCCCTGGAGAAAAAATGCTTGTCAGGAGAGGGGCTTTGTGGGAGATGCTGTTCCAGAGGGCACATTCTGCGAAAGAGGAATAAGGTTCCTGATTTACTGGGAAGTAAATTAATAGGAAATGCCTAAGATATCATAAAGCTTTGACAAGTGACAAGTAAGATATAGACCATCCTGTGCAACTTAGATAGGAAGTTTATGAAATCAACAACTGGTATGAATAAACAATGTATTTACTCTGTATGTATGTGGTATAATTATCATTTTTGCAGTGTGCTAAAGCATATGGTATATTGCAAAAAAACCCAAAATTCTTTGAAACCAAAATTCTTTATTTGCCCATACCTATATGCTTTTACTGTGATTCACAGTTTAATTAAGCTGGAGTATTAGGTGACACATTAAATTGGGGTTGCCTCTTGGTGAGCATACAGACAAATGCTCAGCTCTTTGACCTGTCTTCAGGTCAAAGTACTACTCCAAATGCTGTCCTGTAGGTTGTTTTTACATCATCCATCTACCTTATTTGCTATCCTCCGCCGCCCTCTTTCCCTTTTTCTAAGCATAGTTTTATTTTATGTTCATCTTCTGTTTGCATTTCATACCCAAATGGTCTGAATTTCTGCCTACTGGTCACTGCCTGACTGACGGGAACAATCAGCCTTCATTTGTTGATTACTTAATTCTTCTTGCAGTCTGTTGTTTTTATATGAACCAACTCTAGAAGGCATTTAACTTCTTTTTATGGGTTTTACTTAATGGCCAGCTTTCACGATTGTATATTAGCACTAGAAAATAATTATTTTAGCTTTTTTCTTCAATCTTTGGGGACATCCCTCATGACCTTGCTTAAATCTATCATTGACATCCTTTCCAGAATATCCTTTCTCTGGATAAAGGTTGTTCACCTTTATCTTATTCTGAGTCCAAGAAAATAACAATATCCACCAACTTCACATTTTGTCATCCACCGTACGTCCACTAAGCATTACTGCTTCCTAATATTTTAACACAAAGTCAGGTATTGCTTTCCCCACTTTTGCTTTCACAATGAGCTCTTTAAGATGATCAATTCTTTTGGCAAACAAAGTAGGGTTGTCAACACAGCTTAAATTGATGTTTCAGCCTCTTGGTAAAAAAATTGTTGAAAGTGATTCTTACGTGCTTTGCAATTCTGAACTCTTTAAAATTCTGTTTCTACAGTATTTTCTTATACATTATAAGGTCTTTCTAAAAATTATTATATATTCCGACATCCATTAGCTTATTCTGATATTAACTACAAGCTTTGCTTATCTTTTTATATTACTTTATAAACAGGAATAGACCATCTTATATTAGCTATCTGTTCTTGGGGTCCCTCTGCTTTTTCTGAAATCTGCTTATTCATTTGGGATTTCTCTGTCCCTATATGGCTTCTTTCTAAGATACTTGTTTGCATAAGAAGTTAGTAATTCAGTAATTTGCACATTCTCTGCCATACGTATAAACTCTAATCTTTTTCTGCCTCTGGACCATATAATGTCTTTGCTGAAAGAAAGAATAATAATTTAGTATGTTATCCTATAGCTTTAAACCATTTTAAAGTATACTTTAAATCATGCTTTCCTACCTGACCACTATTATGCTTCACTTTGGGGGAATAGCTTTCTGAACATATCACTGAATCTTTCTGTCATCCTATAATATTGTACATAAACAGTCCATGAACAGCTTGAGTACAGCTGTTTCATTATTCTTTGATCACATTTTTCTCTATTGATTCTTCCACAATTATTTTTGAGTATTCCTAACTAAAATGCATGTTTTCCTGCGATTTTTCCAATATTCTTATCTTAAAAATATTGGTCATTTTACTTTTCTCTATTAGCTGACATTTTTACTTAGATAAGTTTTTTTTTGTCTTTTATAGCTTGATACCAGAAGCTAATATTCAAAAGTATATTCAGTTAATATATACACTTTTTCTTGCTCAAGGCAATTAAGATACTCATTCTGCATCTTTTCATTTTGAGAATATTGTTTTTCCACTTTAGTTTTCTTAGGTGTCTCACTCTTCTCATAGATCTTCAGCTTTTGTTTCATAAAAATGAAGTGTGCTAAATATTCAGTTTCTGGATGAGGCTGGATTGAGATGTCAGGTGATCACACAGAAGAGCGGGTCAACCTAGTCTTCAAAGTACCTGAGGGCAGGACTGGAATTACAGAAATTATCAAGTAAAGATCCAACCTAGAACTAAGAAGAAATTTTCTGACAACAAAAACAATTAACCAGTGGAATGGCTTGCCTCCAAAAGTTGTGCATGGTCCTTTACTGGAGGTTTATAAGAAAGGATTGGACAGCCATTTGTCCAGGAATGGTATAGGATAAGGTATCATGCTTGAGCAGAAGTTTGGAATGGAAGACATCCAAGAGCCTTTTCAACTCTGTTATTCTGTACTCTGTATTAATATTTTGATTGTCTAGATCTCATTTGATTGGCATACTTACTCTTTTAGCTTTCTAAGCTTAATCCATATATTAACTATAGTCTATTCCACAATCTGCCCCTGATAGTGCACTGGATGACTGGAGTGCATTTGTCTACCTTTTGTTTTCTATTATATAATCTACTTGATTCGGATATTGTATATATTTACTAATAATACCCAGTGTTTATTGACACTCTTGAAGGTGTTGCCAATTGGATTTTCTTCTGTTTATGTATTTGTACTTTATTGGATTTACTCGGTCCAATTATTTCAGTTATTTCAGGTTCTCCCACATCATCCATTTGCCTTAAAAACACCAGTAATATTAGTGCCTTTTCTTCATAGTGCATCTAGGAACTCTTGCAATTAGCCAAATAATTCCTCAAAGTTTTCTATCAGGTGTATCTACCTGGTTGGTTGGTTGATCGATTATTCATTCATTCATTCATTTCCCACCTTTATTGTTTTTTTACAAATAACTGATGGTAGTCATTGGGTTACGATGAAGTATCTTGTTTGATTGTTACTACTTTGTTCTTTCATTTGGTTTCATGGCTGAATCATTTAATTATGTGAGTTAAAGTAGCAAATTCTGGTCTACTTATGTTTACCTATCCCTGCTTTATTTGACAACATAACTTTTTCTTGCTCATGCTTTTCCTTGCTTTGATTTTAAATTTCCTCATAAAATTGAGAAACTTTTAATTACTAGCCATAATCAGTAACCAGATTTTCTTATAGTTGGGTATGTCATCATTTCTAGATCTATTTTTGGAAGTTCAGAGTTTTTTCTAGTAATAGAGGAGTTCTTCTGTATCTAATCATCAGACATCTCAACCCAGCCATGTCGAACATGTTTTATTGACAGAAACACAGAAATGGTTTTCCACTGTTTTCTTCCAATTTGGAAGAAATTTTTGGAATGCTTTAGTAGGTTTGTTTCAATAATTAATGCAGAATCCCATTTACTCTCATCTCTGTTGTGGATTACTTTTAGTTTTGCCACTCCTGGTTTAGCTGTAACAGCAAGGGTTTCCCTAAAGAGAGATCCTGTTTTTCTCACTGATGTGATTGATGTGTCATTAAGTCAGTATCAGTTCTTGGCAACATCTATCTCCAACTTGGCCATTCAAGTCCTCTATGGATGCACTTATTGCTGTAATCCAGCCCATCAGCCTTGTTATTGATCCTGCTTCTTCTTTCCTATTATCTTTTCTAGCGTTACATATTTTTCAAGATCATTATATAATATTTCCAAAATACTGTATAATTTTAAACTGGTCCTTTGTGCCTTATATGACACTTCTGAATTGATCTATGCTTAATTTATTTTTTGACTATCCATGCTATAATCATAAAAGTCTTTTCTAACACCAACATTCCAAAATATAAATACTTTTTCCATCCTACTTTCTTAGTGACCAAGGTTCACTTCCATGGAATATTCCAGGAAAATCATTGCCTGCATAATTCTGACCTTTGCAGGTATAGACAAATCCCAGCATCTGAATATACTTTCCAATATCTTAATTGCTGCTCTACTAAGTGCTATTCTGCAATGTATTTTTGACTGTTAATTCATTTGTTGTTGATTTTTGCTATGTAATTATTCGCTATGTATAACTTCAGTAACTTCACTGTCAATTAAGGCTGTCTGTTATACTTGTTTTCATTAATTTGTTCTTTATATGTAATCATAGTTCCATTTTTAATTGTGCTCATGATTTTCTTGACTAGAGTTTGGACATCATTTGCATTTTCATCTGTCAAAGTAGCATCATTAGTAAATGCAGATTATACTAATACCTCCACTTTACCTCCCTCCCCCAGTCCTCATATACTACCTTATCATGATAGAGAAGTATGCCTGGGAGGTTTGAGCAAAGAATTTTGGGAATGTATACCAAGCGTATGTAGTCCCAGTAGGGTCACCCAAGGCATAAAGATAATCCCAGTTATCCAGTTAAAGCAAACAGGTGCTTATATTGGATAATAGTGACATAGGAAGAAGCTGGAGGTATATGACAACTTCTGTGACAATGGCGAAGTCATTTCATACTGCACAGAAAAAGGCAATAGTAAACCCCTCTTGTATTCTACCAAGAAAACAAAGAGATGCTGTTGTGGTAGGAAGGTTCAATAGCTTTAGTGAGACAAAAAGACTGGAGATCGTAACATCTCCCTTGTGATATTAATAGTAATCCCCTGGGATTAATACCACAAGATAATTAGTAACAAGAAAACATTTTTAGAGATGGCAAATACTCATACATTAAATAGTTCTTTTTTTATTTTTACCCACTAACTAAACTTTTATTGAATAACAAATTGCCAGGATGAATTATGGTTTTGTCTGTGGAACTGAACATTTCAGGACATTTGCCATCTGGATAACTTGTCCTCTGTTTTATTTGTGTTAGCATTAATCAGATCAGAACATTTGAATTAATCACATATGCTGTTCAGACAGTTATGGCTCTCCTCTATAAATAGTTGAAAGAACTGCCTGAAGAATTTAGCACCATGGCACCATTTCCAAATGCATGCATCCTGTCCCTTGTGTGCAAATAACAAATAACAGTGGCATTCAAAGAAAGCTGTACATGCTGGTGCTCTTGCTGACAGAAGAATGTATAAGTGATAAAAGATGCAGTCTCTGTCTTGTATAGCTCTGTTTTATATATATATTGTTTCAGCTGGGGGAGACATGGCAGCTGGGAGAAGCAAAAATGAGACTAGGTCACTTTCCTGATAATGAATAGCTGGTAAATAGAGATAGAACAATGGAACGGGGGGGGGGGGGAGGTATTTCCACAGGAAAAAAAATGATGTGCCAGGCTACAGGCAGATCAAATTTTGCAATTACTTTTTACTCATAATCAACCTCTCCCCACCCTCTTCCATACATTTTTTCCTTCTTTAAAGGCACCTGAGCAAAATATTTTTTCTGAATTCTGGCAGGTGGTGCAATGTCAGGTCAGACCATATATAACAATGAGTATTTGCAGTTGAAACATTTTGTGTTAAGTTTAATTTTCTGTACTTTTTAAAAGTCACTGAAAGAGAAAAGGAAACAAAAGTTGAAATTTTCTACGTAAATTGCTTCTAGAACTTTATAGCATGTATCATTGCGTAGACATCAACTAGATTCGCTACAAGAGAGCACCAGAATACTAGAAACAAAATCAGGTGTACAATTTTGGGGAGCCTACTGGTCAAATCTGAGGGACAGATTCTAGATCAAAGTCTGTGTAGTTGAGCAAGAGGGAAATTAAGTTTGATTTTTTGAATGTTTGAATCAGTCAAAACTGGGAAAGTCCTGAAGTGAGACTTTTCCTTAACTACCAAATTCGTACAGTGAGATATCACCCAAGTTCTATCCTTGAGGGAATATAACAAAATTTCAACAAATCATTTGCTGTTCTGTCTCTGTTACATCATTTCAAGTCATTATGGATTGGTATTGCTTGTGTGACAGTTGTTATAGGCAGGGTAAGTGGTTTTATTCACTGGTTTTGCTGCTGGTCTTTCCTCAACAAGCCACCAGCCATTGAAGAAAATAGCCATCAATCAAGGCATGCAAGCAGAAATGGGGCAAAGCTAACTGAGACTTTGCATGGACTGATTTCTCCAAACTAGCAAATAAACGGAACGTGTCTCTTGTCTTGACTTATTTTGGATCAAAAGCAAACATCTATTTTGTCCCCAGCATTTTCAAGATTGGAATTGACCCAATAGCTGAAGTGTATAAAAGTTGGATTGCTATAAGCCTGACAAAACTTTCTTTGTCGGAAATATATACCATTGCTCTAACTCAGTGTTCCTCTACTTCAGCAACTTTCAGATGCATGGGCTGTTGGCTGAGGAATTCTGGGAACTCAAGTCCATGCCTCTTAAGGTTGGTAAGATTGAGAAATACTACTGTGTTACTTTGCATTCTTCTTTTACCAAGCACACTGGTGAAGTGTTCTGCGTGGGATTACATGTTCCAATAACATACATAATGAAAATTAGAGTCTTTGGACAATATTTTGAAGTATAATAAACTATTGTAGTCCTACCACATCTTTTGTACAAAATGCAAACACGGGTCTTCTCAAGAAAATAGGTTCTTATAGTCACTTATGTTTTTTAGTGATGAGAACTTCCATACAATCTCAAACACAGTGCTTTGTCTGATACATTTATTCTGCATTTATCAGACTAATGGAATTTTAACACTGTCATTTTTTCATTAAAAAAAAACTGAGCAACATGTGTTTCTCAGCAAATGAGATTCTTTGCAAAAGTTTTTTGTATTTGTGTACAATCATTTGGATATAGCACTATCAAGACAAACTATGCAAATGTTTTCATACATTACAGCCATATACCCACTTTTTTGTAGACATTGCCTCATTATTTGCTTAGCATTTCTGATGTTTCTTGTGGTTTCTCTTTCTGAGCTGAAGAATTATTTTATCGTTTCTCATATTTATCTTTTAGAATGGCATAATTGCTCTCATTAGCTTGGATTGATTCCAAGGCTTCGTTCCCACGTCATTTATTTGCTTGTACACCTGGTACAATGTTCTTAATCCCATAGGAAATGCATTTTACAAGGGAGCGGTATCTGGACTTGCATGTGAGCATGCCATGAAGATACCAACAGCTCTGCATTGTTAGCTCAGTGTAAAAGAAAGACCCAGCATCAAGAATTTACCTGTGCTTGAACACATTGGCTCTATTAAAAGCTACGGAAATGGCATTGCTTTCATAAGTCCATTTTTATCATTACAATGCACAATATTATTGTTTTAAGGGTACCCACAATCTGAGGTCTGTTAGCTTAAGATAATGGAGTTCCTGTTTGTTTTGCAGCGGTGTTTATAAAGTGCTTTTCTTAAGCTACTCCAGCAATAACACACATCGATTTGTCATAGAACCTCGCATGCAGAGCTTGTTTTCTCCACTCCTCCCTGTTTAAACTTATGAATGAGCCTCACCATACAGTCGAATCATTTCCTCATGACTTGTACAGTGTAACTGAGCTGTTTATAAAGAAATAAAAAAACTAGCCTTCTTATATCATTCTGTTTTTCTATCTGCTATTTGAATTGTGGAGTCATGGGCGTCCCCGAGAGATGTGGGGTGGAGAATTGGCAATTGAGACTGCTGAATGATTAAGCAACAAGTCCTGATGATGAAAAGTTCATATCAGGTTTGCCTTTCGTCACTTAGAAGAGGAGAAGCCGGCTAAATCAAATAACATGGAGTACCCATAGCCTGCTGATTACAGGACATGGGTGAACAGTAGGTTAAGCATCTTTAAAAGATTAAATAAATTATCTTACTGGCTTTCACATAATAGCCTTTTGGGTGTATTAACTCGGGTGTATTAACTCCCAGAATTCCACACAGCACAAACAAAACCTTTACTATTGTGGAATCTGGGACTTCTCATTCCCCTTTGGAAGTATTGAGCTAATTAGAGGAATGGTGTGTCCTCCATGCTTCATATACATGGTGTTAGAAGGAGAAAATGTTAAATATAGTAATGGAACAATAACAGTGCCATCTGGCACTATTTATTGAAATATATTCAGATATAACCAATCACAGCAGCAGTGAAGATGGAAACGCTACTTCCTTGTTTAATAGGAATCAGCTTAAACAGAGACTCATATTGAAAACGTAAAAATTCTGAGCCAAAGAAAGGTGACTGGTAATTTATATGAATTGAAATCTGCTTTGTATTGATATATTCTGCTTCTACTAGGCTTAGAAATAGTCAAGGAGCTCTTCTCAGCTTCTTGAATGTTACCAGATGTTTTCTTCCAGTTTCAAATATATCTTTATAGTTGCTGGGACTTTAAAAAAACTTGTTTTAAAAGACACTTTTGGGGGTTGAAAGCATGGAACTGAAAAAAGCTCCTGGAATTACAAGTTTTGAATCCATCCTTGTAGATATTGTCTTAATCTGGGTTGAGGTCTTTGTGACTGTTGAGTTTGTGAACTGAAGGAGATAAAAGAATGTAAATTGTTAAACTAAAAGAGACAGCTAGAATTGCATCTAACACAATTCTTAGTAGAATTAATCCTATACACAACATCATAAATTCTTTGAATTCTTGAATTAAATATAAATTAAGTGTGAATTTTAAAATGTATATATTGTGAAATCCCAAGGCAAATGTAAATATTACTGGAATCCTACAATTGGAGACCTAGATTTAATAGCACATTTCATTTATTTGTTATTTATACCAGTATATGTCAGCTGCTCTTGAATAGCTTACAGATTAAGTAATGCTAATGGGTGGACTTTAACTCCCAGAATTCCACAGCCAGTCCAACCATCTTCAAATTACTTCAAGCTGCTAACTTTGAAAAAAAAACTGCCATAGAATAAAAATTTAATGTGTAACTAAGTTCTAAATAATGCATTTAATGTTAAAGTGACATCCAGGGGTCAGTTCATTCTGAACCCATTTCTTCCCCACAAGACCTTTTATGAAGGCTGCTTTTCTGGTTATAACCAGTGTGCTGCATTAGGTGGACTTTGGATCACCCAGCAAGTCCATTTTTATCTGGTTATCTCCAAAACTGCATTTAATTTCCTGAACTTTAGATTGGGAGGAAGGTCAGTTTGGTGTATAGGTAGCCCTGGACCTGCAACTACAATTGAGCCATGTCTGCCACTTCTGTCCTTAGCTTCTTTTGAGATGTTGGTAGGAAAGCAGAGTGTTGATCACTGGAAATTGAATCAGAATGTGGCATATGTCTGACTTGGCAACTCTGTAACAGAAGGGATGGTTCATAGCAAAGTAGATTTGTATCAATGAAATACTTAAGGAATTGGGGTTGGGGAGACTATGTATTTCAAAAGAATTGAACGGATTTCAAACAGGAAAAAAAGCAAGGCTTTTTTGTATGTATTCAGAATGCCAGATTCAGTATAATAAATTGAAGTTCTATGAAGGCAGATTGTATTGCATATTAGGAATGGAGCAATTTGCCAGTGGAATTGATTCCTAAGGAGTGGATGTGTTCAAATAAAGGCAAAAGAGTCACTGGGAATGTTTTAATTGGGATTCCTATGTTGAGCAGTGTTCTCAATGCCTAAAGGCATATTCCAAGTTCTGAAGTCTTAAATCTCAGGGAGAAATACCCCTCCAAAATAAAGTTAACCTAAGAAGGAAGGATAGGTTATTTAATACTGGAGTAGTTGGGAGCAAAGTCTAGGACTCTAGGATATTAGTAGGAGAAAGAAGGTTAATCAGATTTAGGTCAAGAGAAGTGAAACTGAACTGAAAGTTTATAGACTAAGAAGATACTATAATTGTGCCATTTATTTTCTAAATTAGGAAAAAACATCATAGAAATTGGGAAAACATGGAGTAAAAACATACACAGGGAGGCTCTGTGAGTTTGCAAATAAACCAAATTGACTGTTTTTAACAACAGCAATAGGAACTATTTTTATCAATTACTAATGAAGGTGATAGGTTTACTACTGGTTTCGGGAAGACACTTTGGACTCTGTAATCAGCATGTGGCAGAATATTTATAAATTTTAATTTTATCCTTTACTCACAGAATTCAGGACGGTTTGCATGGGTTTCTCCAGCCTTTTCTCGATTGGGTTAATAATGACTGAATTCATGCATGATTGATTTTGGGGATAAACTTCTGTTTACAAATCACGTAAATTGGATTTTCAGATCACACTATGAGCCAAAACCAAATATCATTTCACTACAGCGCAATGTGCAGACTAAAGTAGTAACTTGTCCCAGTGAATCCCATGGCTGAAAGAAGATTTCAACCTACAATTTCTAGTCAACGCCTCTTTCCACTTCTAAGAAAGCAAGTGCTAATCAGTAACATATCAAGCCTCGGACTAGTATTTCTCAATCTCAGCAAATTTAAGATGTGTGGACTTCGAGAATTCCCAGTCCACATATCACAAGGTTCAGAAATACTGCCTTAGGGAACAAACAAGCTTTAGGCTTCTAAAACCTGAATAGGAAAAAAGATGATTGTAGGTAAAGAACAGATTCCAATGCTCCTATATGATTGGGAATATTAGAGTTAATTTAGTGTAAGCAGTTGGGGATTTGACCCAAGGAGCCTGGATTCATACTCCACCAATCTTATTTCCTTAATTACAGTTACATTGATTACCAGAAGAACCATTTCATCCTATTAAACCTCATCAGACATGGGTAGCTAGATATTATCTTATGAGATTCAAAAAGCATCAGGAATTGAATTCACAGATCATTCCACTTTCAATCACTATATGCATTACATTAACTTTAGGAGCTATCGTGGTTCTGGGGGTTAGTAGTTGCAGGAAAAGAAATGTCTGATGAGTTCCAGTAGGATGAAATTGGTCACATGACATCTCCTGATGGTCAGTGCTGAAAATACAGAAGCAGGTTAGAATATACATTATAAGCAATAACAATAGCACTTAGACGTTTATACGGCTTCACAGTGCTTTACAGCCCTCTTGAAGTGGTTTACAGAGTCAGCATATTGCCCCCAACAATCTGGCTCCTCATTTTACCCACCTTGGAAGGATGGAAGGCTGAGTC
>JAOYMU010000002.1:27299329-27314139 GCA_025802295.1 Psammodynastes pulverulentus
CCTCACAGCCTCCAGACAGCGGGACACCACCTCGACGGCATCGTTGGGGTGGGCCGGAGTAGAGAGGTACAGCTGAGGTCAGTAAGTCATGGTTTATGGCCTAATGTGGGTGAACACAACCAGTTGTGATTTAACAATCAAACTATGACTTAGTGCAATGCAGTCCTAACCATATTCAGACCATTGGTGCATTTGGCTGATACTGTTGATCTGGCAGATATTTAATGCATGTTTATCCAGCCTCAGTAATACTTAGGAGTACTGGGATTGAATCTGGAGCCTTCTATCTGTGCAATTTGAATTATGGTCCTATTGTTACTTTTAACTCTGGCTCCAGTATGTCGCCTCCTTGTCCCACTGCTGAAAAACCACAAACCAGCTTCTGCATTTATGGAATATGGAGCACATGACTTCAAAGACTCTTGAGACCCATCATTTTTTCTTTCTTGAAATTAAGCATTAATATGATAATATTTACATCATAACAATTAAAAAACACTAAAGGGAGGAAGCATAGATAATCACTTTGATGAACAGTATAATAGGTCAATCTATGGGCCCATCCTTTTGAGACATACCTTCCTCTTTAAAATTTAGCACAGAAACACCCATCTGCTGCATCAAGTCTGTTAACCAAGCCACTCCTATATTTTAGACCAGATATTCCCTTTCTTCAAAAAAAAAAAAAGATTTAATAAATGATAAATTTCATTTTCAGGAGCTGTTTCCAGTGCTTTCAAATCCATATCCAAAGTAATTTCTATAACCTGGAATTCCCTAAATGGTGTCTGGACCACAGAAATTCTGAGGATTTCTCATTTCTATTCAAGTTGCTCCAGTATTTAAAACTCCCGTATGATTCCTTCAAAATGTATAATGTTTTAAGAAATTGGAGACAGGTGCTACACTAACACTCCTTGTGCTCCAAATCAACTTGGGAACCTAAGCCTAGAGGGTGCAGGGTGCTAAGAAATGCAACAGTATTCTACAGCAGGGATGTCAAACTCACATCGTCATGGCAGCGTCACGTGATGTATCGGGACTTTTTCCCCCCTCGCTAAACCAGGCATGGGCGTAGCCAGGGCATGATGCATCCGGCCCATGGGCCAGGAATTTGACAGCCCTGCTCTACAGCATTACTTTCTCTTTCAAATGATTCTTTAACGAATCATCTTAATAAGTCTGTCACATTGTTTTTTGTGCCTGTTCCTTATTGCTTTTAATAGCTGACTGGACAAAATTACTCAGGTGAACTTCCTCTGTTTTCTGCGTGATGACCTCTTCCTTGCTAAATTTCTGTTGAAAGCACAATAATGGGCTTAGTGAAAGGCAGCAGCCATCTTAAGTGGCATTGAATGCAGTGTGTTGAAAATGAAAAGAATAGTATTTAAGTGGCTGCTTTCAGTTGTATAGCCAACTCATATACCTTCAGGCCAAACTATATAATGTTTTAAAACACAGCTTGCAGTAGAAAAATTAGAGAGAAACACTAGACTTCAGTGTCAACAGCTTACAATATCTACTATCTGATGTAGCTATTGGTTGTGCTGGCTACAATATGATGCTAGCCATTGTCCAGTCTTGGCTATTTGCCAAGTTTATTCCAACTTGCATACAAGTATAGAAGGTAATTCAGAGAGCTGAAATGCCAGAATTTGGAGGATCTCCAGATTGGAGAAGATTGAAAAAAAGAGCCATCTTGAGCCATCTTGAATCCAGCTTTTTCACACTTCGATAAAGCATTTTGCATTCCATTTTTTAATTCCGAAATTAGGAAAAGAATTTGTCTCACTAGTGAACACAATATTAATGATGATATATAAAGTGTTTAATCACAGTAAGAGTCTATCCTGTTTCATGGTACTTATATTGGCTATGTAAACATTAGAAGGTTATTTATTTATTTATTGCTGATGCACGGATCAGCAAGTACCTCCTTTCTTCAGGGCCAGCCCCGTCAGAACGCATTTTGTGGCAACTGCTGAAACCATCACACCATATGAAAGGTAATTTGTACAGTCACAAAACGTGTCATGAAAGATAATTATTACCACCATAACTATTAGCATTTGCTGCCTGGTGGGGAGGGATGCATTGGGTTCTTCTTCTCCTTGGATATTATGCATCTTGATCTGCAGAACATTGAGGTCGCCTTCGTCACTCTGCCTTGAGCAGCAAAATTCTTTGAGCTGTCCCTACTCGGAGGCAGAAGGAATGTTAATTGCATTTTGAAAATGTTACGTTCAAAATTGTGCTAGAACAGAAAAGAGTAAGCCAGATGACCTTGGTTGGCTGCCTGCACCCATGCATCAAAGAGGCTGCTATATTTTCAAATAATTATATGACTTTATATTGAACAAAAAATATTTGATTTATCGCCGTTTGCCATTCCTCCTTATCCTCAGGACAAAATCCCCTAAATTAATAGCTTTCCTGTTCTTCGCCAACTCTCCTGATTGTGTCATGCTCTGGTTTCCTTGTCAACTGTATGTTCTTGACCCCTGGGAGGGAGAAAATCAGTTGTTGGCATGGATTGCTGTCTGAGGCCAAAAGTAGAAGGAGATGGCCTCTTAATTTTGTTGCAGTTCTTAAGGCAGATAGACAATTGCAGTGGTGTAGAAATGCATGTTCTGAGTCTGAAGCAGGGAAAAATGTTAAATAATACAATAAAAGATGCTTCTTTGTTTCTAAGCATCATTCCTAGTTTCCTTTTTCTGTAACATGATAGGCTTAGGCCCCAGCAAAAACAAAACAAAAGAAAGAAACAAACCCAAACTGCATCCCTCAGAACAAAAGCAGGCTTGGAAGAACCTGCAGGACTCCATGGCGTGAGCCTCACATTGGAGCAATTCAGATGGTTTAGAGGATGTGATTAAGTGAATGAAAAACTAAAATATAGTTGAACAGCTGAAAAATGGGACTAGTAAAGAAATAGTGGCCTGGTTATTTGTGGCCATTGGGAATAATGAAAGTGTTAGTGAATTGAAAGTGTTCTTTTTTTTTTTTGTCAGTACCATTCATTCTAACATAAGATTACCAATGGACTAAAAAGGTGATTTTTAAAATTTCATAATTTAAAAAACTTCCCTGGCAGGCCTCCATTTTTATACTATTCTTTCTTATCCATTTTGAATAGATAGCTTATATCCTCTCTTAAAAACGTAATGTCTTCTTTGAGTTATCTTCAGATGCTGATGAATACTTGGGAATAGCTGGGTAGTTTTCTTGATAGAAATACTGAAGTCATTGCCGGTGTCACTTCCTGGTGTGTTCGATCAACTTTAGTATCTTCTCTACCAAAATAGGATTTGCTGAGAGCTTTATCCAAGTATCTAGATGTTAAAAATCATCAGGAACTGTTCAGTTAGATAGTCATCCTATTCATCTAAAAAGTTGTTTGTACTATATTAGTTGGCAAATGTAAATGATTATCAGAAATGGTTAAAAGAAAATTTAAGAAACTTCGGTTTTGAATCAGCTTCCAAGGCAAAGACATGGGGCTACCATACTTTAAACTCCCTTTTTCAGTCGGTCTGGGTTTGAACTGAACCAACTGATTTGTGACAAAGCAGAACAAGTTTTTTCCATCTTCTTGTTTTTTGTTTTTTTAACAGTTCTATATAGTGGCTATATCCATACAAGATTTTTTTTTCTGTTTGTCATTCTGTTTATAATAACGTGAGCAGTGCAGTTTCTGAATGATATCATTGAATTTTCATGCATTTTAAGATTTTGCTTTTATTGGTATCTTGCTCAGTGGGTTGTTGCAAATAAAGTTTGTTTTTGGAAGATCAAGCATTTGGAAGCTCAGTAAATCAATTTGTTTAAACTTTTTTTTTTGTCGGTATGAATTTAAGGAGGAGACATCATTCTTTACAGTTTTTAGGAAAAACTGAATTGCTAATATTAATCATTTTTGGATCTTAATTGAATGTTAAAGCAATAGATATTAATGCAGTATTTCTCAATCTTGTGAACTTTAAGATGTATGGATTTCTGAAAGTTGTAGTCCACACATGAAAGCTTACTGAAAGTTCAGCAAATATCAGTGTTGATTGAAGTTTACAGGAAATGGTGAATTTTGCTGATCTGAAAAAAAATTAAGCATTGTCAGACTTGGTTGTCCTTGGATGAGGATATACCAGGAAATCTCATAGTCATAGATAAGCTGGAAAGCTCAAAGAACATCTGGGGGGGAGGGTAGCAAACCACTTCCTATTGTTGATCACACACCCCCCCCCAAAAAAAAACCTTCACAGTTTATATTTTCCAGAACTATCCAAAGGATTATCTTTCTAATACCCAACCATGGAAGTATTTTGCAAGAGAAACAAGATGCCTTTCTTTTTTTTCCAGATTACCACGTAAGACTTCTCACCTCTTCCACATCCTGCTCTCCATGATTGAAGAAGGCCTTGATAACATTATTAGCATCATACCCCCAGGCAAATCTTACAAGAGTTATTAATTGAGAAAGTCACACTTTCCTGAACTGAACATAGTTCAGTATTTTAGTCCCATTCGATAGTTTCAGGAGGATAACTAAGCAGGTGTTCTGTACATATTTATACTGTTTAAAGTCCCATGGTGCTCAATAGATCTTTCTCCTTATAAGTGTGAATGTATTGCAGTGAGTTATAATGCCTTGTTCTCTTGCATACGAATGAGTCCTATTTGAGTCTGGGTGAGATTTATCTCCGAGCATTTTCATGCCTGATTCGCACATTAATTGGGTGTTTTTGCCCATATGTCAGGGAAGTGGCCTGAAGCTCATCACCAATCGGCAGGGCTCCCCCTGACCTCTCAACGCTTTCTTGCTCACTTTACCGTTGGTTGCCTGGCAACTGAATAGCAGCATTTTGTATCTGTGTACCTGCTGTCAGGATCACACTTTTCCAAAGGCCAGGGGTTTATACAAAGCGAATGGAAGAATTTCTCTCCCACTGTGATGGAGTGGAAGTGCAGCTAAAGAGGCTGCAATGCTTGCTGGTATGATGAGAAGAGGTGTACAGTTTGCTATGAATGGCACATATACTTGAATGTGATTTGTTCCAGCCCACTGCATGGAGAGCAGCTACTTGTGGAACTGCCAGAGTAAGCAGCCAGAAGTGATGCCTACTCTTCACCCCAGATTCTGTGCTGCCATGGAAATGGGATGGCTTGGTGCTGCTGCACCCTTGCCAATGCGTGTCTGAGTAACCTTCCCATCCCAGGAGCCCTGTTCATCGTGACAGATGCTTTTGCTGCCCAAGCATGCCTAATTGAGAGAGCAGACATGGGAAGAGTGGTTTCCACTCCATAAGACATCAGGATGGGCTTTAATTATGCATCAGGATGTTTGGCAGTACCACTGCTTATCTCTCGTGAGTTCTGTGTTTTCCTTCATAGCTCTTGTCATCTTCTGCTTTCTCAGTAGTCAGTTTATGGTTTAACTTTTTCGTGCATGCATTCACATAACGCACAATTTTTTTTCTTCTTCCTGACTGAATCTTCTATTTTCCTGTTCCTTATAATCTTTGGTACTCAACGCTTAGGACAAAAGTGTAGATGTTCCATTGAGAAAATGGTTTTGCTATTACCTAAAGCAACTGTATTAATAATAAAATAAATAATATAATGATAATAAAATCCAATCTGGACATCTGGCTGACTGTGCAATGAACCAACATAACCAGAACAGAAGAGAGAAAAAAGGAGAAAATCGCAAAATATAAAGACCTGAAAATAGATGTAGAATGACAATAGAAAAATAAAACAAATATAATATCAATAGTAATAGGCACTTTGGGTGCAATCCCAAAACTTCAGGAGCACCACCTGAACACCATCACGCTGACAAATTCACCATCAGTCAAATGCCAAAAAAACAAGTTTACTTGGAAAATCTTAAATCCTATGATGGTACCTCTAACCATGGTACCACTCTAAATATCTGGCTAACTATGTGACCAACCAAAGCAATGATTGGTCACACATTAAGCCAGATGTCTAGACCAGCTCTGGCATTTTTATCTACTGATTGAGTGCTTTCCAAGGACTTGGGATAGGGTGGATGATGTTAATAGGCAGATGTTGCTGCCAGAGCAATAACAGATAGTAATGGTGATAGTGAGTGTTCTTGAAAGATTCTTCTCTTGATATTAACCTCTCTAAACATGGCCAGGCCTACACACACATAAATGTTCCAGTTCTGGAGTGGGGAAACATTTAGCCTTCTTTATCTTCCCTACAACTGGGGTTCCTGGCTGGGAAATAATATGCATTTTAGTCCAATAAAGTTGCAGGACAGCAGGTTAGAAAAGGTAGTTCCATAGTATAAAAATAAATAAAATGCAACTAAATTACAAAAAGCCCATTAATTAAATATAGCAGAAATAGTTGGTTTTTATTGGAAAGAATCACATTTAAGATTTCTAAATAGAAGAGAGATCTTCGGGACAGATGTTTAAAACATTTTCCCCCAACTTTACATTGCTCACAATTTCTGGAGGGTGCTAAATTGAAGAAAGCTCATCTGGATACTCTCTTTTCCACGTACCTCTGAAAGACTATTCTGAGAAATCAAGCTGCAAGTTTAGTTGCATAGAAAACCTGTACTGATAATGGTGTATATTTTCAAATTGAGGGACCACAGAATTAACTGGCAGTAGGAATTCTAGGTATGACATGGGAAAAACCATTTGTTACAAAAAGATGATAATGGTCTTGCTCTGTATTTTATCACTTTGATGAACTTCTGTAACCTTTTTTTGTTATTTCCTCTTACATGTGAATGATGCTCTGAATGATACACAAATGAATGTAATAATGTAATATTCAATTCTTTGGGCACCAAGGAATTTGCAGAGCACTTTACAAGATCAATAGTAAATGAAACAATATAGCTATATAAAAACTATTTCAGCCAGTATAATAAAAAAAAGATTTCAATTTAAATAAATAAATTTAACATTTAAGAACATCTTTAAATCATGAAACTAATCCTTGATGAACGGCATCCTATTCTGCACAAAATACGTCTTTTGCAAGTCTCAAATCATGCTCATCTTGTCAAACTTCTGATTATGAGCTCTCATTTGGACTATTGACTCCAAAAGCTTTGTAGCACATGCATGAGGAGATAGTTAAGTGTCATCTGCTTATGCGTTAATGTTTTAATCTAAGTTCTCAGGTGAACTCGGAGCAATATTTTCAGACCAGCACAACCATAGAGGTAAAAAATGAAATTAGAGTGCTTTCTGGGACACTGATGATAATAAAAGATCTCAAGGACTTCTAATGGAAGAAATACGCTGCTTTGTAGTTATGAATATAAATTGGAAGTATCTCTTAGTAGCATATAAATATCTTTCAATGGTGCTATTAAGATACTTGATACCTTCTCATTTTCCATCCAAATAATAATTTTGAATTTGGAACATTTATAGAACTGATGGGGATGTAAAGGGTACACCAGGTATCTGCATCTAAGATCTTTGTTCCTGGCCATTCCATTTCCTCTCTTTCTGCATTGAGCTGAAATGTCACAAATATTCAAAGACATTATTATAGTGGCCCAAGGCTTTTTCTCACTGTATAGGAACTGTAGCAGGAATTCAGAATGTGCTAATAAGCAGCAACTGACCAAGAAGAAGGAATCAAAATCAGCCTCCAGTAGTACCCATTACTTATCCCTGCCCTTGCTTCTTCATCTCATGATTGTGTTTGTAATATAAACCTGCAGAAATCTAGGAGACTAGTTCAACATCATCATAAAAGCCTGCGTAAGGCCCTGGGGCATTGAAGCAGTTTAATGGCTTGTGGGAAAAGACAACAAACAAACTCCAAGGCAGAGATTGGCATTAGCTCCTGCCAATAGGAAATTGGAAACTTGGAATATCCATTGTCATAAATTTCAAATGGAATTTGAGCTTTTGGTTCTGAAAAAAAAAAAGTTGGACAGTCCCCAATTATTTCATCTAAAATTACTGTAAGATTAGAAAATGCTTTGTTTGATTTGCAGATGTTGCAGAAATGGCATGCGTGCTGGTATCTTTTATTTAGAAGCACCTAACCATTAGCCCCATCTCCACTGTTGCAGAGAATGCTTGAGCCTGTTGTAAATTTTTACTATTTAAATATGTGATGAAGAAGAGTAGTGCTCTGTTGAAAATCAGCAACCTATCACAAGCAGACAGTTGTCTCTATAGACAAGACTATAAAACAGTTATTTGTTCAAAGTCACAATACCTTTTTTCTCCTCTAGTCAGTATAGCTCAGTCAGGACAGATTTTTCCTGCATTCCACGGATAATGTCAAAGAGGCCTGTGACTTCCATGATGAATTGCTGAGACTGTTTTGTGCTAGACACCTTTGATCTAGTATTGATTTGGCTAGGCTGCCTGGCTAATGGATAAAAATTGTCCTTTTTCTTTCCCTATGTTCGAAAACTTCCCAAGAAGAGCAGTGAAGTGGCAATTCTCTCTGTCCCTGCTTGCACAACACACTGAATAATAAAGTAGCTAACCCATTTTAGTCCTGTATGTTGACTGAACTTAGATCATGTTGCTAGTCAATAATTCAGTGTATCCCATGAAGCCCCCAAAACGGCTTATTTAAATTAATCATGGGTACACCTGCCTGTGAATAAAATATCTGGGTTGGTTGCAATATACTAAATTCTCATCTGGCGTTCCAAATAAGCTAGATTTTAATAGTATAAAATCAGATCTCCAAATCTCTTTAAGCTGTTGCATATTTACCTTAGGTTTCCTGTGGAACTGAGTTTTTTTATCTTGTTTCATTAGGCATCTATTTCACTTTTCATAAAACCCATCCTTAATAACCAAGTCAATTGAACTACAGTCCCTGAATGTGAAGCATTACGTGATTGCTTGCAAGAGGAATTTTAGATGAATTGTTGTACTCTGGGATCTTCCTTGTACTCTTTTTCCCTGCCGTTTTATTATTTTATATTTGTAGGCAAAGCAGAATGCTAAGCTAGTGAAGACTGATTGTGTTTCTGTGAAAATGGCAACAGATCAAAACTCTGAAGAGCAAGTGTTTATAACCTTTTCCAGTTGCCAGCACATAATGGTCAAAAATAAAAAGATTCTTAGGGGAGAAAATCTCTTGTGAGGTTTTGAAAGATTCTGGTGTTCTTGCATGAGTTCTGGCTGGTGCATGCTCCTGGAATACAAATAGCCTGCCTGTTTAGGGTTTGCTGAGTAACTGTACATCAGTTTTTCAGGCAACGCATGTATGAAGCAGGTTTCACCTTTCCCTTTGACTGACTGGATTTTGAAAAACTGGATTGATGGATGCAAGTGTTACAAAGATAGTTAGCTGAATATTTGTCTTTTTCTTGGATTCTGTGCATAAATCCTGTGCTGACTGTGCAGCATATGAGTGTAAGGGATGCTGTATGCAATGTCAATATTCCTACATAAAGTCCTTAGACATATAGATATGATTGGGTTAGGCAGAATAATATTGGGAAAAGATAAACTTTTATTTAAAAAAAATACTTGGACATGCTTTTGCCTTGCAGCAAGGATATGAAATAACAATATGTTAAGTTGGAAAAAGCAGTTGCAGCGTAGGGCAGAGACAAGCAACCTTTAAGACATGTTTGGAATTTTGAGAGAATGGGGCTAGTTTTCTAAAATGGCTTTCATGATCCTCAAGAAGACAGACAAATAGTGATATTCCTCACATCCCCTGGCACCTCAAGACTTCTCTATATGAATGGATTTTTGTTTTCATTTTGCATCTTAACATTACTTTTTAACTAAATATTATTTTATACTTTTTAACAAAATGTTTGCATTCGAATTGAAGTGGTTTGCATTGTAAACCACTTCATACTAACAAACACCTACAAAAGGTAGGAAAAAGCAAAATTGTAGGCCACAAGGGGCATCAACCAACTAACTTCTCATTTTCTACTACCTGGCCCAACCAGACCGTGACTCACACTTTGTCTGCACATACCTCATCTTTAACAAGCATAAGGACCTCTACCCCATTTGATGATGATACTCTTTGTATCTGAGGAACTTTATCTCATAACTCCTGTGCTAGAATGAAGGCTCTTTCTTATTTTAAATGCCACAAAACTGTTGACTGTTTTAGGTATTGAAGATTCAGTGGCTGTGTTTAGACAACATGACCAACTTAGCCAGCTTCTCTCCTGGAGTATTGATTTAGTCTCATGTATCACCAGCAGAGTGCCGGGTCTGCCCGGGTCGAGCGATCCAGTTGTTATAGGAAGCCTCTGTTCTGTGGAGCAGAACAGGAAGCAAAAGACCTATGATGGGCCCTTCCACCCTCCCTGAAGCTGCTTGTTCCTACAAGCCCCAGCTGGGGGCTGGGAAGCATCGTGCGTGCGTTTTTACAATGTGCAGGTGCGATCCCGAACCGGTAGATGGCGCTGGTTACATCCCATTACTGATCACCAGTGCATAATTATTAATTATTATGCACTGCTGATACATGAGACTAAAACAATAATTAATAATAATTTATTAAATTTGTACACCACCTGACTCTGAACAACTTTGAGCTATTCACAACAAAGAATTAAAATAAAATCAATAAAAATAAAGATAAGATGACAAGTGTGATGAACTCAGTCAATCTTGTAGAAATAATTGAAGGAGTCCTAGCTACTCTGAAGGAATCTACAAGATTACCACATCATGAAAGGAGGACCACTAAGACATCTCCATCCTGTTTTTCTTCTCTTTACAATGGCAGATGGTGGCAAACATAAAAGGGAGACTAATTAGTAACTTAGTTTGGTGTAATAGTTGAGGCACCAGGCTAGAAACCAGGAAACTGTAAGCTCTAGTCCTGCCTTAGATATGTAAGCAGGATGAGTGCTTGTCACTCTGTCTTAGCCCAACCCATCTCACAGGAGTGTTCTTGTGAAGAAAATAGGAGAAAATAAGTATTAGGTGTAAACTGTCTTATTTATAAAAATAAAAGGGGGGTCAAAATTCTTAAATGAGTATCCAGAGAAATTCTGTCTTTTTAGGACCTCTCTAGGATACCCCTGTTTTAGAAGTATGGAAATAGACAAGACAATAGACAATTGCACAAGGAATCATTCCTCCTGTTGTCCCTGTTAGTGTTAAAATGAAATTGTCTCTGGCATCGATAGCAATAGAGGCAATATTGTTTATTCTCTCCTTTCCCATTAAAGGAAAACCACTCTGCTATGTCCCCATCTTGCCATACTTTTGTGTTTTTTTTAAAGAAGCGCTAAATACGGTAATTGTATTATTCCTATAAACAATAATTCTCTTCTTTTCCACAAGCGAATCATATTTTTAATGATAGCTCTGTAATGCTGTAATGCTGACTTAGCTGGCATTAAGCCTTATTCACTGAATGTAGTGTTGAAGCAAAATATGGTATTTTCCTATTTTTCAGCGGGAGATTTTGATGGAATGGAAATGTGTGAAAAAATTCCAGCCAATAAAGATCCTTGCTGTTGCACCCCTGCTGGTGTGCCCTCAGCACAGGATGCTCATTAAATCTAAAGAGAGCTCCTATCTTTACAGCAGGCACAACAGAGGGAATTAGCATACTTAATTAAGGCTCTTGATGAATGGCTCTGTAAAGTTTCTTAATTAACCAATGTCTCCTATGGGGGAGATGGTGGTAAACCAAGGTTGAGTTAAAATGTTTTCTTTTTTATGCATTTAATTTGCATAATCAGAAGTGCTGTTTTTTTATTATTGTGTGTAGAAAGGTAGATTTTTCTGAGATACGCTTTACATTTGGGAGCATGTCACGAGACGGATAGATTAGACCCCACCCATCATGTCTTCCCTTGAGTTACCATAGGAAGCTGCAGACTATAGAAAGGTAATTAATTGCCTAGTGAGAAACAAGTCACTCACCTATCTTAAAACTAAACAAATGCTGGAAACTTTAAAACTGCAAAGAAAGCAACCTTATCAAATGTAATAAGAATAATGGAAAATAATGCAGTAGCACTTTTTGATGGAGTAGTAACCAGTGGCGTTCCGAGAACTTTTGCCACCCGGGGCAGTCTCCAGTTTGCCGCCCTCTCCCTCGGGCCCGCCGCCCCTGGAAACGTGGACACGCCCTTCAACGTCTCCGGCCACGCCCCCTTCTCGCGCTGTGCCGGGCCACTTTGAGCCTGCTAGGCGCGAAATGCCGCCCCAAGATATGTGCCGCCCGGTGCGGACCGCACCCACCGCCCCCCCTAGGTACGCCACTGGTAGTAACATTTGCCTTGATAATAAAATAACTTATATTTGTGGGATGGAAATAGTACTTTTTTTTTTCACTCTAACCATCATAGCCCCCGTACTGGTTGGCTGGAAAGAAAATGTAAATATAGCACTGATTATATTACTGAGTTAGATAATGAAACATCTGCAAGTAATCAGCTCAGCTAAGAGAGCACCAAGGACTCCACAAAAAATATAAGTAATATCCTACTAGATCACTGAATAAAGAATTGAAGATTAGACCCAATTTCTTAACACTTTTATTGCCTCCGTTCTCTGATGGGACTAAGGATTTGTTTATTTATTTATAAAATGTATGTACTTCAGTTTGGATTACTCTAAAAGGTAAACAGTACAATACACCCTATAACCGTGATGGCAAATCTATGGCACACGTGCCAGAGGTGGCACACAGAGCCCTTTCTGTGGGCACATGCGCCGTCGCCAGCTGCTCTTCTGGTTTCAGGCATGCACATGCACGCCAGCCAGTTGCTCTTCACGGGCACCGGAGAGATGGAAAACGGCACAAAAAACAGTCCGAGAACCGGCCCGAATACAGCCCTGGAAATGGCCTGAAAAACCACCTAAAAATGGCCAAAAACAGACATGCGTGTGCCGGCCAGCTGGTCTTCGGGTTTCCGGCACTCTGGAGTGTGCACATGCACACACGCATTCCAGTTTGGGGAATTGGTGTCAAAAAGGTTCGCCATCACTGTCCTATAATCTTATGCAAAAACTATTAATAAATCAATACATTAAACTCAACAGTGCATTTTATCAGTACTATATATGCTAAAGAGGGAGCTGTTACAAATTTTCTGTTAAATAATAGAAACTTTCCCATATAGCTATGTTTCTTCCAAAATGAAAAACTTGGTTAAGAAAAAAACTGAATTGCTTATACTAGTTTACTTAAAGGATCTCTGGTTGGGTAGCTTTTTGTTTCTAGATTTTCATAGCTCATCGCTCTGTAGAGTCTGTATGCTTCTTATTCCTTGTATCAATGACCACACTGAAGCCCACTAAAAACATTAAATCATTTTCTTAAAGGTATACAAGCTAGAAATTTAAATCCATGCTGTTTGAATCGAATTATACCTGATTTTCAGTTTTGTCTGATTCCAGGGCCCTCATTCAGGAATCTAGATAAAGAAATCAGTATTGCCCAATAAGATGAATATCTAATTTTGCAGTCCTGTAGGGTAAGCAATGGTTCGATAATATGCCTGCAATGTATTGGCACCAAGAACCAGATTTTCTTTAGGAAAAACCAGCACATCTAGAGAAGACTAAAGAGGAGGATATAGTATAAGCCTGAGATATTGTATAATGTTATATCATGGTAGCTTGCAGTGCTTCAAATCGGTCATATATCTGGCATTTAGATGCTTTTGGTTTAAATCTTATATTCCATCTTTTTTCAGAATTGCACACACCAGCTCTAATCTTATGATTTCTCCTTTACTTAACTTGCAAGATCATTAAACTGCCTTTGATTCAACATTTCTTCTGCTTGGATAGATTTTTAATTCTCTGGAAAATGAATTTGTATAAAACAAAGACAAATTTCTAAGAATTATTTTAACAAAATAATTTATCATAATGAAATAGATAATCCTATAAATATGGTTTGTCTTGTTGGAAAGTTCCTGTAATAATTAGAATGTCCATAAAATAAGATGTTATGAAAAATATACCTATTATATCAATATCTAGAGAATTAAAATGTCACTTTGAGTTTCTTGCAGGATATAACAGTGGAGAAAACATAAAATAGTTTTACTAAAGTTTAAACTTCTTGAACTTTGAGGTACCTTAGAAGTTTAAAATTCCTGCATATTTTAGTGTGCTTTACATATTATAAAATGATCGAGTATATACTTAGGTATTGGAAATCTGGAGGTTTAAAGAGAATGGATAATTGCTTGAGGGGTTAAAGAGACCCTTTTAAAAATATTTCGTGTTTACCATGCTGAACCTGCCAATTGATGGAATAAGTTGGCTACTTCGAAAAGAAAGGTGGATGGCCTTCATCTACTGCTTTGGCAACCATTTCACCATGACTAAAATACGCAGTTTTTAGGAATGTCTATATGCAGGCTGTTCCCGTCGTCCTTTTACAGATACAGGTTTGAGGAACCTTGTTGAAAGTTTTTCAACAATGTTTAATGTTATTTTTTTCTCTTTGATCCTGAGATCATTTGTGAATAATTTTCAAAAATAGAAAATAAATTTAGGCATCCCCATTTTCACATCTCATTTGAATAAGAATTATGCTTCTAAATTACCTGCTTATAGGTTGAATGGAATATACAGGATTGTGACTGATGTCTCAACATTCATGGCTACTATTCAATCTCTAATTGTTGTTTTCCTTTACAGTTGGGAAGACATCCCTGATCACAAGATTCATGTATGACAGTTTTGACAACACATATCAGGTTAGCTGTTTTACTTTCCATCACATGATATATGCTAACAAAGAGAAGTGTTTCTGGGTTAATAGGCTGTGGGTGTGAAAACTTGCATTGATATAAGGATGTTTATTTTTCTAATTGTTTATCT
>JAOYMU010000002.1:27322704-27337412 GCA_025802295.1 Psammodynastes pulverulentus
GTAGAACTCCTTAGCATCAGAGTGTGTTAATAATAATATAGGAAAAAGTAATGTTCTGATGGTCATTTTGAAAAATCTTTTCTTAGCCAGCATCTACAAGCCAAGAGGAACGTATGTGCCAAATTTCAAGTTTGTAGGCTTTACGGTTCTGGAGATTTTGTGATGATGTGTGAGTGATATTTTGCTTTTATATATATAGATTTCTGTTCTCTTTATACTTTTTCCATTTCTTTTTATTGGTGTAAGCTGCCTAGAGTAGCCCCTCGGCAAGATAGGCAGCAAATAAACTTAACAAACAAATAAATATATATGCTGCAATATTTGAATGTTGATGTTGTTGAAATACTTCAGCTTGTTCCTGTTGAAGCAGTATAATGTAAAATTAATTTTGAATCAAAATAGCTGCTGACATTTCTTCCATTTTTCCTCTTTCTTACAGGCTACAATTGGAATTGACTTCCTATCTAAAACCATGTATTTGGAAGATCGGACAGTAAGTAGCAGGAAGTGCTGAACTGCTGAGATTATGAAGCTCTGTGTTCAGAAAGAAATAGTTGGCAAACAGCAAGTTTCCATGCTAAACTCCTCCTATTTGATCAAACTGATAATTAACTTGTCCGCTGAGGGTGTGTCATACCTAGTAGAGGGTTGTTTTTGTTATATTGCCCTGGACCAGGGGTCAGCAACCCATGGCTCTGGAGCCGCATGTGGCTCTTTCATCCTTCTGCTGCGGCTCCTTGTTGCTGGTCGGCTCCACAATTGATAGGGCTTTCAGTTAGGACAGATAGAGGAAAAAGGACGCTGCACTAGGTAGAGACTCTATGGTGGGGGAACCGGACTTCTGGTCGGTCCAGAATTGAATGGGGGGCTTCCAGTTAGGACCTTTGTGGCTCTCTGAGTGTTTAAGGTTGCCGACTCCTACCCTAGACCCTGTTAAGAAAGTGGTATCCTAAAAAAAATTGGAGTCATGCTTTTTCGACGTGGGCCACTTCTTGCTTTTCACAAGATTCTGGTGTTGCTCCTTGCGATGCAAAAGTAGGACAAATGAACAGAATTTGATCTAGAAATTATCACCTTCCATAAATAATGACCACAGATCCCATGAATTACTGTAAAACCGCAAAAAACATTCATCTGGGATTTTTGCTGAATCTTAGTTTAAGGATTAGCAACGTCACTGCATTCCTTCCATGGCAATAGTTACCTGTGAAGTGACCCTGATTGCAGAAGGCTTCACATTGTTTGCTTGGCAAAAGTACCAGAGTGGTTTGTCATTACTTTGTTCTGGATGTATTTTTGACTTTCTAGTGTAGAATATTTCCATATGTCTTGGAAGTCTCCCATCCGAGGCTTCATTTTCTTACTTGCTGCTAGCATGATTGCTTGCCATTTCTGGCATGAGAAGGTGCATGCAATTTTTTCAAAGAGGGACACATGGCCGTTTTACTAAGAAGCTTTCCTTAAGTGCCTATGTTTTGAGGTTTCTACTTTTTCTTAGAAATGTCACTGCCCCTACTTTAAAAAAAAACGATTTATAATTTGGGAAGGACCTTTTTGTAAGGATAATCCAATGTCAACACAGATGGGCGTCAGCTATAATGAGAGAGAAGCAGTGGCAGTAGCATCTCGTGCAGTGTTAATGCAATCTCAAACATCCATCTTAGTCCTAATGGATTGTTTCCAAGGCTTTCCAACTGCTTTTATGAAAATGGCAGGCTGAGTATAATAGAAATGCAAGAGGAAAAGTACTGGTAAATTTCCCTAAACTGCCCCGCAGATTGTATGATCTTGGGGGCTGGAAGATGAATACTGTAGCTTTCTTATTCCTGCTGTCCTTTCATCAGAAGATGCCAGCTAGCTGTTTCCCTAAGGAAAACAAAGTCAAATGTATCATAGAGTAGGTTGCCTGCATTCAGACTAGGTTTAGTGAAGCATTTTTTTGAAAAATATTCCTAAGTCAGTTTGTATTTTGTATCTGTGTAAAACTCTTGTTCCTAATTGTACTTTTATGATGACATGATGCTTGAGTATTCCTGGTGTATTGATCCTCCTGATCCCTCTAATAATGCAGATAGCTACAGACTATGTTGCAAATCTCATGAATCAATGCAAATGTCCATTGCCCATGCCTTCCTTTCAATGAAACCTGGCTGTGTCTTTTGTGATTTTATTGTAGCCTGATCCCAGTTGCTTTTTTAAAACCAACTATTATAGCATCTCTCCTTCAAATTTCTATCTCAGTGGCCCTTTTTGTTTGTTATATCAAACTTTCATAGTTATAACATTTGTAAATATGTTTTTAAGATGCCAAGTTTTTAAAATAAGAATTTTTAGATATTTCAACCTCATACTTTAAAACATACAAGCTTTTCTGGATTAAAGATTCCATGAAGAAGGAGTACAAATATATCAAAACAGATAATATGCATATCCAAAATTTTAAGAAGCAGCAGACTTCTGGCCAACATATTTTAAGGACATCAGGTTGGAGAAAACCAATGTACAAGATATACATAGAAATTCTTTCTCCCCATCCATGTTCTATAGATTATAAGTGCAGAAAATTATATGTTTGTAATCTTGCATGGGCGTTACCTAAGATTACAAATAATGCTTTGAATAATGCTAACACACATGGATAAAACATTAAACGGTCAATTTAAAACACATGGCTAGAAGCCTCTTCTCTTTAATTCTTTATCACTTTTCTTCCTGTTGTTTTTATCTGTTTCTCTTCCTAATTCTGTATGTGTATATGTATATGCCTTTCTCTTTGCTGCTCTCCTCCTCTGGCCCTGGCAGGTACGGTTGCAGCTCTGGGACACAGCAGGCCAAGAGAGATTCCGAAGTTTGATTCCCAGTTACATTCGTGACTCTACAGTAGCTGTGGTGGTTTATGATATCACAAGTGAGTTAAATTAAGTTTGGATGTGGTTATTTAAATAGAAATACACTGTGAAGGCACTTTTTAGTTCAATGTCAGTACTCTCTATAACATAGTACATCACATTACTCAATATAAAGTGAAACAAATGATTACATTAGAAGGATTTCTGGCTGCCATCTGTCAGAAATGGTGTAGGGTCTCCTGCTTGGGCAGAGGGTTGGACTAGATGATCTACAAGGTCCCTTCCAACTCTGTTATTCTGATTGTACTAAAAGGATATGAGGTGTAACACTGGAGAGCTTGGCTCTGTTCTCCTTTATGCTACCACAATATTTTAAGCTGCAGCAGATGCAGGAATTCTAAATTTCCTTGTTATCAGTTTCCAGTATCCTTCAATCTTGTTAAAGTAAAGCTTCCCTTATGTGGATAATTATAATCCAAGGTTTTATTTTTCTTCTGTTTAATCATATCGATTTATGGAGATGCCTGGGCAAACCCCTGTGGTTTTCATAGGAAGGTTTTTCAGAAGTGGTTTGCCATTGCCTCTTTCCTAGGGTAAAAGAGAAAGCAACTGGCCTAAGGTGGAACTAGAATTCACAGTTCCTCAGCTTCTAGCTCAGTGCCATAACCATTATGCTAAACTGGTTGTGTATATCCACATTGGAGAAAGCTAATACTGAAGAGGTTCAATGAATATTAGAGATGTACCTTCCTAGCCAGGTGCTGGGTGGGGAATTCTGGGAGTTGAAGTCCACACATTTTAACGCTGCCAAGGTTAAGAATAACTGCCTTAAGGAGTAGCTTGATAGTCCAAATAAGTATCCTCAAATCCCACCTTCTGCCTCCACTATTATTAGACCTGATACCACTGGGAAGTCTCCTGCCAAGTAAAGCAGGAATCCTTTAACTATACACTGGTTCCTTCCTGAGAAATTAAATCAATGCTTTTTAAATCTTGTTAAGAGTACATTATTTCCTTTTGTGTATATAATACTGATTGCCCATATGGTAAAGATGAATTGATTTATGGACTGAGTGAAACTAATAAACAAGGAAAACACTGAGATATCTTCTGGTTGGTATTTTTATAAATAGTCTGTTTAAATTTTTGTGGGTCTTTTTTAAAATGACACATTAATTTACTTCCCTTTAACATGTTTGCATCTAGAGTGATGGTACTTTTGATTGCACTCCTGTTTTCCTTTCCAGTATTTATCAGTGTAATATTTCTCTGACCCAAGATGGCTTGAACTGCCATCACTAGAACAATCTGTGGCTGTTTTGCTTTAATACCGTACTTACATTTCTTTCATTTATTATATTTATATCCCATGCTTTCTTCAAATTACACTTAATTTGTAATATTCACATATGCCCATTTTACCCTCATATAGGCTGAAAGGAAGTGATTGACTACATTATACCTTGTAGCTGAATATCAGTTTTAATCCATGGCTCCCTGGGTGTGATCTACCCATTACAACCACATTGGCCAATCCAATTCATAAGAAAAGTCTCCCGGATCAGACCTACATTATGCGAAAGATAGAAGTGCAGCAGTCTTATCTCCAGAGAAAGTCCAGTGCCCAGTGCAGGAATATTTCCAAATGATCACTCAGAGAGGCACAGATGTTATGAGGCCTAATAATGTTGGCTGATTTACTCCGAGAGGAACCCACTAAGCTGACTTTTTCCATGCATCTCCCTTTCCTGTAGTTTAAATGTATACTACAATCAAGACAGATAAATATTTTTTTTTCCTACAGAGTTGCAGTACCTATTCCCAAGAAACAGTATTTAACACCAGAGTAGCAAAAGCCATTATATTTGATGCCTGTAACTATACTGGTGATATTGCATAAGCACATTTTTTTTAATCAGCAATGGCATCTTTTCCTTGTCTGTAAAAAGTGGTTGTAAATCAGGGAATAGTAGTATGGAGAAAGATTTATCTGAAATAACCAGAATTCATAAACTTACTTAACCTGTACTACTGGTTATCCTCCATGAATTTGTCTACTCCCATTTGTAAGCCAATTGAGTTGGTGGCCATCCACAAACCTGGAGGCAAATTCCATAGTTTAGTTCCCTCAGTGACCAATAATTTTCAGATAGCACTCATTTTTTTCCTTCCATGAAACCTGTCTCCATGCTGAAGGAGCTACCAAGATAAAATAAGTCTGATCTTGAAATCCTGGATCCAGGTTCTGCCATGAAAACACTAACCTTTTCTAAAGCCATTTCTCGCCATCGTATTGTTCCTATTGAAAGGAATATTACAGGAGCAGAAAGTGACACAAAGAAAGATCTGCCTCCCCCTAGTGGCTCCAGCTGACCAAGGCAGTTGAGGAGCAAACAGACAAAAGTGACTCAATATAAATGCTTTTTTTTTCCTAATGAATTGCTTTGGAAGGACTGAGAGGACTGCTTTGGTTGCTATAGTTGCATTAACTCTGTCTCTAACTGACAACTGACCTTCTTAGAAAAAGAATGTAGGCATTAGTGATTTGTTGAATAAAAAAGCTTGGGCCTTCTGTCACAGTTTGTTTGCCTTAGAAGAACTTGTAGTTGAAGCTGTTGCCAGTGAAGGTACACACAGAAAACTGTGCGAACAAAAGACACATGCGACCAAATGGTCTGCAAAACAAGGATAATGGGAAAAAGCATTATTGTACTTGGAATTTACTGCTGTGCTAACACAAAATGTCTTTCCTAAGGGATACTTTATCCGAACAATATCTGGTTGCGGCTGCAAGTGGCTAGTTAGTACAAAAATGCTTTAAATGTTAGTATTAGCTCTGTTTGCAGCTTGAGGTTGAAAAATAGATTCGTTGTAAACTGTCTGAATGTCGCATGAGATATACATGTTTTAAAATCAATTGGCTAGGAGGAGGGGGAGTAATAATCACTGTGTTCTGATTAAAAAAAAACATTCAGCTACCTGATAGAAATGTCTCAGTTGACATTAGTTCTGTCTCTTCTATAGGCATAGATGAGGTGCTGCTGAGAACATTCTAATGGACATTGTTATGAAAGGCACATTTGATGTCATGCCCAATCACTGTTTGGATTACAATTATAATAAAGCAAAAATCTTCAACCTTCTGTTCACTTCCTGTCCATTCTTGTCCTTGTAAAAATACCTTATCTTGTGTACTTTTTTTTGTATTCAAACCTTCTCTCTTTTGGCTTTCATTGTCCTGAAGTTTGTATCCAACATCTTAATTTTGATTTCTTTGAATCACTTTTATTTCTTCTTTCCTCTAGCCTCATAACATAGGCAGAAAAGTTGACATCACTTCTTTATTGTACAATTTCTTTGTACATTTTTATCTATTTCACCCTTTTTCTAAGAAAATGAGATTCTCTATAAGGAAATCCAGTCAGCTGTCCAACTTCTCTTTAATTTTCAAATGATCTTATGAGATAGCTTTAGTAATTGGTGCAAAATCCCTTTTACATTTTCACATGGAAATAAATAATTTTAACCTAAGCTCAATATTCAATCACTCTGAATTGATTAATGTAGGGCGAGGAACCCAGATATTGGTGGAGTAACTGGCTAAAAATTATACGAGTTGTGGTTCAAAAACATTTGAGGACCAGTTTCTCCATCCCTGAATCTGAATGAATTTTCTCAAATTCATTCAGCACTGTGACTATTGTCAGAAATCATAAAAATTCTCCAAATCCTTTGGCTAAGACATTTCTATCATCTGTTGGAAAGACTGGCATTTGCCCTGTACCTAATTTCTGATTTTCCTTCACAGATCTCAATTCATTCCAACAAACTTCCAAATGGATTGATGATGTCAGAACAGAAAGAGGAAGTGATGTCATCATTATGTTAGTGGGCAACAAAACTGACCTTGCAGATAAAAGGTAAATACCCACCAATGAGAATGAAAAGGAAGCATTGCAGGTACAGAAGGTGTCTCTTAATTTGTTTATACTGTACACAGAAAAGTTGAAGAAAGGCCGTAAATCTTATACTGTGGAAGACCTCTAAGGTCTCTTTGTCAAAGGAAGAGATTCCCTAGAGTGGTATTTCTTCTTGCATTTGTTATGGATCCTAATTCCAAGATATCTTGTTTTCACCACTTTCCCAGCTGCATTGAATCAGCTACCGTTTTCCCTTTGTCTGACTCTAGGCAAATCACCATTGAAGAAGGGGAACAGAGAGCTAAAGAACTGAATGTCATGTTTATTGAAACAAGTGCAAAAACAGGATACAATGTAAAACAGGTAATACATGCTTGGGTACACATAAGAAATTGCATTTTTCATACATGAGAAAGGATACATAACAAGGGATGTGGGGAGAAAATATACAGAGAGCTGCTTATTATGTTGGTAAAAAGTGTTATATAGCAAATAGGCCTTCATGGCCTGGGCATTTTCAGGATGCAATTACTTAATAGCCTTTATACAAAAATCATTTTTATTTAATTCATCCCTGACTTGCAATCCAGGCATATTACTTCATATGCTAGAAATTGAAATGATATCTCCTGGAAACATGTGGCTCAGTAGAAGGGCTTTCCCTGTGATACTAATATGAAGAGCGCTCATTTTTTTGTAACCTTCAGCTAACATACTGGTGAAAACAGTTTGAGATTCTTCTTTTATACATGTCACGTGCTCAGTATTATTGCTAGTTTCAGTTTCATTTTGGATGCAAAGGTCCTGATTGTTTCTTCTCTTGTTGTTTCATCCCAACTCCCATTGACCTTGCTATCTCTAGCTCTTCCGACGTGTTGCATCAGCCCTACCAGGGATGGAGAGTGTTCAAGAGAAGAGTAAAGAAGGGAGTATCCTTTATTAATTAAGAATAGCAGTTTTACAAAGGGAATTTCCCATTTAGGAACTCAGAGGCAATTCGAATAAATAAGAAATGGGATGTTTAAAGTGGTAAGTAAGTTAGTTTGTGATTGTGGAGATAAGGCTGTATGTTGTCTCATATGTAACATGTACTATATGTTACATATCTTCCTCCAAATTAATTTAAGCTTGAAGAGATTTCCTCTGGTGTTCCATTGACACACACACACCCATTATCAATGGTTGGAATTGGGGAAATATTATTTGTTTATTCAGAAAAATGTTTACGGCTTTGCAACTTAAGCAAATAACTCAAGTAAATCACAGTTCAGAAACTAATATAAAAGCAGAACAGAAAAGTACAATTTCTCTAAAAATAGTTGTAACAGAATATAAAGTCTGAGGCATCTTTAAAGCAAGTCACACACCCTGAAATTATATGTTGAGCTTCTCTAGCAGCTTTGCTCTAACATGTGAGATAACAGGCAGGTCTTCACATCCTTTCATAAGCAAAATTTGGACAAAGCAGACCTTGGAGGAAGGCTGGGCAGGTGCTACCACAGAATAAGACATGTCACCTGGATCACATAATATGGCACTGTTCCACAGAACCCATATAGAGCCATGACTATCTTGATGAATCTGTTGGAGCAGCAAGAAATATTTTAACTATTAAGTCAGTATAATCCAATATCTAAAGTGTGAAATAATTAATAGGACCATCCAAAATAATACAAATATCCATGTTCTCTAAAGGTCCAAAAATGAAGAATCTTAGTTCTAAACTAAGGTCTGTCTCTTACCATGAGCAATATACTATATCCTTTGGACTGACAGAATGCAGAAGTTAAAAGAAATACAAATTTTATATCAAGCCCGAGGAACAATTTGGTTAATACATTAAGTATAATACAATTAAATCAAGTTTTGTAGCCTAGAAAACTGATTTAGAACATTTGTAGTGCAGGTAACCTCAATTTATGACCATAACTGAGCCCAAAATTTCAGTTGCTAAGCAAGGCAGTTGTTAAGCCTCATTTTACAAGAGTTTTTGCTACAGTTGTTAAGTGAATCATTGCAGTTGTTACGTGAATTAAATGAATCTGATGTGCCCCATTGATTTTACTTGTTGGAAGCCAGCTGGGAAGGTGACAAATGGTGATCACATGACCTCAAGACAGTATAATTGTGTTAAATAAATGCCAGTTGCCAAGAACCCAAATTTTGATCTTGTGACCATGGGGATGCTACAATGGTTATAAGTATGAAAACCAGTCATAAGTCACTTTTTACAGTGCCGTGGTAATGGATGGGATCCTACTGGTCTCACTACCAGTTCAGTGAGCAAGCGCTTCGGATAAAAAGCAGCTAGGAACAGGGGCAGGTGGGTGGGCCCAACATCAGATCGTCGCAGCGAACCGGTTCTTTGCCAGCTGATCTTTGGAGTTACCGGTACGCCCGAACCGGTCCAAACCGGTAAAATCCTACCTCTGCATTGTAACTTCGAACAGTCACTAAACAAATGGTTGTAAGCCGAGGACTACCTGTATTGCCTCAGTACAAACTCAGCACTCCCAGAACTTTCTTTAGTGTACATTAAAATTAAAGTTTGATGTTTTTAAATAAAAAGTAGTTCTTAGTGGTTGGAGTGAAGGACTTGAAAGTGAGAAATATATCAGGCTGATTATAATTATCAATACCCACAAAATTAAGTTTTGCACTTTCCTTTGTCTCTCCCTTTATATTCGGTCAACATAGAATATAGAAGGGACAACGAGCAAACACACAAGAATGCACTCATTTAGAATTCAGCATTTCTTGGTGAAGAACTTTTGGTGCTTATTATCATAGGGAAATGCAGCTTTCCATATATTTTAATGTAAGCATATATCAAGAAAAAGTGCTATTTAAGTTCAAACATTTTTGTTTAATTTAAGATCACTATGTAGTGGTCCACGTATGTGGACTTCAAAAGGCAACTGTTTTGAAAGGTCAGAAATCCACGTGCCAATTCTATATTTGTTTCAAATCCTTCAAGAATTGTATATCTCTAGAATCTTTAATCACAGATCTGTAGAAAATGGTTCATGCTGTTTTGGCTTTTGTTTTCCTAATGGGAAAGACTTAATGTACAAGCCAACAACTTTGTGTCTTGGTAACATTCAGCTTTGTATTGTAAAGTATCAGAAGGCAGATGAGGAATTGGCTAACTACTTCCTATTGTGAATTCCTCAGACACACAAAATGACCTTGTTAAATTGAACTCAGAATCTCATTTCTCCCATTATGGGATGAATACACCAAAGGAAAGCATTAGCACAGAACTAATGAATATTGTTCAATTAACTGTTATTTATTTGAGATAAATGAAACTTAGCAATAATGACTTCCTTCTGTCCCCGAGGCTGGCAGGAAATGGAGAATACACATGGATAGTTGCCAGCTAATGGCATGTTAACATTCTTTCTGTAAGTTATGCAAGAGGACTGTGTAAGTCCTCCTTCTCCCCGAATTGCTGATCTTAACAAATAAGTGTGATTTAGAAATTAAGCAGACTCCTAATGTGCCGAGTGATTACGTGAACACTACTTTAAAAAAGCGTTAAAAACATCTTATTTCAGCATTCATATCTGAATTTTAGTTATTTAGTGATAACAAATGTGAATTGTATTTCCTTCGTTAACCTCATGTCGTGCCTTCACTTTGTAAAAGTAGTCAGTCGCTTCAGCGGCTTCCAAATCAGAACAACCTTTGCTAAATTTCAATGTTCAATTTAGGAATTGTTTTCCCTTTTTCCAGTTCCATTTTATTTGCTTTCACAGCAGTCACAAACATAATTTGAACTTTCCACAGTGTCTGCTGCTGGGTTATTTTCCTGAGGCATTCGTGTATATTTCAAGTTCTTTTAATTATTGAAAAACTTAATCTTATACAAATGAGATATCAGAAATTGAAAGTTTTCTGATCCAGTGTCAGCTCATTCATATGCCTTTTACACAATGCGAATGATGTGCCTGGGTTATTCTTTTTTCTACCTGGGCTTTGCATGCCAATATTCAGATGATATATATCTTGCCATTCTGTCTTCCTTATTAAATGAGTTACAGGTAGTCCTCCTTTAACAACTGTTTTGTTCAGCAACCTTTTGAAATTATAACTGTGCTGAACAAAGGAACTTACAACCTATACCCAAAGTCACAGCCATTGTAGCGCCCCTGTAGTCAAGTAATGAAAATTCAAGTGTTTGGCAGTTGGCTGACTCTTATGATCGACTGCAGGAATGCTGCAACTGCCCTCACCTGCCTATCTCATCTCTCCATCTTAGCTGCCCAACTGGTCCAACAGCATGCTCGAAACTGCTGCAGTCCTGGAGACCCAAGCCTGCTCCCTACCACCTCATACCTGGGAAAGCTTGGTTTGTTACAGTGCCCACAGCACACATAAATTGTTCCATTTATCTTTGTGGTTCTCAGCAACAACAGAGGCCATAGTCAAGGTTTTGAAAGTTGCAGTTTTTGCATTTTCAATACAATCTACTTTGTAGTCATGGAAGAGAGGGAGGTACACTGGGCCTAATTTTCATTTATCCAAAAAGCCTAAAGAGAACCCAGATTAGCAAATATTTATTTGGGCAGAAAAAAAGGCATATGCTTTAAATCCCTGTATGTCTGTCTTCTAGTCTAATTCCTGCTTTTTGTTTTGGAAAAGGATAGTTCATTTAGGTGGTGTAGTAATATATGTTAAATATGTTAGTAGCACATACAGAAAGCATGACCTGGATATTGCCAACCTCACTTGCATTGCTTTTTAAAGTGAGTATCTGTCCTCTGGTTTAGGAAGAAATTCCATCCATTTTTTTATGGAACTATTGGCATTTAGAGGAGTTGCACTGAAGATACAGAATGTTCATTTGAGTTCCAGTGATTTATTCATTTGATGGATAGTGGCACGATTTAGGTCTCCTTTTATGTTTTAGTTCTTCATTTTAACTACTACCACTGGTTAACTGAATATAAGATGTAATAATCAGTTATATAATCCATTTCCTAACTTCATCATAGATTGCCAATTGATTTATGAAGGACCAATTCTAAAGGGGGAACAGGATAAATGGAAATGACACTCTTAACATTTTCAGGATAAAGAAAAAAGTCCATCTAAACTTTCCTATAAGCATTCTTAGCAGTTTTTTTAATAAGAATTTTCTCTATAGTGCACTTACAACAGCACTGCAAAAAGTGACTTATGACCATTTTTCACACTTATGACCATTGCAGCATCCCCATGGTAATATAATTTACATTCAGATGCTTGACAACTGTCTCACATTTATGACGGTTGCAGTGTCATGTGATCAGCTTTTGCAACCTTCTAACAAGCAAAGTTAATGGGAAAATCAGATTCACTTAACAACCGTGTTGCTACAGTGATTCACTAAACAAATGTGGCAAGAAAAGTCGTAAAATGGGAAAAAAACTCATGTAACAAATTTCTGACTTAAATTTTGGGCTCAATTGTGGTCATAAGGACTGTTTTCGCTTACTGGAATATGTAACAAAATCTTGTTCTCTCAAAGAACACACTTCTTATTTCATAATGACCGAAGGAATAACTTTTTCACTTATCTACCTTAACCCTTTTCTTCAGTGATAGACATTAAATTGGACAAACCACAGGAACCACCAGCGAGTGAAGGAGGATGTTCTTGTTAATGCAAAACGCAGGATCTGTCAGCTTCATTTGACACCACGCTTGTTGTGTTGCTTCCTATTGGTTAGCTTCCTCAAAATACAAATTGAGTTATTGGTTGGGGAGGATTTTTTTTCTCTCAATACCTCTCTAAGGTGGGGAGGCTCAACACAAATCAACAGCTGGCTCTAGCCTTTTCTTTTTTGTTTTATTTAGTTGTAATATAATGTACTTTATTAAAAATGCCAAAACAATTCAGAATTTTCCACAAGACACTTTAATCATGTGTATACAACTTTCAGCCATGGGGACTTTTATCCTTTTGGGGGCACTTTTTTTTTTAATTGTATATTTGTAAAAAATAAAAGTCAAGTCTCCATCAACTTGAGCTAAAATTTACAAAGAAAAAACCCCAAGATTATACAGGCTGCCTAATTTCAAAGTTTAACATGTTAGCTGTAGCTGCATCTTGTAGTAACCTAATACTGATCAGTTCACTGAGCATTACCATTTATACACCAGAGACAGCATAGTCAATCCCGTTGCAACTGTTATAACATAATACAGGTCTCTGATTCTATAGCTATAAAGAGGAGGAAGAGCAAGCTATAAGTGAAATCTAATTCATGACAGTGGCAGTCTTTCTGCATAGTACACCCCATTCTCAAAGAGAACATCTTGGCACACTCTGTGGTGCATGTACAGCTTCCTGCATCCTATTTTAATATCAGAAATGGTTTAAAGTCTTCACGTATGTCACATAGTCCAGGTGTGTGACTTTTTAAAACTTTAATGGAAGCCTTAGAACAAATGTACAATTGAATGTATATGGGAAACCAAGAACACTGTCTATTTACAAGCATCGTTTGGATCAGGGAACTCTTGAGTTAGTCTTTATTCCCTGCATAAATCACGATAATCAGTAAGAGCGCCATTAAATTTAGGTTGAAAAACATATACCGTATTTCTCCTTCCCACTCCCCAAATATCTTTATGCAATGCTTTCAATTGTTAAAAGTAGATTCTTCTAATGAAAACATTCAAACCAGTTGCCAAATTTCAAACAGGATTGTTAATTACTATAACTTTAAAAAAAATACCCTATAAGATCACCATTTTTAACCAACAGGACTATTCAAGGTGGTTTATTATTATGAGTGATAGTAATTTCTGCATGAACGAACAAAGGTTGAGAGAGAATAAATGGTCTGTCTCCATAAACTTACCTTGGCAATGATGAAGCGATAATGTATGTAATTTTGGTATACATGTGTATGCATGTCTCATAGTGACATAAAACATACATTAACACACAGAGCTGTGTAGAGGTGTATGTATACACATCCAAGCACAATATAGATGCTTGGTTTCACACACTATTACAGTTGAGAATGCAGCCAACAATCATTGTAAAAAATTATAGTTGCTGCAGTGTGTGGGTCTAGAAAGTCTTGTTAATTGTTGGGGAAAAGTGTGATTTGTCAATGTCTTCAATAAACGAAACTCAGATACATGTGAAACTAGAAAAAAAAACCTACACAGACATATCTCCAGATGTTGTCAATCAATGTGTGATAGTCCATGTAGTCACATTCTGGATGCACTGTAGAGAAAATTACTTTCTGACATCTTATTTTAGCTAAAACTACAGAAAGTGTCACAGAGATTAACTACAATGTTATAACAAATGTTTTTCATTATGGAATAGTATTTTTCAATCTCAGTTCTGTACAGCCAAAACATTTCAGTTATATGCTTTGGAAATTACTTCTGCTTACTTGTAGTCTTACATAAGCGTTTAACCCATGCACAATTCAGTTTGTCTTAATTGTAGCCAAAGCTATTGATCGTCTGTCTCAAGTTTTCTTTCCTTCTCAAATCCATTGACCTATTAATTTCCTTGCTGATTTCTCCTGGATATTGTCGTTTTTGCAAACACCTCTGCGACTTCCCTGCCTCATGTATGGCTTCATTCACTTACCACTAGTAGAGGCAGCTTATTATCTCCACTGCTACTTTCGCTTTATGGTTGTCACATTTGTTTTCTGCTTTGTCTTTAGAATTGATTATAAAAATCATATTCAGATTTTCAACAGGAACTTTGAGTGCTACCATATTTGATCAGCCATTCCAGGTTCTAATTTGAATGGTCACTTACCATTTTAGTTAGCTGGATGTTACAGTGACGTCTGCACTGCAAAACTGCAGTATATGCTGAAAACTGGCAGCCAATCAGATAGCAATAGCACTTTAGATTTATATACCGCTTATCAGTGCTTTTTACAGCCCTCTCTAAGCGGTTCACAGAGTC
>JAOYMU010000002.1:27509335-27520505 GCA_025802295.1 Psammodynastes pulverulentus
CACTTAACAACTGTGTTACTAATTTAACAACTGCAGTGGTTCACTTAACAAATGTGGCAAGAAAAGTCATAAAATGGTGCAAAGGTCATAAAATGGTGCAAAACTCAATAAATTTTGACAACATAAATTTTGGGCTCAATTGTGGTTGTAAGTTGAGGACTACCTGTATCTTGAACTGCACCTGAAAACACACTAGGAGCCAATGCATCTCGCTGAGTCATGATATCACATACTGAATAAATGACATCATTGACTGTCTAACTGCCACATTTTGCACCAGCCAAACCTTCCAAATGAACTTCAAGGGCAACTCCAGCACATTGCAATACAGATAGTCCTTGACTTGCAACCATTTGTTTAGTACAAAGGCACTGAAATGAGTGACTTATGACTGTTTTTCACAATGTCCATTGCAGAATCCCCATGATTAGCAGTGTTCTGAGGTAATGTAATCACCTTCCAAAAAGCAAATTCAATAGGGAAGATGGATTCAATTAACAACCATGTTACTAATTTAACAACTGCAGTGATGCACTTAACAATTGTGGCAGAAAGATCATAAAAGAGGGCAGAACTCACTTAAAAACTGTATTGCTTAGCCACAGAAATTTTGGGCTCATTTATGGTTGTAATTAAGGACATAGTGGCTCAGTGGCTAAGATGCTGAGTTTTTCTATCGAAAGGTTGGCAGTTCAGCAGTTCGAATCCCTAGTGCCACATAATGGGGTAAGCTCCCGTTACTTTTCCCAGCTTCTGCCAACCTAGCAGTTCAAAAGCAGGTAAAAATGCAAGTAGAAAAATAGGGACCATCTTTGGTGGGAAGGTAACAGCGTTCCCAGCGCCTTTGGTGTTTAGTCATGCTGGTCACATGACCACAGAGACGTCTTTGGACAGTGCTAGCTCTTCGGCTTTGAAACAGAGATGAGCACCACCTCCTAGAGCCGGAAATGACTAGCACATAGGTGTGAGAGGAACCTTTACCTTTACCTTCTGGTTGTAATTAAGGACTACCTGTAGTCCAGTCCAGAGGGCAGGAGGGCATGAATAACCATGAGCAGGATTTTTCAGTCCAAAAATAGGCACAATTGACTCACCCCAAAGCTAGGCAAAATCCCTTCCATCCACAATTGCAGCTTCTCTTCACGAAAGAGCTATGAATTCAGGAAGACCCCCAGATTGTGCACTGAATCTGTCTGGGGCAACACTACCCCATACAGAACCAAAAATGGAAGATCCCTGTAACCAAGAGATCCAAAACCCCTAAACCACACAGACTTGCTTAGGTATAACAGAAGTCTATGGCACCCCACATCCTCCATGCATTGAGACAGAATCTCCATGCATCATTCAGACAATCTGGGATGGAGATAAAAAGCTGAGTATCATCAACATACCGTACTTTCTTCAGGATATATTCCAACAGACACATATTCTTAATATATCATTAAACAATGAGACTGTACACTTATCTCTTGAATTGTGATTAAATTTGAGTTGGAAATTTACAGCAATACAGCAATAATTTTTCAAAAATTTATTTATAAATTTATAAACAACTGAAGAATAAAACTTGGCCACAACATCTGAAGAAGATTTAGAGTATTATATAGACAAAATTCCAAAATTTGCCCAAGAAGCTGTAGAGTTGGATTTATTCAAAAGTTGTGGCTTATTCACAATATATACCGTAAATCTCTTATATACATTACTTTTCTCCATAAAGAGTATTCTTCCTAGTATTAATTTAATTTACTGTCTGTCAATTATGTGCTTTGATATAAAATTTGGTCATTTTTAGACATGTAAACCATTACTACAAGTTACAACTTATTAGAACGAAATATGTGACTGCAAATGTAACCTTCTAAGCATATTATTGAGTGCTGTTAGATTAGATTGTTTCTTTCTGCCACTAAATTTCAGTATGGGCTGGGTTTCTTATGCCTGCTCTTTAGCATCTGAAGAATTTTTTCCCTGTAAATTAAAAAGATGATGATAAAAGTAAACAGCAAGGTGAAACAGGTAGGAAGAATAAGCACCAGATACAACAAAGCCATGTTAGTTGTTAGCCACCTACAGTCATGGTGAACTGATTCAGGTATATTTGTTGCACTGATGAATCTGGAGGAGTAATTGCAAGTGATGTCAGTCATGTCTCCAATGTGTATGGCTCCATGGCTTTGTAGAGTATCCCACCAACCCATTTTGCAGCAGTCATAAGGATTCTCACTGAGGTAGATCACACGCAAACTCTTTCCAAGTTGCTTTTCCATGAAGTATTGAGGTAGGGTATAGTAGAAATTCATCCTGAGATCTAAAGTATAAAGATTAAGGTATATTAAGGATTCCGGGAAGTAGGCCAACCTGTTTCCAGACAGATCCAAATTTACCAGTTTCTGAAATGCAGAAAAGTCCATCTTTGTGCTTGCAGCAGAGAGGCCAGTATCACTAAGATAGAGTACCTGTATGGATGAAGTGATATCTTTCAGAGTTTCCAAACCACTAATAAGCAACCTAGGATTATTAGAAAGATCTAAATATGTGAGAGAAGTCCCCTTAAAGAAATGGCAGGGCAACATGCTTAGGTTACAGCCAGACAATACAAGGTTCCTTAAGGAATTAGCATAAGTAAAAGTTACACAATCAAGGCTTGTAACACTATATGGATAACAGATTTGGATTGGGTTTTTACTGATGTCAATTGTAGTGATTTTTCTTACATGAATAAAGAATTGATGTGGCAAGCCATGTAGATTGTTGGTGCTAAGATTAAACTTTCTGAGGTTGGTTAAGCTGCCTTCAGAACCCAAATTCATCTGTAGCTTTGAAAGCAGGTTGTGGCTGAGATCCAAGTCAATCAGAGTACTTAGCATTTCCCTGTCCTCTATGTTCAGTGTCTTTAAGCAGTTGTGACTGAGATTCAGATAAAGAAGGGAAATTAACCCCTTAAAAAAGTGGTCTGGAAAATAAGATAACTCATTCCAGCTCATATCCAGAAATATTAAAGAAGAAAGATTGCCATGATTGTTTTCTTCCCAAAGTTCTTGGCTGGTGATGTTAATGATATTGCCATCTAGGAATAGTAGCTGAGCTGAGCTGTTTGAATTATTGAAAAATTTGCCATAGAAATTCATGTGGTTATGTGTCAGCAGCAGAGTCTGCAATTTATTTAACTTGGGCAGTAGTGGAAAGAACAGAAGCTGGTTGTAGGAAAGATCTAGTGTTTCCAGTTCAAAAGAAGCATTATTTTCTGCAGACAAGAACCATTCAATGTGATTATTGCTAACATTTAACATCTGAAGTTGGATCAGATCAAACTGCACAATGCAAGGTATGTTGTTGTAGGCCAGGTTAAGTTGTTGCAGAGCCGGCATGTTTTCAAACGCTCCAGCCTCAATTTCAAAGATATAGTTCTGCTGTAAATCCAGATGTTGCAGATTGGGCAGATTTCTGAAGTGATAGTCATCTAACCTCATGATGGCATTCCTTGCTAAAGACAAGGATTCTAGAGAAGACAAATGCTGAACCAATCTGCCCATCATAAGCTCAGTAAGCTGGTTTCCAGAGAGATCCAGTTTCCTCAGGTAAGTCAAAGACCATAAAGCAGATGCTGTTACAGAATAATTGAGCGAGAGGAAATTGTCTGACACAGTTAGCAGACTGAGATTCTTAATGCCAAGAAATGCCCCAGGTTCAATGAGTTCCAACCTATTTGCATGCAGACTGAGGTTCTGTATGACATGATATTGTATGAATGATGCATTTGAAAGAGTTTGTAGAATGTTGGCATCCAGGAAGAGTTCCTCTATCCCAGCAGGCAAGTCTTCTAGGACAGAACTCAGCCTCCTCCCATTGCAATCTGCACTTCTCTTTTTCTGTAGCAAGAAACATATAAGAAATGATGAGGTCAGATACTAAAGATATGCTATATTATATCATACTACAATGCCATATCAGTGGTGGGATTCAAAAAAATTTACTACCAGTTCTGTGGACGTGGTTTGGTGGGCGTGGCATGGCTTGGTGGGCTTGGCACGGGAAGGATACTGCAAAATCTCCATTCCCTCCCCACTCCTGGGGGAAAGTTACTACCGGTTCTCTGAACTACTAAAAATTTCCACTACCCATTCTCCAGAACTGGTCAGAACCTGCTAAATACCACCTCTGTTCAATATATATACTTAAGTAGAATTAAATTTAGAGGAAAATATATTTAATTTGATCTCATCTGTTGAGTTCCTACATAGAGATGATGATGATGATGATGATGATGATAACAACAATAAATTATATTTGTGATACATTTTTCAATGTTCAGTTGACTGAGTTTCACGTTTAATGAATAAAACATAATAATAATAATATCTATAATAATAATAATACAGTAATTTTTCCATTGTTCAAGGTTGCTTGACTGTTCAAAATACAGTTTACGGTTTATAATAAGGGATAATATGCTGAATGAAGCCTGCCATATTACCCCTTATTGTAAACTGTAAAATATTTTTTGAACAGCTAAGGAACCTTGAACAATGTGGAAAAATTATTGTATTATCAGTATAGATAATAATAGATGATGATGGTGATGATGATGATAATCATGATCATCATGGTCATCATCATCATTGTTATATTAGAGCACCAGTTTGGTCTAAGGTTAAGACACTATGATGGAAACCAGGAGATTGAGTTCTCTTCCAGCCTTAGATGTGAAAACCAGATAATTTATAAATAATAAATTTATCTCATGGTGAACTTGCTAGCCAGAAATACTTCCTGGCCTTTTGCTTCTACAGGTAGCCCTCATTTAGTGACTGCCTTATACAATTATCATTCTTAGTTGCAATGGTGATGAAAAATTCACTTTGAAACTAATCCTCTCATTTACAACTTTTAAAAGTTTGCAAAGAAAAGGAAAGCTGAAATAAGATCATAAGCACATTCACATCCTTGTCTAGATGAGTTTTCAGTTGTTATGCCTCTGTATACATGTGTGTGTCTGAAAGGGAGTGTGTGATTTTATTTAGAGGATAAAAATAATAGTTGTAAATATGCATTTGTTACCACATATTGTAAATAAGCAGCCCCAGGAATCTGAAATACCCCTTTTAAAATGCACTTTGTGATACTACTGTAGCAAATTAAATCAAATGTTGATTTTGTGAGATAATGCTCAATATATAGCATGTCTGATTTGATAAGAATGATTGTGTGTATGTGTTGTGTGCTTGTATGTATGTGTGTGTATTTTGTATGCCTTGACACTGCATGCTTATTATCATGATTTGTGTGCATGTTATGTTTGGGGGGTTATGTATCAACTTTTATAGCAGGGTAACTCAAGGAAAACTGCTAATAAATGTGACAAGAAATCATTTTACTTTGTTTTTCAAACTTTTCCACCTGTAACTATTGTCCATGAGAGAAATTAATGACTTTACAGATATCACTTAATTCTATTTCCCAATAGCATAATTATCATGGGAAATTGACTAGTAATTATTCAATCATAGATTCTCCTTTTGTGCATACAGTAGTACTATACTTTTATCCTTTGCTATCCAAACCTTAGTTGAGCATATTGGGACCCTGTACTGTACAGTACATGCAACCATTCCACCAGTAATAGGTAAGTTATAGGAACAGAAAAGAATGTAAGCATTGACTGATTGGCCCCATCCACATTAACTGTTGAGTCTGTACTTATGAGAGTTGGCTAAATTGGGGTGGATCAGGGACTCAATTAGTATGTTATATTATATTAAGGTCTTCCTACATTATAATATGAACATATACATTAGAATTTTTTTTAAAAAAATCTCAGATTAAAATATAGTTTTGGAAATGCACTCCGTTATAAGAAAGCAGAAGTAGCAGCTGCTTCTATATTGGACTAGGTAGGATGATGAGGAAAAAACAATGATGGGTTGATCCCAAAGGTGCTTTTTTAAAAGGCAACTGGACTTGGTTTTTCTTTGAAGATGTTTCACTTCTCATTCAAGAAGCCTCTTCAGTTGTATAAATCAGTTATAAATCCTTTCATTCAGCCAGAACTGAAGAAGCTTCTTGGGTGAGAAATGAAACGTCTTCAAGGAAAAACAAACAAAATCCAGTTGCCTTTTGAAAAAGCACCTTTGGGACAACCATGACCAGAATGACTGAGAATCTCCATAGATAATGATGGATCTATGTAACTAAAAGAAATAGGGAAACAGATTCATTTCAGATTTTTGCTGAAATACCTACTTTAAATCATCTTTCCCACCCTAAAAATATAAAGTTCAAATCATAAAGAAATTAATTGTAATTTTAAAGAACATATGCAAAATGAAAAGATAAATAAAACAATTGAACATTCCAATATGTTAGGTTAATTTTTAGATTCTTATTGGCATTTGGATCAAACCCTTGGAACTAATATGCTGCTGCAGCCACTACCATTTAAATAAATGATCTCTCTTCTTCCCATTTTTTTCAAGAAATCCCAAAGTTATTTCATGGTTGCAGAAGACTCACTAGTTTGCAAATATTATGATAGGTTGTGGGTTTTGTTGCCCATCCTGTATCCAGAAAAGCTATGCATATGGAGATAATCACAGCAATTAATGCCATTTCAACAGGACTCCTGCAAAGAGAGAAAAATTAAAATAATAAAATAAAATTAGGAGATTTGGATTGTCTTTTCTTATTTATAGAGTTGGGTTGCCTACTAGAAAGTATCAGTTCCAAACTTTGTTAAAACGTATTCAGACAAAAGGAATATTCATATTTTACATATTTTATCTGTTTACTTACAAATATTTCTTAGAATTAAAAGAGGAGCAAACAGGGAGTGGGCTTTTGCAGGAAACAATTCGTTCATTAAAGCTTCATGAAGATCTGTCTGTGTATCCTAGAAACTCTGGGCCAAACTCTTCCTTGTCAGCACTGCATGTGAAGATATTGACTTGGCAGCTTTCCAAGAGAAATAAGGTTTGAGCTGCTAGTTATATCCTGGAAAGACTGTTTGCCAGGCCATAGACTGAGTGTGAATGCAAGAAATTCACATTCATTGAATAAAAGTGGGTTTCTTGGGACAAAGAGTCTGCATAGTGCTTTTTGGGAAGCCTAGGACAGAACAGTTTCTGAGTGTTGAAGTTTATATATCTGTGAATGGTTGGTCTACATACAGGTAGTTCTCAACTTACAGGCTTACAGCCATTCATTTAGTGACTGCTGGAAGTTACAATGGCACTGAAAAAAGGGACTTATGACCATTTTTCACACTTACGACCATTGTAGTATTCCCATGGTACTGATTAAAATCTGGATGCTTGGCAATTGGCTTGTATTTATGATGGTGCACTATCCCAGGATGATGTTATCACCTTTTGATATCTTCTGACAAGCAAAGTCAATGGGGAAGCTAGATTCATTTAACAGCTGTGTTACTAACTTAACAAACGCAGTGATTCACTTAACAACTATGGCAAATAGATTGTATAATGGGGCAAAACTCACTTGAAATTTGGGGCTCAATTGTGCTTGCAAGATGAGGACTATCTGTACTTGCTTATTTTACATTATTATTACTTCTAATGAAACAGATTTGCAAAATCTTTTTGCTGAAAATAAAAGTGGGGAATACACCTATAGTAATAACTGAAAAAAATTGCCTCTGCATGACATTTTTAGCCAAAGTATATGTGATGCCAGAGATTGATAATAAAACTGAATTTGTTTTTTTATTGGAAGATATCTGTAGAGACAGAGCTTTGTTTGCTGGAGGAGGCAGGGGGAAAATTAACAATTTTTCCTGTCATTTCTGAATCAAAATTCACCTATTCCTTAAGTTATTTTAACCATAAAGAGGGAAAATTATAAGAGCACAAACAGATCACATTGAACATTGGGTGAAGGAACTGATTTCGATCATACTTGATGTTAAATTAAGGTTTTCACAACCATGATTTATTGGACATAACATGACCGCCTGCTATCTTTTTCTCCTATCTTTTTCAGCTACAGAACACTGAAATGTTGAGAACATGTGGTCGTTCTTTCATAAAAAGACTTCTGAAAAGCCCTATCCATTCACAAAATGGCTTCTGCAAAGGGCATGATCAATTATATACAATCAGTTTGTTAGAGTGACACCTGTCTCTTCACAAGATGCTACCAACTGTCCTTTTTCTAGGCTGGTGGGTTTCTCTTTTCCTTTCTACTAATGGCCAGCAAAGAAAACTCCCATCCTGCTTGTTTAATGCTTTTATTCTTAGCTATTGTGGTTTTTTTTTTGTTTGTATTATATTCTCATCTTTCATTAGGGGTTCAAGGAAATGTTCTTGTGCTTCCTCTTTCTGTTTTTTCACCCAATGTATTGTGAGCTAGGCTAGGCTGACAGTAAATGACTGGATCCAAGGTTCTTATTTCAGACTTTAACTGCCATGCATCCTGCCTTCCTCAATTAATTCTTCTACATTTGATTCTTGTAAATTTCTCAGAGAAGCCAACGTATCCCACTTTAGAATAAATGTGATTTTCTCAATTCCCAAGAATAATTCAGGGACCCATCTAAGTAACCTACAGAACAACTTTTTATGACAAAATTATTCATATTGATAATTATTCACAGTAAATACAAACTTATCATGGAACAGAATACACAATTTGTAGAGTAGATATTAGGAATGAATTAACAGCAACTAGAGAAATGTTCATCATTATCACAATCATGGGCTTTTTTACTGACTGCAGATGATAGCCATATAGTTCAATACTTTAGAATGCATCATAAAGTAGCATGTTGTTTTTAATTGTTATTGGAAAGCCCTATGTAAAGCGAAAAGTTAAGATAAATTATGCAGGATTAACTCACCGTTTGGAGCAACGTATTCAATTCTAGGAGGTTCATTCTGTACCAAAACTTGTCTTGTTACCTCACAGTATTTCTCAAAAAAGATAATGATAATACAATTAGCTGTTTGCACTTCACTTAAGATCAGATTAATATAGTTTTTGCGGAAGGAAATAACGGAAACTACGGTCACATGGATCACAAAGCAAGTTGCAATTTGCTTGACTCAACCTCCCCCACCCAAGCTCAGCAGTTGCACATGGAAAGTTTGTGCGTATGCAAGTCACTTGAAAATGAGAAGGAGCTAAGAAGAAGGGAAATGAAAGGAAGGAAATTGTACAGGGTAAATTTGAAGCTATTTCTCGAATTTCACTGATTCTAGTCACATCAGAGCTCAGGGTTTTTTTTTTATCTCAACAGCAACGAAGATTCCTGGTGCAACCTAAAGATTAATAAATTAATATTAAGAAATAACATTATTGACTATTCCTAGTTTCACACTACAGGACTGCTATCACTTTCTGCAAACTAAAGCAATGTTAGATTAGAAATATGTCAAATATGTCAAGTACAATTACAGAATTCCCTCGAGATCTATCAGCCTACAGATGCATTGATTATTTGTCAGATAAATTGGATTAAAGTTATTTGTCATCTTCCAACTGAGATAACTATGCTGGCTGGGATTAATTAGCACAAAATTCTGGAGGACACAAGAAAGGCAATCAAGTTCAAGAAAGGCCAGAAGATTCTAGTCTTAGTAAAAGGCTGACATAAATAATACATCCGTGATAATTAACTGATGGGAAATAACATCTCATTTTATAAATGACCATAAGGCACTGCTATTTCCATTTGAATCAAATTCTGAAAAATATGATGAGGGTGAAATTTTGTTACAGTTCTAAGAAACTTATTAGATCATGAGATTGCTGTACTTTAGCACAAAAGGAACTGCTTATAATCACATACTTTTGATAATGCCATCCAGCTATGTAATAGCTATTTGATCTGTCTGTCTCTTTCTCTAAGCCCATAAATCATTCTTTATTTTTCAATAGCTACATTTGCATGCTGCATTAAGTCATGATTTGCTCAATTAGCTGCACAATCATATTGAACCCAAAGTTGTGGTTTAGGCACCAAAATAACTGGATAGCATAATATATTAATTAAAACCAAGTGAAACAAATTAAAATACTGATTTTTTTTGTAAAGCCAGAACTAGAAAAATCATTGTTTTTTATGAAAACTAATTTTATCAAAATATTTTTCCCGAGTCACAATAATTTTATTGATTTTATTTTATTTGGAAAATTAATATGCTTTCCCATGTACCTATCTTACATACAAACTCCGGACAGCTAACAGTGATCCAATATAATAAAACTAAACAAAAAGCGGAAATTTTAAAAATCATTATACATTAACTAAGGCACCATATAACAAACTACATCAATATTAAACTCATCTACCATCCTGAGCCCACCATTGGGGGGGGGGGCAGAGTCAGATGTTCACAGCCTTGCAGAAAAGAGTTGGGGGTGTGGGGGGAGGCTTCAGAATTTTGCAGAGATGTATGTGTGTGTGTGTTGTTCCATAGGACAAGCTTTGTGATTCTTCAGTTCCACAAGATTACGTAATTATCAAACAAATTTGCTCTGACAGTTCTGGTGAGATTGGCAGAAAACCTTGGTGGTCCAACAAGTAAGCTAGTCCTATGCCATGAAGGGCTACAGAAGTTATAACAGCACCTTGAATTGCGCTTAAAAGTGTATTGGAAACCAATGCAACTCATGCAACAGTGATGTAACCTGGGCAAGCCTCAATGTGCCCAAAATTGAGTGTGCCACTACATTCTGGACCAAGTGAAGCTGAGAATTTCGATGGAGAATCATACAAACAGATTTTTAAATCTCTTTTTCCACCAAAAATGTATTTTCAAGTGCAGTTTTTAAAACAGTTTTTAATTGTTAATCACTGTGTGAACCCTAATATTTTCAGTAAACATATATTACCAGATATTACCCTTCAGATGTGTTTGACTACCAACTTCATTAAATTCCAATCAATTCATGCTATTGGGAATTTGGCAATTAGAAGCCCAAAATACTATGCAGCATAATTTCCTGAATGTCACTCACTTAAGCACTGTAAGACTTGAAATTCATGTACAGTATATGTTTAAAGAGAACTAGTAGTCTTCTAGACAAAACAAGAACTACATTGGTGCTTTTTAAAATAGTAGGCAACACTTGTTTTTCAGTTTTGTGCAGGGCTTTTTTTCTCAGAGAAAAGGTGGTGGAACTCACCCCCCTCCCCGGGCCACCCCCC
>JAOYMU010000002.1:27535336-27546410 GCA_025802295.1 Psammodynastes pulverulentus
TACAGCCAACCAACCAGTTTTCAGCAACCAAGCTCCACCCTCCCACACCAGTATTTAAAGAGAGACAGCAGCCCATATAATTGTTTAAAAATGGATTGTTTTCTATAAAGATATAGAATAGGTCAACTGAATCAGATTTTTAAAAAATGCTTTCTAAAAGTTACATAACTTGCTCAGAATCTTAACATCAACTGCACAATTAAATCTAATGCTGAAGTAGTAAGTGTGATATCAGCATTGTTTCCCAACTGAAACCTTACTTTAATTGATGCAGAAGAGGGAGATAAGGAAAGAAAAGGATTTATACACAATGATAAATTACTGCCAACAAAACAGACATTGTTGCCAGATGAGATTACTTTTTGCTTTATCCTTTGGAATAGATATAGATTTTTGCAGAGTGCAGAGAACAGAAAACTCCAAATGAATGAATGAATAAAAACCAACTAAGTTAGTATTAGATTGAGATTAGATCTTATCAAGAACCATCTGTAATAAACTTAATGTAAAAATTGTGCAGTTAATACTTATTTTCCACCATAGTACTTATATCTCTAATAAAAAGTTTTTACATATTTTGCTATCTAAATAATATACTACAGAATAGCAGTTTAATTTTCATTTATCATAATTGCACCTATCTCAATTGAAGAGACTTTTGGTGATTACAACAATGATGATACAAACATAAAACTATACATTAAATTATACTACCAAGAAACCTTCCAATTATCATAAGCTCTCTAAAATAATTTTTCCAGAACAAAACTAAAGAAGCCAACCTAATTCCTGGTAAAGTTTATTCTATAACATATCTGGTGCCCCTCAAAAGCAGCATCTACAAGTCTCTGTCCCATGGGTTTTAAACATTTTCATAGCTTAGGGTGTAACCTCTATGCTGGAAACCTATAATTTCAGCATAAAATAGCTTGATCAACTTGGCAAATATAAGACTTGTAGTAAATACAGTAAAAACATTTTTGGTATAAAATTAATGTATTTTTTTTAAATTTAAGAGTCCCTGAGATTGAAACAGTTATAAATTTCAAAAATAATGAAATGAGAATAATTCTATATTAGATATAATTTAAGTCAACTGATGCTTTTGATCTATAAACTAAAGCATAATTTATGTAAGCTGCATCACTTTCGTATACTGGGGAACATAACAATATAAATGAATGTTTACATGACTTCTGTATTAAGAAATCTTAATTATTATTTTTGTTTTGTTTTGTTTACAGATTATAATGTGGAACTTGCAAAAAACGCGCCCACAATGGATTATGAATTTGCATGAAGAAGAAGAAGCAGTTGGCCAACTCTTTAACCCACCACTGGTTCATTCATTGTCTGTTTCTACTTGTGGCAATGTCTTTGGCTGTGGAGCTGAAGATGGTAAAATCAGAATCTTTCGAGTAACAGGTGCTAAATTTGAACATGAAGTAGAATTTAAAGGTCATTCTTTAGGAGTGTCACAGGTTTTCTTTCTGCCAGAAATGTATTGCTTTATTACAGGGGGAAATGATGGAAAAGTGTTGTTGTGGGATGTTAGCAGTGAAATTGGAAAATTGAAAAGTCCAAACAAGGCAGTTCACAAAAAGAAAAATGCCATCAAGAAAGCTGGCAAAATGAACCCAGAATATACAAATGAATGCCTATCCATTTCACCCAAACTGACCATTGAACATGGAGAGAAAGTGAACTGGATTTCATATGTGTCAATTAATGGTTCTAAGAGAATATTGGTTGCTGACCAAAGTAGTGATATATCCGTGTATCCTATTTCTTGAACCCTTCATATATATTAGGTAGGCAGTCAATTTGTGGTACGGTATTTTGAATCTACTAGTTTTCTGATGCATTATTCCTACTACCTCCCATAAATAAGCCAATTCTGTGTGCTGCTAAAAATTACTTTGGTAGTTCATATATGGTACCACTTTTGGAATAACTAACTGGTGTGACTTTACTGGTAAGCTTGCAATAAAAGTTATATATATGTGTGTGTGTGCGTGAATAAAGAACTGGGAAAAATAAAGACTTGTCTGTTTTAACATATATTCTTATAAATTCTACTGTCAGAAATAGATTTTTAAAATAACAGAATAACAGAGTTGGAAGGGACTTCGTCATCTTCTAGTGACTAGTCCAACCCCCTGCTCAAGCAGAAAACCCTATACAATTTCAAACAAGTGGCTGTCCTTAAAAGCCTGCTGTGTTGAAACACTCTCTACTTCTGAAGGAAAGCTGTTCTACTGGTTAATTGTTCTCACTGTTAGGAAATTTCTCCTTAGTTCTAGGTTGCTGCTCTCTTTGATTAGTTTTCATCCATTAGTGTCTTCTCTTGCCTTCTGGTGCTTTGGAAAATAAGTCAACTGCTATCATGTGAACCATAGTCTTTCTTTTCACTAGACTAGCCATTACCCAATTCCTGCAACCGTTCTTCGTATGTTTTATCCTCCAGGTCCCTAATCATCTTTTTGCTGTTCTCTGCATTCTTATGGTTAAGAAATAAAAACTCAGGTGGTAAATGGCTTGAAGCAACTGGATAAGTTCTGTAAATATCTCCCATTAGTGTTTTGGAGGATCAGCAGCAAATTCAGGCAATTGTAGATTGTTCAGTCCAGAATAAGGCTTCTACTGCAGTATTCATGGAACCTGACTCTTAATTGTTGACCAGTTGTTTTTATCAAAAACTCCAGTATATGGGATCTGACATTTCTTTTGCTGCACTAATAGTTGACATCAGGTCTATTCAAGATAATCAATGCTCAACTTTATATCTCTGGTATATATGGGAATTGTTATTGTTTGAAGAAAAACAATGGAAATGAGGTGTATTTTTTCTTAATTTATAAAGTAGAAAACTATATTTAAAAGAATCCAATCACACACACACACACACACACACACACCAATAGTAGTAGATGCCATTGGTGCAATCCCAAAACAACTGGAGCACCACTTGAACCTGATGGGTATTGACAAATTCACCATCAGTCAATTGCAAAAAGCAGCTCTGCTTGGAACAGCTTACATTCTGTGATGATATCTCTAACAGCATAAAACATCCACATCTGCCTATCCCAGGTCCTTCGGAAGGATACAAATGCCAAATCCAGCATGAATGTCTTGCTGAGTGTGGGACGAACTATACATCCATCCATACATAAGAAATTAATGTTTTGAAAATTATTGTGTTAGGACATAGCCCCAAAAACTAGCATGTGCTTTAAATAGTACTTATGTGAAAATAAATATTAACCATCACATGATAATTTTGAGGAAGACTTTGGCTGTTTTATTTTAAACATTTCCTGCCTGTAAGGAATAGTAGTTTCCCCTGCTCATAAATGCTTAGAACATATACAATGCTAAGAATTAAAAGTCACCTATGCAAGTTTCAAAGCACTAGAAATTTACTAGATTATAGATTGATATGAATCTAAAATTAATGGTTAATTACAGTAATTCTATATGTGACACGTTAGGAGCCAGTTCATAGAATTCATTATGATTTTCTTTCATGGATCCATATGATGTTTGTAGACTTAATGTATGTTTGCATGAAACTAAGAAGGAAAAATATACGGTACTCTAATTACCACGCTGTAGTTTAATAAACAATGTGCTTGTGAGCACAGTATGTGTTAATATTCTATATTTGGATTTCCTAGCTATAAAAAGCTTTAAGAGAAAACTGACCTTCAGCACTAGTTGGATTACTGGGTATATCACTGCTGTCTGTTGCAAAACAGAAGTCAAGAGACAGTTGAAACATACGTCTCTTATTCCTGAAGATGGCCAAAGAGCCTTTATCTCTGTGTGTCCTGAACAAGACATTAAACAGGTCACAAGGGAGAGGGGGGACATTGACTTTTGCTGGGAAGGTTTGTGTTGGGAAGGGTCTTGGTACTGCTTATTTCATATCTTAAATATCTCTACTGAATATTTTTCCCCTGACCTATTCTGCTTCGTAAATCTCCATGATGTCTCAGATAAAAGAAATGAAATATTGTACTTATTCTTTTTTAAAAAGTGGCGACTTACAAAGGACCAGGGATCAGGATGGATGGATGAATGATGGAAGATGCCTAATTTAAAATAGAAATTGAACCTTTCTTTTATTATGCATTGTTTTATTTCTTCAGAAATACCATAATAATTGGAAACATAAACTAATTAGCAGCATTTCACTTGTTTCAGCTTTACTCTGGAGAAGGATTTTAAAAGTAGCTACTCAGTAATTTAGCATTTCGGGACAGCAATGTTAAACATGGGACATTATAAATAACTGAAATGATTGTATGATCTGTTTGTAGATTGTGGCAATTCCATAGAATAGGATAGTTATTTCTATAACGAACACTGGAGAGAAAGAATTGACTTGCTTGTGATTTAGTTATAAACTATATGTTTGTACAGCTGGTCAATCAATATGAATTAAATTGTATTTATTATATTTTAGGAAAATAAATGTACCAAGATAAAGCTGAAATGAAATTGACTTTCCCAAAGCATTACTAACATTTTCAAAAAGATTTCTTCATTATTTGTATATTTAAAAAAAAAACATTCCAAAAGAAACAATGAAGTAGAATAGATTGTTGGTTCTACATGGGGAAAAGATTGCAAGTAAAATGCAGCATTATGACAACATCATATATAGACCATATGGATAGAAGCTTAAGTATCTAAGTTCCAAACTCATATAACAGTCTATCAAGTATAAATCATCTATTAAATAAGAGCTCTTTAGGTCAAATTGAAAACTTTTACATTCTTTAGAATGGGAGGGTCTTGATTCTAATTTCCTTTGGCTTTTGAATCTTACCAGAACTGAGAATAAGCTGCAAACTATAAAGTCACAATATGTTGTATTAGATTCTGGCATTCAGAAATTATCAGAGAAATTTGACTTTTGGAATACGGTTCTAGAGCAAGATGAGATATGGACATCACTGCTAGAAGACAGGTAAGAAAAAAGAAAATATAGGGTACTAATAAAAATTTTGGGAGTAATATAATGGCTGTCTGGCTTTAAATTTTATGTGGGCATTGAAATAAAATATTGGGAATTAAATTGAATTAATAGAACGGTAGATGCGTGGTTGACTTCCACTTCGATAGACCTTATTAAATATAAACATTACAGCTTAGGCTGCAACCCTAAAGACACATCTGGAAATAATTTTCATCTAAATTAATGGTGCTTACTTTGAAATGGAAATAATTTGTGGCCCTATTGATATAAACGGTAAAGGTAAATTATTTTTTGGGACATCTTTTTGCAGGTTTAATTCTGTGGAGATAAACCTCTTCTATAGTTACATCTGTGAAACTATTCAGTGCCTACATTCTCAAGTGGTAGAAAGCATTCCTGATCTTGCCAGAGTATTGCCTACACTATCATCTGTTCTGAGGAGGAAAGATAAAAACAAAAGAATTAAGTCAGCATGGGAATCGGCTTTGGAGATATTGGGACTCCAAGAAGAAGATGTTAAAGTATTCTGTATATTTTTCATTACCTACAGCCAGGATGCAAATTACTTCCCTGATAAACTAAGGCAAAATTATACCCAAGACATCCAATCAGTTGTAAACAAAGTGGTGAATAATCAAGTCCTTCATCATAGCCTCTTATGTGCTATTAATGTAGTAGAAAACAAGAAAGTTTGAAGATTATCTAAACTGCAAATATATTCTGAAACAATACTTTTCCTCCAGAAATACATGAAACATTCTCATATAAGGGAAATATTTAATTCAAATAGATTGAAAGATACAAAACTTCTCATTTTATGTATAATTGGGGAAAGCAATATTGGCCTGCTTTACAAAGCTGTGGAACAGATTATATAGATAATGTTTGTGAAGTGTGAACACCAGAAAGCACAATGTAAGTGCTAGACATTTCCATTTTGTGTAAACCTCTTTTAAAATCCTTTCATTAGTTATTTCAGCAGAGAGGGACTGGAATTTATCATGTATTTCATTTTGTAGTTTCCCATGTTAAACATGTCTAATCCTTGAATAGCAGATGGAATTTATTTATTTATTTATTTATTTATTAATACTTAAGTCCTAGTTGTGTGGATCTAGTAAGTTACTTATAATATATAACATGTAACTTTTTGTGGCACAAATCTATGAGTTTCTATTTGATGTAGCATGCTGCCAAATATTCACCTTTATTGTACATTCAACAGAAATATCACTATCAAATGTCCATACTTGGTACGTAGATGACGGAGAAAGTAGGAGTGTATCCCAAAGGTGATAGGGAACTATCCAATTGTAAATAAAAACCAGAATTGCTTTCTGATCACTAAAAAGATTCCAAAGAGAAAATCTCAAAAGTTTCCCACTGAATTGACAGTGGATTCATATTTGAATGACAAGAGAAGAACTTTTGTACAAACAGAAGACATGAACAATATACAAAAGCAGAACTTTTTGGAGAAGCAGCTTTATGAATGATATAAACAGGAAGTAGATGGGTATCTTGCTTTGAAAATTCAGAAGGAAATGAACAGAGAACAGAAAACAAGCAAATTGCAAAAAAGGCTCCCCTGATGAGTATCATTTGCACCCTACAACATCAGCTGTTTATGGCCTATACATGGATTTTTAAAATTATTTTCCAATTTCTTGAAAACTTTGGTAAGCTATCTCAGCATTCAGAAAGTTTAGAAAGGCTGTAGCAACAAAACGATGCAGGCTGAAGTACTGATGTTTACAGTTGCAATCAATTGTGTCTTCCTTTAGAAATCTCTATCCCTTTGTGTTTTGTTCAGCTTTATAATTTTTGTTGTAGCTGGGTTCGATAAATCATTCAGACAAAAATATATAATCTGAAGGATTTACTTAAAAGTGACAGTATAATGTGAATAAAATAATTATTTTTCAAACATTACATTTAATATTCTTATCTATCTTTTTGGGGTTTTCATTTTTTGATTGTTCTTTATTGCCATTATTGCATTGTGGAGGAAAAAATGGATTGTCATTAGGTGCTTGTATAGATTTGCAAGCTAATATTTGGGTATATTTCTTGAAATCCTCTGGGTTTTGGTCAATTTGTCTGAAATTTTTCGGTCATCTTTAGAACTAAAACACTTGAAATACTTGCATACATCATGACTTGTGCCTGTGTATTTTTAATTCTTAGAATGAATATAGTTATGAATAAAAGCCATAGTCTGTCTGAATTTATCTGTAATATTACTTGGAAGTTGCAATTGTTATCAAAAAGTTTTACCAATGATAATCTCAGGATGTTTGAGATGATCATTTTACAAGACAAAAGTAGCTCCCAGAGATTCTTACAGTATGGAAATACATAAATCAAAACACATGAATCTTAACTAGTCTAGAAGATATAATCGATGGAGTATATCTCAAGTATTTAATCTGAAATATTAAGTTTTTTAGTTCTCTTCCATAGATTGGAGGAGTTAAATGCTCTCAGGCAGCTCATTCACTGGCCAGAAACGTTTACAGTAATGGGATAATTTCTTAATTCCTCTTGCTTTTATAGCAGTTCTTGGTCCAGTTGTTTCAAATAGTGTTATCGTTTTCCTGTGTTGCACAGGATAGATAGGCGGGACGATATTCCTTTTTTAAACTGCTGTTTTCCACATTAGTAGAATTCCATGTAGCTTCTTCGCGTAAATTCTGTAATTTGCGCTCAAGAGTTTTTCACGTCTCGCCATCAAACGCAAGGACGCAGTTGGGAAGACCCCGGCGCTACACACTTAGGTTTCTTCGGTTTAGATTTATTGCATTTGTAGCGACTGCCCCATAAGGTAAGGGGCAAATTTCTTTGGGACGAGGGGAAATTTTTGAGAGGAGGCTTGAGAGAGGTCAAGCGCTAGAACGGAATTCCTCCGGCCACTACAGGACAGCAATTGAAGTCTCCGATACCATCTTTTCCTTCTTTACGTCATTACGCTTGATATTGAAATTGAAAGCGCGCAAGAGAATTGTGGCGCGGTAAATCTGCGCCGGCGTAGTAGGACTGGCAGGTCGCGAGTGTTATTTATTGGTATAGAAGTGGCAAGATGGCGGTGCTCAGGACCTCTACTGCCGCCTCAGTGTTGAAATATTGAAGGGGCTAATCCTTATCACGGGTGAGGCGAGCGAGAACTCGGAATAAGTTTAAGAGGCTTGAGTCCGGTGCAGCTAAAGGGGGGGAAAGGGCAGGTGGCGCGGGGTCCGAAACGTTGTCTTCAAGGGAGTTGGCGGGAAATAAAGGAAGGGGCTCCGGTAGGCCGGCGTGGGAATGAGGGAGAAAGAAGCCAAGGTGGCACCGAAAAAGAAATGTGACGGAACGAACCGAAAAAGGTAGAACGTCGAGGAGGGATTGCTTCGAAGGAATTATACGGAAATTGGCTTCGAACAAGCCAAGTCAATGGGGGAAGCCAGATTCAATTTGGGCTGTGTGCAAATGTTTGGGTAGTTTGTAGCCACTTGCTAAAAATGGTGGTTACATGTTTTGCTTTAATTTCACGGAGTCTTACAGGAAACAAATGTTATTGGGGCTTTTTTAGGGTGGAGGGCTTCAAAACAAGGCTTGGAATGTTAAATGAATTATTTAATATTTTATTAAGACTATTTTTATGGAATTGCTGGTGTAGTACAAATCAAAAATTTACTTAGGAAATTGCATTCTATCTACATTTTCTTTTTTCCTACTAATTTGTGTTTGACTGATAATATTATATATTCTTTCCCTTCCACAAACGTCAATGTTGAAAGTAACCTTTCACTGGCATTGCAGTTGATTGTAATTCATCTGTAGCTTGTATAATAACATTTGAATATTCCATTTACCCAGTATTTGCACTTCCATCTGGAATTGATATCTTGTCTACTTTTTTTTTTTGCATTATTTGGTTTCCATAAAATTTCTCCTCTCTCATTTACTCTTATTAAACAATATGCAACTGCATAGCACCTGCATATACTGTTAGATACAAATGGCTCTCGCATCCAGCCTAAAGGTAAAGGTTTCCCCTTTCCAGTCACGTCCAGTTCTAGGGGTCAATGCTCATGTCCGTTTTATAACTGAGGGAGCTAGCATTTTCTGAATAGCAATAGCACTTAGACATATATTGCCCATAGAGCCTTACAGCACTCTGATTGGTTTACAACATTGTCACCCTGGGTCCTCATTTTACTGACCTTGGAAGGATGGAAAGCTATGTCAACCTGGAGCCACAGTCAGGATCAAACTAGGCTGTGGTTAGAGTTTGCCTACAATACTGCATTCTAACTGCTGCGGCTCCAGGGTCATAAGTTCAGCATGACTGTACACCGAAGAATGCTGTTACCTTCCCACCAAAGTGGTACCTATTCGTTGCATGCTTTCAAACTACTAGGTTGGCAGGAGCTGTGGCAAGTAACCACAGTAACTCCTATTATGTGGGGCTCAGGTCTCAAACCCAGGCTGTCAACTTTCCAGCTGACAAGTCTAACCCCTGAGCCAGCATGCCCTTATACATCCAATCTAGAAGCATTGAAAAATTGTTCTAGTTGAGAACTGCAGAAATGAAACTAACACGGCTAGAATTCCTAACAATTGCTTGCTGCTCATTAACAAAGAGGCATTTGGAATTACTGCTAGTTTATGTGCTTTCCATTGAATGTACACTGGTTTAATTTAAGAACTAATTTTTACATTTTGCAAGTAATTGTAGACATCCCTTCCCTTTTTAGAGGTTTTTCAGATTTATTAAAATGAAAATGTGCAAACATGTCAGAATTGTGTCTTGTTTGTGACATAAAATGGTAAAGACTAGGTCTAGACAAGAACAATTTCCACATGTTCTTTTCTTGTTCCTGGTAATAGTTTGAATATCATTGTATGGTTTCAATATAGGTATGAAGAACAGATCTTCCTCTTGCCCAAGTAACATTTTCAAGTTGTTATGTGCTTTTTGTCTTCGTAGAGATGAAGTGGGGGTACCTATTCCTCAAAAACAAGAAATTGTGGTAGAATCCGAACCCCTATTTGGTGGTAAGTTTTTTTTATGTTTACATTTCCATTCATTTTGCCATCCATTCATCCATTGTGGGAATCTATATAGCTTTCCATCTGTGCTTACAATTCTCCTGCTAGAATGTGGAAACAGTTGTTAATGCAAAATGTTATAGACAGCACATTTTTAAGTACTTGAAATTCAGATTAATTTAGGCCAATCCTTCCACCTGATCTGGCTTCTTACTTAAATTGAAGTTCAGTTCAAAACTACACAATAAATATTGAGTCCAGGATTTTTTAAAAAATCCTCCCATATTGACCTTGTCAATAGTGGTGGTTGCAATCCTTGCTTAATGTTCCACTAACAAGAGAAGCACAAGTGTACAACTTGTGCCTGTTAAATGAGTGTTCAGTTGGGGATGGGCCAGCTGGAGATCTTTCCCAGTTTTTTGCCCTGAGAAGAAAGAAGGACGTGCAAAGGCTAGTGGTTGTTTTCTCTTGTTCCCTCAGTTCCACAATGAGGCTTTTAATCTAAATGTTCTGCATGCCACCATGTTTATCTGCCCTTGTACCTCTTAAGGAAACGGCAAACCAGGAAATCAGATGTGTATAACATGAGCTTCAAGTTAGAGACAAGCAGAATGTATGAGAATTAGGGTCATGAATCACAATTTGTCTAAAAAATTAGCTCCACCCACATAACAGTTCATTTTTTGAAAATATTTTCAATTAGCATCACATGACTTCTAGTTCAATTTAGAATACAGTATTGTCCGCACTGGCAATACTGCTTTTAATTAGGCTATATGGAAATAATCAGGTGACTATCTTTTTCTAAAAAAAAAAAAAAAATAGTTGATACAATTGAATTTCTAAATCTGATATTTTGATGTTAAGTTCTTCCCAATTCGTCTTCATCACCATTTGTGCTTTTCCATTGAAATTTATAATCTTATAAATCTTATTAACGAGTCCCTTTAACCCAATTTCATCCTCCATAATTTGAGAAACTAAATATTCAAAATCGGTTTTATTTCTGCTTATCGTGCAATTTTCCCTTATTTTCTTAGTCCATTTTTCTACCTG
>JAOYMU010000002.1:27600076-27615604 GCA_025802295.1 Psammodynastes pulverulentus
AGATGGTATTTAATTTCATTGTACAAGGTGCAATGACAATAAAATAAAATAAAATAAATTGGCTGAGCTCAATGTACTAAGAATCCATAATTCATAATGACATAACACATTAAATCCAAACCAAATTAAACTATGTTTTAGTGCAATGTATAAACTCATTAAATATGAATCATCGATTGTATCAGATAACCATCTATCCAGCAATGGCTTCATAATCTGTAAAGAAGAAAAGTTCATTAACCTATTGCAATCTATAATACTGTAATCTACCTCCCATAGTCAAGATTTTTTTCTGGCTATTTAGTTGAAATTTTGCCTTTTCAAATTGTCAGTTAACTTTCTACTCTTTAAGTCATAACAAAAAAAGGGTGTATTAGTTCAATTTACTATATTGATTCACACCCACCTCTTCACAAATCCTGGAAATATCTTTATTCGCACATTTTGATGAATACCATATTAAGGGTTCATAATTTCCTATGAGGGCTTGATTGCCAATCTTAAATTGCACGATCTTCTAGCTTATTCTACTCACAGGGTTCTTTCTACTGAGATTAAAGTAGAAGCCAGTCTACTCTGTTTGACTCCAGGAAAAAGAAAACAAATGAGTAATTAATATAAGAGGGTCTCACATAGTAATAATAATAAGAGAGAAAAATGCCAAAGCCAGCCTAAACATTTAGGTAACTGTGTGACGAATCTTAATAATAACATCTCAAAATAATATCTTTCATAAACTCTGACTGTAGGGGACTAGAGAATACTGCTCATTCCAAATTATATCCTTGTAGGTTTTTCCTGCTGCAATTCAGATCACAGGTATTGGATGGAGGTGGAAATACTTCAGCAGCTCGGGAACTTGCTGTAAGGTAAGAGAGATGTAGTTGATGACTCTTTCTGTGGATGAAAATTTACCAGTTTTAATGAGTAGATCTTGGGGGAATTTCTCTATGTCAGAAATAATTCAAGATTCCCATAGTTGAAAAAAGCAACAGAGAGAACTTAAATAGTTATACCCTCAGAGAAAAGAAGCATCCTAAGAATAATATTGTCTGTTTTGGTTTCATTAACCTTGTTCTAGATTCATGGATGTGATGAAAAAGTAAAATATAGCACATCTATTCCATTCCGTGATACTATGAAGCTATATCCTGCAGTAAATATATAATTCAGATTTTATGTATTTGTATTTTGCACATCCCAAAAGGCATCAAGGATAGTAAATATAGAAGGAGGTTGCCTCATTTTAGCTTCAGATCTATGAGAGTGATTAGACGGAGAGAGAACAATTGCCTGAAATTCATGTATTATCCATTACACCTGAGTGAAAATTAGACTCTGGTCTTTCTGGGCCAACTTTTCCTTCCCTACTGTTCTACATAAAGTCTTTAGTTTTCATTTGGAAGTTGCTCATGAAGTTTTGTTCCTTTTTTGTTTCTTAAAAATCAAGAGGTTAGATGGGAGACTGTAACTTTTAGAAAATAAAAAGAATCCTGAACAAAATTCTACAAGGACACATCCTCTAATGTTACGTTGTTTGTTCCAATTGCCTGCAATTGCTGTTGTTATATCACTAGTAAAGGAATGATGATAGTGATGATGACATTATCTGTCCAGTTGAGTCTGACTCTTGGCAATTCTATCGGTCAGGTCTCTCCCCCATTTTCTGACCTTGCACTATTTCTTTGAGTTTTTCTATGCTTTGGCTGCTGTCAGTTTTGATAGTGTCCAGCCACAATGTTTTTTGATGGCCTGTTTTCCTTTTACCATTAACTCTTCCAAATATAATTGCTTTCTTCAGTGAATTTCCCCACGTGACATGACCAAAGTAAGTGAGACGCACTAATAAAGGAAGGCAGACTCCTAATCTCTATCAGTGCTCTCCTTTTTTCAGCAATACAGAAGAGATGATCTAGGCTCTTTGACTTAAATCCTAAATTAGGAGTGAACAACATTTCCATCATGATAAAGCTGAGAGGGCATACCTATAACTCACATACATTCATCCCCTCTCCACCCCATCATTTTCCATAAAAATCTGTTCTCTTCAAACTGTCTTAATTTCAGCAGTATAAATGAAGGAAGGATATCATTTTTATTTGCTCTAAAGAACTGAGGGCTGAAATTCATAATACTGTAAAATCATAGAGCTGAATGGGGCCATCTTTATGATTGAGTCCATATCCTTAATTCAGCAGAAAAATCCAAAGCCAAGCATCCCCACATGTGGTTGTCCACTCCTTATATCCAAGGGAGGAGCCTGATGCTACCTCAGTAATCACTTCCCCTGCTAACAGTCTCCTGTTGTGAGGAAAGCTTTTTTTTTAACTTTGAATCTGAATCAACACCATTCTGCAACTATTTCCTACATTCCTATTCTAATTCAAATCTAAATCTGTATGTTCTCCATTCTGCTTTCCTATTGGGAGCAGTTGAAGCTGAAGAAAAAACGGCACCTGAAATGTAACAGATATCATATTTATTTGTTTCTTGAAATGTCTCCACCTTACCTCTTCACAACTCTGAGGCCAATAGATATTGTGTTGTATATTTGAAGTTAATATCTGTGCCTCTTTTGCCTACAGATGTTTCTTTCCATTCTGCTATCAGGACTAGCCCTCCTGGGATCAGCGGCTTGTTTTATTTTGTCTGGTTCAGGCTTGACGGAGGGGCCTCTCTGTCTCTATAATTCCACCCTCAATCATAACAAAGTGCAACAGTGGGGCTACCCATTCCTTGAAATGGATTACCATGTCTTCAACAGTGGGTAAGAGGAGACTGAAGTTAATGGGCCAGCTTATAATATTGCTTGAAAGGCAGTTTTGCTTAAATAATTCAGACTTGCAGATAGCCTTTAGGTAGGTTCAGAAAACCATTCCTTGTAACAGTGTGCTTTGTGTGCTGACACTGCGTACACTTGCTTGAAGAGACAGAATAACTATATATGAACTCAGTTTTTCAGATAAAATCCTCTACATATAGAGTTTAGCATTGGAAATGAATGGTGCTTTTTATTAAAAATGAGTGACCAATACTTAAATAGAAGATCTGCATAGGGACAGCTGACTTCAATCTAGCACTGTCCTGAGGTTTTAGAATTTAGTATTCCCAAAAATTTTAGCCATACCAATAGCATTTTGAAGTAGTAGTTCATGACATAGCTGGAGGGTACAAGCAGGGAGAAGGCTAAGGCTGGGGGTCAGTTGAACTGGAATATGGAAAAAGGAAAAAGGTTTTAAGAGTTATTATATTTGGTTAAAATGTATTCTCCCAAGCCTACTAAGTGAATGCAGAGAGATATCTATGAGGCAATGCAATTAGGAAGGAACAGATTAGATAACAATAAAAGTAGTCAAAGAGCTGGATATTTAGTAGGATAATAAAGTTTTAATTAATATTTTGAAACTGTATACAGAAAAAAATACTCTTAATTGAGGACTCCCCTCGTTACTCTGCTTTAGAAAAAATTCTACAACTTACTTAAAATCTGCTTCTTTTAAGGGCTCAGAATTACCTGTATGATCCTTCCCTTTGGAATTCAGTTTGCATCAAGCCACAAAATATTGTTGGCTGGAATGTGTATTTCTTCTCTTCCCTCCTAGTCATCAGCATGGTTGAAATGATCCTGGCTGCTGTCCAAATTATCAATGGCTGTTTTGGATGTGTTTGTGGCTTATGTGAACAGAAGAAATAGGCAACTTGGTTTCGGAAGTGTTTTTAACCTTCAGTTCATTTGTACAGATCAGATTACAAAGATATGTGCTATTGATTCACAACTATACCTTTTATCAATGCAACCTGTGTAGCTGGTTCTTGCATTGTCATGTAAGAACAGAGATGATGTTGACCCCGCCCCCCCAACAGTGATTTCCCATTACCAATCCTCCAGGGTATCACAGGAGAACTAATAGAACTAATTTGTAGCAGTCACTATCAGGCCATAGAGATTGAAACTGCTATCATTAATTTTGTTGTTGTTAGTTGCAAAGTTGATGTGACATTCTCAAGAGCTAGAGAGCTAGGAAGCTGACTTTGATATAATGATCATAACGATTTTATAATTAGTAATATGGTACTGTAGTGTATATTTATACACATATTTATTTGTGTTTCTGTTTACAAGAAACCCTTAACTGTTGTGCTAAATGTTTTTTTAATCCTAAAATTCCTCTTGTTTATGTGAGTGAATGAGGCATAAGCCAGAAAGTACTGTGATTTTTCTGAGATAAAGAGCAGGACAGTACAGATAGGAAGCCTGAATGGAAAATGCTCGTTCCAAATTCAGTTTAAGGCAGATCCCTCGATTTTAAGGTCTACTTTCTACCTCATAGGTGGTCCCCAACCTCTAGAAGATCAAAACCTGGGGAACAACTTTGGCCTGAACTCATGTTATTTTTGCCCAAACTAGCAAATAAAAAGAAGTAGTGACCAAGACCATTAATCTGAGAAAGGATAGAAGTTTCACTTTTTAAAACAGGAATGGGCAACACAAATCGTCTAGCTATTTCAAGGATTAAAACCCAAGCTGGAATAGCTAATGTCAGACATTGGGAGAGACACAATCCAAAATATATTTTATTACCAAACCCAGTAAAAAATTTCCCAAAGAAACGAGGTCAGTATGGTACAATATGTTAAACTTTTGTGTCTGATATTTGAATAGTACCTTCATATATATGTATGTGCATGCTTGGGATATGGAAAACTAAGCACTATATGTGTCAATACTCTGATGAAGCAGAGGGCTAAATAGTCCAGGTTGCCATTTCCTTTATAATCCTTTATCTCTCTTCACCCCATCCACCCCATAGCAAACTTAGAAACCACACTTAGAAGCATGAAGAGTCAAAACTGGCAAGAGAGGCTACCGTGTTTTTCTTTCATTTGAATGCTTAAAAAATACAGCTGAAAGATACCTTCAGATAGTGCCTTGGTAGCATATACTCCCTAATCCTTCAGCATTTTATTTATTTTAAAAGCTACTCTTTCAACATTGGCAAGAGCATGTTTTTGTCAGAAAGAGAAAAACAGCATCGGGATGTGACACTGCAAGGTTCACCCTTTTGTACCTGTGTGTGGTATCACAACACACAACACAAAAAGGGGCTGGCGTGCATTACAATATCATGACACTGCTTTCATCATTCTGCCCCAATCCCTCTTGCTGTGCCAGCTATCCCTTCAGGCCTAATGAAATTGTACAGAAGTTATCAGATACTGTAAGTATATTCATAGCCTTCTAAAATATTGCAGTAGTCGAAAAGAAATGCTGCTAGGGAGCAAGGATGACTTACATCAGTGTATTAAACCTTGGCAGCTTTAGATATATAAACAACTCCCAGAATTCCCTAGCCAGCACTGTTCTCTGGGGAATTCTGGGAGTTGAGGTCGATACATCTGAAAGCTGCCAAGGAAGATAAATATTGCCAATTGGCCTACACTATGTGATCTTGGGTTTCAGCCACTCAGAAGCATGTATATGAGATGGGAGGCTACATAAATCTAACAAACAATCCTTCCCCTAGAAGACTAGATTGAGAAGAATGTTATTATATCTCGTCCTCCATGTTTTTCAAACTGCATCAAAAGTGTTGTCCACATTATGATCAGACTTTGTTTTTATTGATTGTCTCCATAATAGCTGCTCTTATTAATGGAAACTGCTGAAAATCTATGTGCTTAAATACCAAATAAAGATATTTATTTTTCCAACATTTCTTCAAAAATAATTTTCTCCATAAGTAAGTGTGTGACTCAAACTTCTCCAGGTGCATGTACATTATTCAATGTCAGTGCTGCTCACTCATTCTTTATATTTAAGAAATCAGGTACACTGACCAAAACTCTCATACAAGGAAATGTCAAACAGTTCAATTTTGTTTCACTTGGCCCTTCAGAAGATTTATTCAGGATTGTCCACGGAATGTAGTCAAAAACATCAAGATGATGGCTGTAGGAGTACAATCAAAACTACACTTGTGTTTTATGTGTGTCATGACATTTCCCACCATATTTCATGCCAGGCAATGTTGTTGCCATTTTACCTCTGTATTATTATAGTATGGTCACAAACCCTTTCATACCCTTTACATCAGATATGTCCAACCTATGGACTGCATGCTGCTCTGGATAGCTAGTAATACAGCCCTACAAGCTCATAAACTTTTAACTTTATAATGTGGTTTATATATGTTATATTTTATATATGGTCCAAGATAGTTCCTCCTCACTCAGTGCATCACAGGCAAGCCAAAAGTTTTGATACCCAAATGTGAATATGCCCTAATATTTGTAGAGAAAATACAAAGAAGGTGCTGGACTTAAGCATGGGTGGTGTCTGCTGTCTTAAGACCCAACCTGTTAAGTACCAGGGAAATCAGGCAATCCTGGCAGTTCAAATGAGTATAAAGTTTTATTGCAAGTTTAAGCTGTCTACAACAATCAGAGCTACTAGCGGTTAAAGGAAATGAGTGGGAATTAAGATGGCATTCAAGGAGGGCTGCACTTAGAACTTTTGTGGGTGCAAAGTTTGACCTTTCCTTTGAGCCCAGCCTGGTCATCTCCTACACAACCATTTTTTTAAAATGAAAGTGACATGGCAAGACTATTCCTGCTCAGTTCTGGCCAGCATGGCAGATGCCTTTAACAGATTGCCTTGGATGATATATTTTCCCTTCTATGGGGGTGGAGGGGTAATGAGTATTATTTGCCTTAATAACAGAGTAACAGAGTTGGAAGGGAAGGCTTCTAGTACAACTCACTGCTTGAGCAGGAAACCTTATATAATTCCAGATAAATGATTGTCCAATCTCTTCTTAAAAACCTCCAGTGATGCAATACCCACAATTTCTGGAAATAAACTGTTCCACTGATTGTTCTCTAACCCTTCTCTAACTTAAAGCCACAGTAGTGTAGTGGGATGCATTTCTTTGTATATGGAAAGAAACCATGACACTATGTTTTGGTGTAAAGAAAATAATAATAATAACCCCTTCCCCCCGAAAGGAAATGACACCAGAATCTGGAAATAACCAGAATTTATTACTGTAAATAAATGTACGCCTTCTTCCATTTAGTAGGGTGTTTTAGCTAGTAGGTGGCAAACCAAGCTAGCATCCTTAAACATATTCTGGAATATTTCTATAAATGACCTAAACTGTCAATCTCCTCGCAAGGTCAAAGCAGATGTGACTTTGTAATTACATGCATCTTGCATTAATTTATCTGAATTTTGCAATCCAATTCTACTCTGCACATAATATGTACACAATTGTATTCAAAATACATTTCCCAATGTTTATGTTAGAATGAGTGAGATTTAAAAGTACCTAGATTATCCCTCAGTTTAAAAGATGGCACACTTTCCCCCCTTTCTCTTTCTATCTTTTGAGGATTGCTCCTGACTTAGGGAAGAAGTTACTAGAGGAATGTTCTGAAAAACCTCATGCAATGTAAATATGCTAAAGGATATTTGTTCGTATGGGGATTGCATCCCGTTCTCATAGAGACAGGCAAATGCTGGGATCCCAGTTGCTGAGAACTCTGAGTAAGGCAACTCAATGTAGGCCAAGTCTGAGTAAGCACTGGGTCCTTCATAAATAATCCAGGGTTTAGACCAGCTGTCAACATCTCTAGGAAATATGTTGAGGTATATTCCCAGATTGTCTCGGGATCTGGAGCTTGTTGGGTGGGAGTACAGAACCCATGTTGGGATTTCAAAGTATGTATCTGATTTGGAAACTGTTTCAGCACTGTTGTGATCTTGATCAGTACATGTCATATTCCAAGACATGGGATTAAGAGCACTATTGATTTGGCCACCAGAAGTTGCAGTTGGTATAAACTTTTCCAGCTGCTGGTGGCATAAATAGTGATTGCACAGAGAACTAGTAAGCTGTGCTGGACAAAAATGGGGCCTCTCATATATACCAGGCTGCAATGAGAGTCTTGGCCCTTTAACAGGACGTGCTTTTCTCTGGGACACTTGGATGCCATGATGCATGCAGTAAAGTGGAGCTGGGAATCCAATGATACTTCCATGGCAACCATGAGGAGGCTCTACAAGTTGTGGTACCAGCTGCCCTGAGTGGAATACTGCCCCATCATCTGTGCTGAGTGCCTGAACCCGGAAGCCCAAAGGACTCCTAGCATTGCACAGGAGCACATGGCTTCCATCCTCCTCATCCACGGAGACCATCTGGCATTCAACAGTCTTCAGATTGGGGACAAACTCACCAAATAACCAGCTCTGTCCATGATCATCACTGTAGAAAGCAAATGCATGTGGGGTTGTTTTGCAGAGTTTTCCAAAGCATTTTTTGCAGTCAATATAATAAGTATAGGCAGGCAAGAGCAGACGGCCTGACTTGAGCTGAATGCCATGCCCAGGACCAAGGGCAAAAGTAGCCCAGTCTAGAAGGAAGGCAGAACATAAAATCAAGAGGCTTGTGACATTTTGATGATAGACAGATAATGGCAAAGAATTCATAAGCAGAATTGAACACTCATATTTTATCTGATAAATCACACCACACAGAGGCCAAGAACCACATTTAAGGTCCGTCCCCCCTTTTTGCAGAGTGGGTTATAACAGGCAGGTTAATGTCAAGCTGTATTTGCAATTTTACAAAACGTGTGGGACTGCCTTGTGCATGTGGATGAAGTTTAAGGTTTAAATGTATTAACTGTTTTACTTCTCAAATTTTGCTAAAGCTATTTCAGCACTCACAAGATAATTTGTATTCATGTGCATGTTGCTTCCTGCTTCAAATTGGCAAATTTAGTTATCACTGAATAGTTAGAAAGGGTTCTAGTGAGTTGCAGAAAAGCAGTTTGGGGGCACTATGTGATCCTGAAGCTAAAGGTTGCACACATCAGATGTGCTTCAGATTGCACACTGCATGATAATTTTAACTGACAGATGGGTCATTTATAAAGAGACAAAAGGGAAGAGTTGTGAACACAAAAGTCAGGAAATAGTGATACACAATAAGATGATGAAAACCTCCAGAGATCTGCTTTGAAATTCTTTCTGGCTCCTTAATAACAGTCCACTCTGGGTCATGTTCTCTGGAGTAAGGAGGGATAATAACGGAGAAGATGGAACACAACTGCCTCTCCCTTATGGATTTATGGGGAGAATTCTTTCTGGGGTTTTTATCTTTGTGGCCTCTAGCCTTTCTTCCACTTTCTTCAGTGGTGGGATTCAACAGGTTCGCACCTATTTGCAAGAACCAGTTGTTAACTTTCTAAGCAGTTGGGAAAACCAATTGTTGGAAGAAATCTCCTTTTGTTTTTTTTCTATTTTACAGGGCTAATCCTGTAAGGAAGGCAGGAAGGAAACATTCTGGTGTTGTTTCTAGCCTAATCTTTATTGCCCTGCTTACAGAAACTTCTTACAGAAACTGGTTATAACAGTTAAAGGTTCTTGGCAGTATGCCCAGACTTACTGTTGCCTGAGCTCCACCCAGTCACATGATCACCCAGCCATAACTACCCAACTCGCCATTAGGGCACAGAACTGGTTGTTAAATTATTTGAATCCCACCACTGACTTTCTTCCACTATCACCAAATACGGTCCCGCTCTGTTCTGCTTTCAGAGAATTGGCTTGCTATTTGACAGAGATGGACAAACTCCCAATTTCCCTTACCCAACTGTTTTCCAACATTCTTTTGACTTTAAAAGACTAAAAAGGACAGTTTGTGACAATTATCTATCCAGTATGTAAAATGAGCAGAACAATGATGTCCTTATTCTAACTGTGACCTGGTTAATCCGTTCTGTCCAATGGGATAGAGACTCTTTCCTTGATGCAAGCCTATAAAAGAAGGTAACTAAAACCTTGATAAAGTCTAACAATAAATGTACGAATGTATGAATGCAACAAGATTCTTTGATGTTTTTGTTGTTCTTTGATAGCATACCCTTATCTCATCTTATCTCTCTCTCTCTCTCTCTCTCTTTAGGTACTATTAAATATCTGTACCTTGGATGGACATGCCAATAACTTCCTCAGTGAGATCAGTCACATGACTCCAGCTGATGCCCTGGTCGGAACTAAATACATAGCAGAGGCGAGCAGCATTTTGACCTGTGATAATTTGGAAGACTTCAGAAGTCCTGCCCAACACAGCAATGAAAAATAGGAAAACCATTCCAGTGACTTCATCATAGATGGGACAAGGGTTCATAGATCGATGGTGCATCAGAGTTGCTGTTTCAATGGTTTGTGTATCTTCCCACTGGCAAAAAAAGACACCCAAAGAATTTAGGAACCCCAGATTTATCTTTCTTGTTTAGCTAGAAAACTTTTATGTTGTTTATTTTGAGATGGGACCCCATTAACTTGTCATTTTGTATCTTCTATTTAACATTCACAGTTGGTGAGTTAAAGTAAGATAAGGAGACTCAAGATTACCTACATGAGATTTATTTTAGGTAAGATTTCAAAATATATATTAAAACCCATCCTATAAGTGCCTTTTTCCTCATCTAAGAATAACTTTGCATATTAATAGGTTATTACCTATGATTTGCAGAATTATTTGTGATAAACAGAGTAATATTGCTGTCAAAATATCACATAATTGGTTGCAACCAGGAGAATATGTTTAACCTTCTGGATCAAGGTTTTTTACCTCCTCTGATTTTTTTCAGAAGAACATATTCTGTACATGCTTTTTGCGAACTTATTAGACAGAAATATCATCCTTGAAGAACAGCGATTCTATTCCCCTTTGCCTTTAACCTAAAAGCTTCATCTTCCAAATAGTAAGCCAGATAAATACACATCTAAGAATGCTGAGGGATCAAGCATCACTGAATAATGGTTCAACAGTTGGTGGGATGTACTGGAACAGTCTTCTTTGTCCTCCTGACAGCAACGAAAAAAGTAGCTGACGGGGTGTTTAAGTTAACACACATGGAGGAGAATGAGGAGTAAACTCTTTTAAGAATGAACAAAACAAAACATTCATTCAGTAACTCCAACAAGTAAGGACTGTAGATCATTTATCAATGAGAAGGAGCCTGAAATAATAATAGTCTGCTTAAATGCATGATTCAATACAGGTGGCCCTCGACTTACAACAGTTCACTTAGTGACTGTTCAAAGTAACAACAGCACTGAAAAAAGTGACTTCTGACTGTTTTTCACACAACTATTGCAGCATCCCCATGGTTACATGATCAAAATTCACACACTTGGCAACTGTTTCACATTTATGATGGTTGCACACCTCGGGGTCCCCCTATTGTAAACTTCTGACAAGCAAAGTCAATAGGGAAATCAGATTCACTTGTCACCTGTGTTATTAACTTAACAACTGCAGTGATTCACTTAACGGTGGCAAGAAAGGTCATAAAATGGGGCTGATTCACTTAACGAATGTTTCACTTAGCAACAGAAATGTTGGCCTCAATTATGGTTGTAAGTCAAGGACTACCTGTACAGTTTTTGCTTAAATGCATGGTTTTGTTAATCTTTTGGGAAGGGTGAGATTTTGGTTATTTTTTAATTATTTTTTGAAGAGCCGCCCATTGTTCATGGCACAAGGTTGTTCAAGTAGTACTTGGAGCCTGAAAAGATTACCAAGTGCAGGATGTGAAAGCCATTGCATATATGGACTGGCTCTATTGTCAAGCAAGAAAGACTAAATTAAAACAAACGCTCCGTGTAGGCTGGGACCAAATCCTAGATCAGGGGTGTCAAACTCACATCATCACGGCGGTGTCACTTGGCGCATCAGGACTTTTTCCCCCTTTGCTAAACCAGGCATGGCCGTGGCCAGTGCGTGACGCATTCAGTCCATGGGCTGGAGTTTGACAGCCCTGTCCTACATTCTCCCCTTGTCATCCCAGCACAGCAACAGATTAATGAAGTGCTAGGAAAAAGTAGCAATATGGAGACAGGTATTCTCCTGCTTTTATCCCTAATATCTAGTCCAGCTATCCAGGTTTGGGGAAAGCTGTTTTTGCTTTGTCTTACCTGCATGGAGCTCATGTAGAAAGTACCCCTTCTTAGCACCAGTAAATTGGCATCGGCATCATCCACACTAAGCCGCTGTTCTGCAAAAGCCAAGAGCTTGGCTACAGATGGGATATAGAGTAATGCTGGCACTCGGTACATCATTCCACTTGTTTCTTTTTCAAATAAGACAGTTCGGCCAGGAAAATGGCGAGTGCCCATTGCAGCTACAATTCAAGAAGAATATCCAAAGCACTGAGCAGAGAATTGGATGCTAGGTGTATCTATATTGCAGACTTCAACTATCTTAATAATCATCCTATCTGTGAATACATTTTGACTGTAACTAGAGAGACTCTGATCAAACATGCAGGGGGGAAGGACATCCTTTCATTCATCACTGATTACATTAAAAATAGGTTTGGTAAATAACAATGGCACTCACATATATCACATACATCACTATAATCAATTAGTGCTACTGGAAGATTGATCAGGATGGATTAATTGATTTAAGGGTTTTCAGAAATGTTCTTAATAGTCATTGGCAAAGCATGCCATGCACATATTTATTTAAGGAAATATCTGGAAAGGAAATATTCTGGAAAGGAAATGAGCTGTTATAGCAAGAAATATGTCTCTCCACTTGTAAGTTAAGGATAGTATTATTAGTATAATATTAGTGACGGACAGGGAGAAAGAAAAGGAAGCAGAAACATTGTACTGTAAACTCGGGAAAATCCCTGGGGTAGAACTGCTTCCATCAATCTGCATGAATCATGAATGTTGATCTTAAGAATATTTACATTTTCATTCAATCTATATTTTGGTAAATAAATTCAAGGATTACAATAATTCATTTCCCCTGACCTTCCCAAAGAAATGAAATTTGGAGACCTTTTAGATTGTGCATTGTTTTATGGGTTCTTGAGGGAAACAGAACAAGAATATGAGCAATCTGACGCCCTTCAGATGCTTTGAACCAGAACTTCCATAATCAGTTGATATGGGCCAGCTTAGCCAGAAGTGATGAGAAATTAATTCCAAAAATACAGATGGGCACCAGATGCGCTGTGACTCCATGCAGCATTCTCTCCCCATCCCACCCACCAAAGGAAGAGAATATTGTATAGGAAAATGAAACTGAGGAAGTAAATTAAAATTACAGAGACAAGGTACAAAGTAAAAAGGGAAGAGACATAGGGAAACTGACAGATCAAAGAGAACATGAGACTACAAACCTTGTTCTTTTTCTGGCTGTGCACTATCTCTGTTACCACTAAATCCACTAGTTGTTCTTTAGATGGATCGGTAGTCATTTGAATTACATATGTAATCATGTACAAAGGCTGCTTTCTAACCAATACAGTCTCAGCACTTTCCTCTGTTTAGTGACACCTTGTTTGTTGTGTTTTACTCTCAAGCCCTCTCTCCCGCCCTGCCTTTTCCTCTCCCTTTGATTCAATGACCTTACTAGATGTTACAGAGAAAGCACCGAGGCAGTATTTAGTAGCTTGATCAGCAATGGCAGACAAAGACTTCATTGTCAAGAGTTCAGTGAGGATAAAACCAGCATTTTCCACAAGTAGGTATTAATGGCTATAATTGCCTATGTATTTACTAATTGAGACACTGGTTTCCAGACCATATTTACATAATTGAAACATAATTTGGTAGAAAATTCCATAATTGGAAATGAATTTTGGATGATCATGAACAAAGAAGTTCCACTCTAATTTTCAAATAACAAGAGATTGTGACACTCCCAGTATCTGTATGATTGATCTGTCCTCTAACTCTGTTTATCCATTTTCACTTAATTATAATACAAATATACCTGGCATAAACTTTTTTCTGCAAGGTCTCCAACATATTTTCCTACTCACATAACTCAACTCATGTATAAGACAAGCTGAGGATGCCCTTAAGTATACTCCTACGAAGCTAGCATTCTCCCTATTGAGCCAGTATAATCAAATCGTAATCGTAAGTTATATGAATTTTGATCTCTTTAAGCTACTCTTTCCATCAGCAGCAAAATCAGGTGACCCATAATAGATAAAGTCAGCTTGGCATCTATTAGCCATTTAGGGATGATGTAATCATGTTTCCTTTCTTATGGGCTCTAGGCAGTGTTCTATATTGCAGTTCTGTTTTTTCACCAAAAATACTGGGCATATCCTGGATATTATATAAATTAGGCAATAACTGTTCCCAATAATACTTTGTCATGTTAACTCTTCAAAACGAGAAATATCAAAATAGCTAATAATCAGGATGTGATAATGGAAGGGTATCCTCCTACTTCTCTTGCATTTTAGTGTTACAGAGTAGTTTGTGACGTGTATAAACACAAATGATAAAACATACATGTGAGCTTTCAAATATCATTGACTCTTCCTATAGTTACACTATCTTGCCTTATAGTATATAGTGTATAATATATAGTATATGCTATATGCTATCATCTATGACCTATCACTTTGTAGTTTGTATGTATACTGAGAAATTATGCACTAGAGACAAATTCCTTGTGTGTCCAATCAAAAAGTTCTATTCTATTCTGTTCTGTGCTGTGCTATATGATATAGCAATTAGCAGAATTAGGAACACAATGAATACTATACTGTAATGATTGTGTGTCACTAAGCACTATGTAGACTTAATGCATATTTAATATATGTTAAACATCCAGAGTGATCTTTGAGATAAAAGAGATTCCATTGTAATTCATATTAAAATTATCTTAAGCAATATCCTCCTCATTACAATAGCAGGAAAATTAAGACAGATTATACAAAAAATAATAATAATTTTCCCTGAATTGTGTCAAGATTTTTGACAAAACTTGTAAATTATATATTGTGTTATTTGGCCAGAAATTAAACATGGAGCTAGTAATCTACCCTGAGATACACAATACTATTGTTGCTTCACAATTAGAAATGATTCAATGTGCTTGCCTAAAGACACCCTTCCTTGGATATATTAAATCCAGTGCCGAGTACTTGTACCACTGTCAATCCAGGGACATTGTATGACATAGAAAATGATTTTTACCACCAATACAGCTTTTGCTAAATGAATCTTCTTCTGTGACCTTAAATTCACAGCCTGGATTTCTTAGTCTGTTTCAGTAACTGGACAATATTTACCACATGCTTAATTCCACCTTTCTGATCATCTACCATATTCATCCCAACTGCCATGCAAATCAATGTATATCCAGACTGCACGATCAGAGACTGTTGTCTTCCCCTTATAAAAGGGCAAATGTGGTAGGAAAAGAAAACATTTTACTAAACTGAGCCTATTGTTTGCTGAAAGACAATGCTCAACTCACAGAAATGTAATTTTGATCTGTAAATATCACAAGTGGTTATATTTTTGGCACTAGTGCTCCAAACTGCATGTCTTCTATTCTGTATCCTGTTTCCAGAGTTTTAATCCACATATTATAATCTAGTAGGTAGGGATTAGATTCCTGGTAGTCCTCGACAGGGCTTTTTTTCTCTGAAAAAAGGTGCCGGAACGCACCCCCGTCGTCGCACTAAAAAAAC
>JAOYMU010000002.1:27665791-27678556 GCA_025802295.1 Psammodynastes pulverulentus
TATCAAAAATGCCCCGATTCCGCTGGGCACAATGGCACGGATGACGGCCATAGCAATGGCCGCCACCCGACGCCGCCCGACTCATATCTCTTTACCACAGAAAAATACCACAGAAATTCTGATCTATTAGTTATTACTATCAGATCAGCATCTCTGAACATACCGTAGTTAAATTCTGTTATCTGTAAAGTTAGGCAGACTGGCTACCATCAATGATCCCATTAATTCTAACAACCATTATGTTTTGTTCTGTTCTATTTTGTTTTAATTTTTTTATTAATATTTTATTGAGTTTTCCTTTTTACATGTTCAATCGTATATTCTACAAGACTCTGTTCCTTTAAATATAACATCATAACATTGCACTTCTAATACAGATTAAGTAATGAATTTCTATACACTCAACTTCTCCACCTATATTATACATTATATCTCATTTTAAATCCTCCTTTATTGTGTACCTTCTTCTTCTTTCTATTGTCTATCCAGATATATCTCCCATATTGCGTAAAATTCTGAATTTTGGGTCCTTTTAAGTCCAATGTCATTTTATCCATTTCTGCACAATCACGAATTTTTTTGATTACTAAGTCTTCAGGTACTGTCTTCGTCTCTCCAACATTGGGCAAAGGCTAGTCTGGCTGCAGTTGTTATATGTAGAATTAAATATCTTGACCTCTTGTCATAATTCCTATTGAATATCCCAAAAAGAAATAATTCCGGGGTTAATTTCAATTTGTCTTCCTAATATTTCCTGTATCCATCTACTTATTGTCTTCCAGTATTTCTTCATTTCAGGGCATAACCACCATGTGTGATAAAAGGTACCATGCTCTCGTCTATACTTCCAACAATTTGGGCTCAAATTTGTGTATATTTTTGCGAGTCTTGCCAGCGAAAAAACATTTTGTATTGATTCTCCTTGTAAACTGCTGATTTGGTTATTTTGAAATTTCTATTCCAGATCCCTTCCCAGTCCTCCAATTTAATATTGTGTCCCACATTTTTGGCCCATGCTATCATATTTCCTTTTACTATGTATTTGGCTCTTTCAAACTACATATATTTTTGATATCAGTTTTTTGTCCGGGCCTGTCAGGAGTTTATCTAATTGTTGCAGTTTGAGATTGAATCCATACTCTTTCTTTTTTGTATCTTGATTGGAGCTGCATATATGGCCACCAATCGATCTTTATTCCCTGGTCTTGCAATTCCTGTCTACTTTTTAGTTCCCTTTGATTATCCAGAAATTCTTTATATTTAGCCATTTTAACTATGTCCAGGGTGTTGGGGTAGATTATAACCTCCATAGTGCATAGCCAGCTGGGGATTTTTATGTAGTGCTTCCTCTTAATCTCTTGCCAAGTTTGCATCGTCTCCCGTATTTTGTGCCTGCAAAAGTATGAGTGTGATTTATTTCCTTTGTTCCGTAGAAAGGCATGCCACCCTTTTTCTAGGTCATGTCCTTCCAATGTGAGCAATCTTCCGTTTCTAAGATTTATCCAGTCTCGAACCCATACTATTACCACCGTTTTGTGGCAGAGTTCCCAGTTCAGGAGCCCAAAGCTGCCTCTGCTTCTCCTGTTTTGCAAGTCTATTATTTTTATCTGTGCTTTTTTTCCTGACCAAATACATTTTGTGGTAATTCTTTTCAAATCTGTGAAAGATTTCTTCTCTAATTTTATCGGTATAATTTGGAAAAGGTACAGTAGCTTCGGTAGAATATTCATCTTAATTGTCGTGATACGACCAAGTATTGTTAATTGTAATGTTCCCCATTTTTCCAAATCTATCTTTATTTTCTGAAATAATTTCATATAATTATCCTCTTTAAATGAGGAGCACTTTTAACTTAGCCAGATTCCTAAGTACTTAATTTTTTTCATAATTTGTATTCCCATTTCCTTCTGTAATTTTTTTTCCTGTTTCACCATTACATTCTTGACTAACATTTTGGTTTTGGTTTTATTAATTTTTAGCCCTGCTACCTCACCATATTTTTCTATTTCTTGAATTAAAATAGATCTAGCTTCTCGCAGCTCCTCAATGAAAAATACCAGGTCGTCCACAAATGCCTTATATTCTTCCTTTCTAATTTTGGTTCCTTTTATTTCTGGATTTGCCCTGGTTTGGTTTAATAATGTCTCTAGAGTTAGGATGAAGAGCAGAGGCGACAGTGGGCAACCCTGGAGGACTTCTTTCTTTATTTTACAAGTTGTTGTAATTTCTCCATTTATTATTATATATGCTTTTTGGGAAGAGTATACTGCTTCAATCATCTTTCCGAATTTGTCTCCAAAATTCATTTCCTTGATTTGCTGAATCATAAACTGCCAATTAAAATTGTTGAATGCTTTTTGGGCGTCCAGAAAAACAAGGGCCACTTGTTTCTCTGGATGAGCCTCATAGTATTCTAATATAATTTAGCACGGTTTTTGTAGTATCCCTGATTTGTCTTAAAGGCAAAAACCCATTTTGATCTGGATGGATCAGCTCACTTAGTATTTTTTTTAACCTTCCTGCTATTATATTCATGAAAATTTTGTAATCAGCATTCAAGAGAGAGATCGGTCTATAATTTTGAATTTGGCTAGCATCTGTACCTTCTTTCACTATCATGGTGATATATGCTTCCCTCCACGAATCTGGCAATTTGGCTTGCAGTAAAACCTCCTTATACTATTCCAACATTGTTGGTTCTAATAATTCCCCCACACTTTTGTAAAATTCCCCTGGTAACCCGGCTGCCCTGGAATCTTATTACTCTTTTGTTTTTGGATTGCGTCTTTTAGTTCCTGTAATGTTATTTCCCTGTTTAATATTGTTCGTTTTTCTTTCTCTATTGGTGGTATCCTTTCATTCTTGAAATAGTGGTTTACCTTTTCTATCTCTATTTCTTCTTGACTATATAATTTTTCAAAATATTTTAATGCAATATCTTTTTTTTCCTCTTCGTTATTTTGTAAATTCCCAGTCTCATCTTGTAGCTGATAATTCTATTCTCCTTTTCTTTTTTTAGTTTATATGCCAGCCACCTTCTTGGATTATTTGCATTTTCAAAAAAGGAGTGCCTCACAAATTTAATATTTGTCGCATTATCCTCTTGTTCCATTAAATTTAATTTCTGTTTAGCTAAAATCAGTTCTCCATTATTTCATTTATCTCCTGGCTTTAATTGAAGTTTTTTTTTCCTAGTTGGTCTATTTCTTTCATTATTATATTATGTTGTTTCCACTTCTTGTTTTTCTTTGATATCGTTATCCCTCTTGTGTAGGCCTTCATTGTATCCCACAGATTCTGCAGAGGTATGCTGTTTCTTGTTTACGTCAAAAAATAGCTTTCTTTTATAATTTTTGGAAATATTCTTTTTCCTGCAGTATCTGTGGGTTCAAGGTCCATCTTCTATTTTCCCTTTTCCATCCCCTCCATATTATTGTCAATGGATTATGGTCCGCCCAAATGTTCGGAGCGATCTCTATCTCCTTGATCTCTTTCCCTAGGTCCTTATTGGCCCATACCATATCTATCCTTGAACATGATTTGTGGGGGTTTGAGTAGAAGGTAAATTTCTTTTCTTTAGGATTTAATTCTCTCCATACATCAAATAAATTTAGTTCCTCAACCATCTTAAAAAGCGTTTTGGGTAATATATTCCTTTTTTTGTTTCTTAATATCGCTATTGTAGTCTTTTTTAATATCTATAACTCCATTATAATCTCCCACTATACATACATTAGTTTGCCCTGTCTTAATGATCCTTTCATGGGTTTTCTTATAAAATTCTTTCTGGTTTTTGTTAGGTGCATAAATATTAACTATTAACATTGTAATTTTTGTGATTGAAACAACTGCTAGAAGTGTGGATTAATTTAAAGTGGTTATGCCATTAAATGTACAATCTTTACGCTAGATGTTTTGAACAAGAAGAATGGAATGAAACCGGTCCAAGCCAATGATGCTTCTTCCATATTTTTCTATAAGATAATGTTATAGTGGTGAAAGTGGGTTAATTCCATTTCAAGTATCAGTTATACTCCAGATTTGGTGTAAAGCATAAAAGTGAAATACAAACATTCAAAGGGCTCCTGGAAAGGAGCTTAAAATAAAAGTCAACTACAAAACTGAATTTTCTTCCAGAGAACTTTGAAGCATGACTTAAAAGTTCAAATATTAGATAGAAATAGATGATAGATATCTAGATCAGCAGTGGGATCCTACCGGCGCCACAACTGGTTCGGTGATCGCGTGTGCACACCGGAAACACGTGCGAGCCGCTTTCCAGCCGCCAGCTGAGGCCTGCAGCACCAATCAGCTGAGCAGATAAAGACCATGTAAGAACAAGGGCAGGTGGGAGGGCCCAACATGCATTTTTCGCTTCCTTTTCCTCTCCACGGAGCGGAGACTTCTTTTTGCTCCCGGTGCGTCTGCACCGGGCCAAACTCCCACCCCTGATCTAGATAGGTAGAATTTTGTTTGCAAAACAAATTCTCTTCTAGTTTGTGCACCATTTTCCTTCTCAGAAACAAACAAAATATATCCACATATTTGTTCTCAAAAATACTTTATTTATAATAATATACCTAATATATCCATAACATGATCAAAAATACATTTCACATTTTAATAAAAAGATTTATAATATTCTCTTCATTTACAAAGGAAACATAAACCTAAAGCTATGACTAGAAAATTTAGGTTGTGACATTTATTTATGAGGAACAATGGGGAAAATATTTATTTTTGAAAAATGGAGTTCTTTATTTTTTAAAACGTATTCAGCTCCTCACGTTCAAGTTTCAATAAGGGAACAGGATACTGTACAAGCAACATTCAGAATAGTTTCTCAAAAGAGAAGAATCAAGGTGACAAGTTCAAAACCAATAAGGATTTGAAAACTTCAAATATAAACTAGTTGGTATCAATGCAAAGCCTTCTTTCAAAATAAGACAAGTCATGGAACAATTGCTCAGTCCAATACCATTTTTCAAAAATTGGATGGTGAAATACTAAATATCTACTAAATACCTAATTCCTTGGGATTGAAGAATGAGTTTAAATCTTGTTTATGACAACTATCTAATTTGCTTCAGGAACTATGTAGCAGCAGTAATTGTTGGAATTACATAAAAAGAGCCTTTACCATCAACCTATAGTACTGTACTCTTTCCTGGCAGGAAAAACATAATTTAAAAGTAATTGCTATTGTAGTATTATGTCATTTTCATCTAAATCTGGAATGGAAGGTTAAAAGTCATAATTACTATTTGTTAATAACTGAACTACCGATCTGTGAATTCTTACAAAAACTGCTGTCAATAAGAATGCATACTGTTTTATTGGAGGCTAGAAAAACTGTGACTTAGCAGCTATTATAAAAACTATATAACATTGCTCAAGAATCCTCTAAGGTACTCGATGTAATTTTTATTATGCTACAATTGGGATTGTGAAACAAATTACCAAGCATCTGACAGACCTTAGTCAATTGATGCATCACTACCTACAGAGGCACACTTTATTTTATAGCAGATCAATATAGTACACCCACAATTTCACATCTTTTGCTCTCTTCTAGGAATTTTATCATAATTTAGGGCAGGAATAGATACAATATGATTCTCCAGATTCTGCTGTTTCCCAATAACTGTCAACTTTAATCAGGATAAACAATGTAAGGGGTGATAAGAATTATCTAATATTTATATGGCCATAGACTACATTTTTATGACTCCAGAGCTCTAATGACTCCTGCTCTTTTGTAAAAAGAAATATCAGTGCTTTGTTTTATCTCTTTTGCAAGTATCTCAAGAATCCCACATGGGACAAAGCCTGTTTTCTAAAATTCCTTAACGTTGAAAACAGAACACTATACAGTGGTACTTTGGCACTTAACTGCTTTGAAACTCATCAAATTTGGTACTCAATGCATTCTGACAAGAAAATGTTTTCTTGGTACTTGTTTGTTTGGTACTCAACACGCAAGGTGTCAGTTCCCTCATGATTCACTAACTTTTCCAGCCAAAACAAAGGGTGACCAGTTAGTCGCCTGTAAGTCCCTGACCTATGCATATCATCTTGCAGTCTTATCTTAGTTTCTGTGGTTCTCTTGTGTATTTTTGCACTTTTTTTCCCTCATCAGTAAAGTTAAAATGAAGTTTTTATTTTTTTAATCTAAGTATTTACTAATTTTTAGGTTTATTTCTCATGTAATGATATACAATCCTAGCTTTTTACATATTGCCTAAAATGTGCATTGTTTTTGGTTTGGGAATGTTTTAAATTTATTGACATTACTCCTTATGGGAAATTGTTGGGGGGTACTCATTGCACCTCCCAGGAACAATGAGTACTGAAGTACCACTGTATAGCAATACGACATTCCAGAAGCATATAAGGACCCTATGGCATGAATACAATGTTATTTTTTCTCTCCTTAGGAAAATAATGCAGTTTGCACTTTTAAAAAGCAAGTAGTTACAAAAAACATAAAATGGTACAAAAAATACTGTAACTGAACTGCATTACAAACTACAAAATTGTGTGTATAAGTTTTTTTTTTCTAAATGTAAACTAATAATTTTGAGGGTTTTGCAACATTCTAGAGATCAACTTTTCCAGATTGAAATGGGGTTCATTTTGATACTGCAGATATAATGGTGACAATTGTTTAAAGAAAGGTATTGATTGCTAACATTTTTGGCAATCATTTTTACATTACAAGCTAAAACCAATTCTAGCAAATTAGGCAACTGGATATTTTCAAAAGGGTATTCCTCCCATTTAAACTGACTTCACTTTTTACTTTAAAAAAAATTAAAATATATTATTTAAAAGCTGAAGGTACTATGGCAGAATCCTTGGCGAACAAGAGTATGTTTTTGTCTAGCTGAACAGAATTTTCAGGTTTATGAATTATACAAAAGCATGCAAACCTTGACCTACCTATGAGAGAATAATGGCAAATGGACAACAAGAACCATTTTGTATATGTGTGTGTGTTTGGTGGGAGGAATGCCTATCTTTTATCTGAGAAACTCAGTAAAGAATGTTAATATTTACAGTGAGTAGTAGAAAGTATCTCAGTGAAGTCAGAACATGAATGTACTGCATAACATTCTATTGAACATTTTTGTGCAGTAATGGGAACTTCTCGTTTTCTAAAACATTCCCTGAAAACTAGTTTTCCTGGTCCTTTGTTAATCCAAACTTATTTTAAAATATTAAATCTTATTTTATGAGGGATTTATACCATGCTGGTATCACAGGAATTGCTTCTCGGTAGGAATGACAGCAATGCATCCAGTTTCAGTGAAACCAGAATGAAGCTCAGAGGGGACAGTACAGAGAAACAATAATCATTGTGAAATAAGCATTGTGAACTTTCCTAATCAAAAACAAATTCTCACTGTTCTTTGTGTGAAATATAACTTTGCAAACTTATTTCCAAAGTGGCAAAATTGCACATTGAAAATCTCAACCCACTCCTTGACAGAATTCAATGCTATACAAATATGGAAACTACCTGCAAAAGTGAACTATGTGATTCCACATCTTATCAACAATGATAAAGATTTTGATACTGGATTTAAAAGACTTCATACATTTATTGGACAAAGCAAAGGTCTGCATCAAAAATTATGCAAGCCTAACCTTTTCACATAACAGGATTTTTACTTCATTCTGAACCTGTTTCCCAATGCTCATTCCAAACACCTAAAATAATTTTAGAAGATGCATTGGGAAATATAAGAGAAAACATGTCATTCCGCCAGTGAAATGGCACTGGGGAAAGCTTCCCAAAATGACATTTTATGACAACAAACGATGCCATCTTCTTCACATGAAAGGCCACAGACAGTTTTCACAGGTTTCAATATATTAGCAGAAATTCCAGTGCAGACCTACTCTTAAGTCCTTCATATCTTTGATTACAGTGACAAAGAAGTGTATTATAACCCAACTAATCATCACTAATGAACTTCCTGTATACCCCACTTTGATTATTCGCATGGCTAATAAAGAGAACATCTTGCTACTGCACTGTTTCAGGTCAAACAAGATGGGTTGGTGATGAAAACAAAATACTGCAACATATGAATATATTAAACTTTTTTTGATACTATACATCATTTCTACTTTTTCTTCTTCTCCTGCGCACAGCGAGGACAGTACCTAAAAAAGAGAAGCATTATATTTAGCCCAATACACTTCTATGAAACCACTGGTATTTGACAAAGGAATAAATTGATTTATGAATAGATTAGCACAAAGACCACTGGAGGTCTCATGTCCCCTATTAATATTATCACAGACATATTCGCTTCCCCTATTTTCATTCATTCATTCATTCATTCATTCATTAATTCATTCATTCATTCAATACATACACATTTCTTTTTTGGCCTAAACGTCCTAGACACACATAAGGTATGTACAGTATATTACGTGTGTGGATATGTAGTTTTTTTTAATTTGCCCATTTAAATGTGCAAATATGCAGATATATAAATCCTAAAATATGTCTCACAAATTTCAGTGATATTTGCAAATAAAGAAATAGTAATTTCTTCATACAAGCAATTGCTGAATGATACACATTCCTAAATATAGTGGAATATGTTTCCCAACAGATATGCTTACAGTAATTGCACCAGACCACTTTTCCCTAAATTGGTACCTGACAGATTTGTTGAGACTATAATTTCCAGCACATCCAGAAGGTTGCTAGATTGAGGAAGGGTTACCCTATATTATAACCTCAGATATTAAAGGATAGCTCTTCCACAATAATTTAGAAAGCACTGAATCAAAAATATCTTCGCAATAATATTTTCAACCTTCTTGGGACAAATGATCTATAAAGAAAATAGGAGAACCAAAAGTAAACAATTCATGGTACATACCATTTTCCTTTGGGTTTGGTTGTGAGATCCACACAAGCAAAGTGAAACCATTCAATTGGACACTATATTTGGGGTTGAAAAAAAGATGAATGGCATTATGGTTTCCTCATCAGTCTTATAAGAAACATGAGTTTGACTACCTATCATATGCAGAAATAGCAAATTTTATTACAATATTCTTTATTGTAAAATGCTTACATTGTAGAATTACACGGCTTATTCTTTACAGCAAACAGGGATGATATATTCATGATTTCATAGTAGCATGTATTCTGTGTTTGTGAGAGCTAAGTAGTATGAAATATGGACCAATGATATGTGGAGAATGTTAATGGATAGATTTTTTTCAAAATAAAAAATATATAATTGAACTTTTCCAAATTGAATAACAAAGAAAGTCTGCAGAAACTCTCCATGGTGTTACTATGGCTGTGATTTTTTTTGCTTTGCATCTTCTTTTTCTTCCTTTAAGCCTATACATTAGTGTGATTTTAAATAGCTACCGCAGTGCTGTTTCTTCCACATTTGCAATACAAATTCTTGCAAAATAAATTGTATTTCCTGGAAGGGTACAAGACGACTCAGTGTTCCAACACTTTGCAAGAACCAGGGATGGATTTGTGATTTTATAAAGAATCCTATACTGGACAGGCAGTTGTTTTTGGTTTAGACAGCAAAGTTTCAACTCATAGTACAAATGGATAGCATTTGTCATACTTTGGTTTATTTCAATACTCACATCGGGGTTGTCACACCCAATCATTTCTCCGTAAGATACTTGATGGCACAAGCAGTATGTGGGTTCATTGGGATCCACTGGCATGTCCAAGACATCAGAAGGGTGAACCGACAGGATGGTATCAGCTAATTCAGATCTGCTATGATATAAATTCAATGGAAATGGGTGAATGTCAGTGACTCAGAATGTCAGTGACTTCAGAATGTTAAGAATTTGTCATTAACTAGAAGGGGTTCATAAATTGAATTAAAGTCTTGCCAACCTTACTCTATTGCATTTTTTTTTATCAACAAACATCCTTAATGAATTGTAAGAATGCTGTGCAACCTATATCATGATTTCAGCAAAACATCTGACAAAGTATTCCATGATATTCTGATTAGCAAGTTGACGAGGTCAGGATGGGTTGACAATTATGTGGGCAATATCCCTTCTATTTCTCAACATTGTTATTAAAGACTTGAAAGAAAAGAACATGCTTAACAAGCCTGCAGACAAAACAAAATAGCATAAGTAGTTCTTGACTTACAATTACTTGTTTAGTAACCATTCAAAGTTAGAACGGCACTGAAAAAGTAACTTATGACCGTTTTTCACATTTATAACTATTGTAGCATCCCCATGGTCACATGATCAAAATTCAGTTGCTTGGCAACTGACCCATGATAGTTGCAGTGTCCTGGGGTCATGTGATCACCTTTGCAACCTTCTGACAAGCAAAGATAATGGGAAAACCAGATTCAGTTAACTATTGCTAAATTAACAAATGCAGCGATTCACTCAACAACAGTGGCAGGAAAGGTTGTAAAATGGGGCAAAACTCACTTAAAGATCTCACAACATCATAAATTTTAGGCTCAATTGTGGCCATGTCGAGGACTACCTGTAATACAATGTCTTAAAGCCAGAAATAAAATTTAACACAATATTAATAAACAAGAAAGAGTTCAAGACACTGCAAAGGGTTCAGAAAGGCTATGAGAATGATCAAAGGGCTGGAAAGTAAATTCTAGGAATAGAGACTATTTCTTATGTTTTATTATTTAGAAAAAAGAAGGTGCACAAGACAAGACTTTTCAAATCTCTGGAAGAATATTCAAGAATACAAATATGTATGGTTTTATGTTTAAATGTTATTATCAACAGATCTTTTTCAAACATGATACATAGCAGAAAGATACCACTGTTGGGTTTTTGAATAGCCTAAACATTTTTTCTGTACTGTTTTGTCTTGCTCTCACTCATAAATTCACGTCACCCAATAAAAATATTCTCTTCCACTCTATTCACTGCAGCATAACAAGAAGAGTCACAAATCTATGGTTTTCTACTTCAATATGCATCTGTAATCATTTAGATGATGCCATTGGTTCCTTTATGATACCTAGTTTCATTTATAATTAAACTTATAACTTCATCTCCTTGTAGTATCCATCAACCCCATTGCACAAGATCAGAGCACCTTCATTCAGATCTATTACATAATTATCAATGTTATTTTATTCATTTCACTCCTTAATGCTTGCTCTTTATTTCTTGTACATGCCATACTGCACTCTTTTGTAAGCAGTGGGCATCATTAGACTGGCCCACAGACATTAACCTTTGTTGCCCACCATAGCTTTGGTCAAGCAAAGCTTTCACATGTTTTTAGGATTTATAGGGAAGGTATATACTAGGTTACCAGCTAAACGGCTTCAGCTAAACGGCTTCTCCAGGCAACCCTTAAGAACCTGTTTTTCACCCATCTCACAACAATCCACTTGCCATGCCTCAGATGAGGCAGGCAGTCACTGTCTTTACACAGTGGTACCACTTTGCACTTTCTTTAGTTGGGGAACAGGGAAGAATAAGGGCTTTCCCCCACCCTTCTGCTGCCTCCTCTTCCTCCTAGCTCACTGCTTTTGTTTCCTCTGTTCCTCTTCCTTTCAATGCACTTTCCTTTACCTCTACACCTGCTGGAAAGTACCACAGCTATGGTACTTTCTTGACCTATTTCTCTATGCCATATTTGAAAGTTTTCTAATAAAAAATACCACTTTCCTGCCAGATAGCTCTGATCTGATTTCAACTTGCCTTACCAAAGGCTGCCAGCAAAACGGAGGTCTACTTTGTCTTCAACAAAAGGAAAACAAGCCATTTTGGAGTTAAGAGTGCAGGCTAGATGAGCACCTTAAGGACACACGTCACATGAAGTTATTTCCTGATAAAGGTATGGACAGTACCAATTAGTTTGGGCACATTTTGCCCATATGCTACAACTGTAACCAGTGCTCATTTTTTTACCCCAAGCACAGTGGCACTACTCTCTGTGAGCTAGGATATTTAAACTAGGGATTGATATTCCCAATAGCTGTTTTCTCCAACCCTTGTCAAGATTGGGTGGGTTTTATAAAAAAAACCCATCTGAAGCCAACTGGGACAGAAGGCAAAATGGAATTTCCCTTCTCTCTTTTTAAGCCTACCTGGAAAGGAACTTTCTTGCTTTTGACTAGTTGTTCAGAGGTTGGGTTCCTAAGCTTTACTCGTTTCTGTCCACTCTTTATGGACTGACAGATCCAATTTGAATAATTTTGAAATCTTTTGTGTCTGAATGGGATTTTTCCTTCCTTCCACCAAAAGCTACAATCCAAAATATACTAACCCTAGAATACTTTCATGGAGTCTGGAATGAAAAACCCCAAACCCAAGAACTCTTGCCTATAGTCTGTACTAATTGCTAACCTTCGTTTTGGTTTCTTTTTCACTGGAGCTTCTTCCTCTGATGTCCGCCGGCCTCGACCACGGGAGGTTTTCTTATCCTTTGGAATTCTCCCCTCTAAAATACAAGTATTTTTTATTAACAACATTGTTAAGGAAAATAGTATAATTTTGTTTTTAGACGTGTGTACTAATACCGTATATCACAGGAGGCTTTTCTCCAATGCCATTTTCAATTGAGAATTTTTCTCATAGGTATCCAGGCAAGGAGTAAGCTTTTCTTATAGGAAGTGTTGTCATAAGGCACTTCCTCAAGGCCACATTAATACACTTTCCTCCTTTCCAATCATAAAGGAAAGCATACTGATACAAACCAAGCTGCTCCTATAGCCTACTACTGCAGCATTTAGCATTTAGCATTTT
>JAOYMU010000002.1:27700422-27716394 GCA_025802295.1 Psammodynastes pulverulentus
TTCGGGGTAGGGCTTATATTACAGCCCGTCCTGATAATCAAGATAGGGCTTATTTTCGGGGTAGGGCTTATTTTCGGAGAAACAGGGTAATAGGATTTACTAACATGTGTAATTCCTGCTTTCTGACATTGTTCTGGCAGGTGTTAAGTGAATCATTAGTTTTTAAGTGAATCTGGCTTCTTCCATTGTCAGAAGCCAGCTGGGAAAGTTACAAATGGTGATCATATGATCCCAGGACAGTGGAACTGTCATAAATGCATGCCAAGTGCTTAAATTCTGATCACATGACAATGGAGATGCTTCAATAGTCTAAGTGTGAAAGATGGCCATAAATCACATTTTTGTGTGTCACTAAGTTCAAATAGTCACTAAATGAGTGGTTATATAATTTGAGGGCTACCTTGAATTGTGTGTATGTGTAATTCTGGGTTACTACAAAACTGGTTATATAATCTTAATAATCTCCAAAAATAAAGATTGTCAAACCACTTTATCATAGTACAGGCTGGAAACAAAGTTCAAAATATTTTCGCATGATCATGATTTTTACATGATTTTTACAGATCAAAGTTTAAGGGAATACAGATTTTAGGGATGACCATATTTGAACAAAAACAGATGTTTCCTACATAGTATAAATATAAACTTAAGGCTCTTCATGGTGCGACCTCTTAAGAAGAATGCTTCAAGATATGTCAATAAATAGCACTAAGCCTTGTTCAGCTTCGACTCACAGCAGCTGGTTTGCACCTGAGAAAATGGTTTGAAATATCTTACAGACCCATACTCATTAATATATTCAGCACATATACAGCTTAAACTTACCAACATATCCAATGAAATAATGAGCACTATTGGGTTTTCCTCCAATCACACCTAAGGACTGAGGCATCATAAAACAATGCTGGAAAGCAATATATGCACAATTAATCACAGTGGAAAACAACACCATCACAATAAAGAGCTTCACATAGCTATTCAGGATAGTTTTTTTACACATATCCACTGAACATTCAGACAAGTTACTTCAGCACTGGCCATTTTTAAGACAAGACACTACAAGAAAGTAGTGTCAAACCTACTTTATATAATTAGTAAATTCCAACAAAGGGTGACTGACAATGGTAGTATGAAATGATGATTGGCTCCCTACACACACACACCAGCACAATTTTATGCATAGTATTTACTCAAAACTAAGCCCCATTCTCAGGCAAATGTTTATACAAGTTTGTAGTTTAATCATGTTATTAATTAGTCAATCAAGACACAATTGTTCAGAATTAGCTCAGAGAAAAATATTTATGTCCTTGAATTATTAAATAGAACTAGGATGATCACAAATGTGCTTTAGGCACCTGCATATTTAAACCACTGCAACAAGCCCTAAATTCTACCTATTCCGAATGAGCTGCTCTAATAATGCCAGTTCTGGATAGCACAGTTGAACATGTACATCATGTATTTCAGACATTCTGAGCCTTATAAAGAATTTATCTTGGCATTCTATTGCGTTCACAGTTAACACTGTTAATTATGAATATGGACCAGAATTATAAGTATTAAACCAATATCAAACCACATGGTTTCAGATATTCAGGTACTTAAAATTATTTTTATACCTTTAGTGTTTCAATATAGGCTTCATTGATGTCTGTGAGACCAAGGCGAAGAGGTATCAGCAGCACTAGTGGCTTCCAAAGCAATAAACTGTCTGTAGATTCATCTCCATCTGGATAACCATTGGAAAGAAAATCTGATTCGTCAGAAGGAAATGCTGAGGCTCCAGGACATGGACAGTTGGGCTTGCATAACCTTCCTGACAAAAGATAAAAAAATCAGCAGAAATAGCCTTGGTTATGCCCATATAGTCTAATTTGCTGTTGAATAGCAAACAGAACCTCATACAGTACATCTACCACATATTACATCTATTGTTGCTAATATAAATTTTTATTTTATTGTAATGGAAATATTTATTATCAACATTTCAAAGCCTGGAAGCAGATTCTTCCACACGTTCTGTTGCTCCCGTAAAGCTGCAAAAGTAAAGCTTTCTTTTTCATAAGTAGAAAAAATCTGTATATTCTAGCTTTGAGAGCTCAACAATTCAGTTTTTACCAGACATAACAGTAAATACTGGTATATAAAATGCACTATTTCAGAAATCTATCTCTAACAAGAGTACCAATCAATTAGAGATTTGATACACTGCAGAAGGCATCCTATAAACCTAACAAATGTCTCGTGACTCTTTAAGCCCAATTATTTTAAAAAACATATCCCTTCAACAATAGGCACATACTTTTATAAACAGTACAATGATACTTACTTATTTCCTCTATCACAACAGTATTGTCCATGGCTATGTGCACTGCCAATGAACTCCACATATCAAATGTGGCAAGTTTTCTAAGGATAAAAATTAAAGACTGAAGTGAATAAGTTGCACATTAAGAGATCTAGAAAATTGCCAAGGGCAATCACATAAACCGAGTCAGTATCAGTGAACCAATACATCATCCCAAGTTTTAATCTCATATTTTTAATGAAGTACACAAAATGATAACAAAGTTATAAAGAATATAAATATGTATTACAAATTACCTGAATTCTTCTTTTCCATACAAGTTCATAATACTTAAATTTTTATAATTCTGACCAACACAAAAAAAGCTTCTAGAGAAAGGACTTTCCACTTATGGTTAATTCTTGTTATGGTCATTCAAAGGACACTTGATTCCAGATGAGATACAGTTTTCTTGGCAATATTTTGAAAATGGTTTCTCAGTACCTTTTTTTCCCCAGAACTCAGTATTGAGTTCCTAGTTTAGCATGTTTAACTACTATACCAATTTTGTTCTATTTGTAATGTTGTCAATACTCATTTATATACAGTACTGCAATTGATATATGTAAAGCTTTTTTTAAAAAATAGAATAATTTCAAAGGCCTTTTGAGCTAAAAAATATTATTTTCTTCATTAGACAAAAACTAATTTCCTGCTTATGGTCTTTGTATATATGTCTGGTTGTCCCCTATAGGATCAAGATGCTGAATCAGATAAGTGTTTGGCCTAACCCAGCAGGGCATGGAACAAGGGTGAGAAATGGAGGCAGAAAAAAGATATAATTCAGTATTATATGAGTTACATGAACTTCATTTTGAAGTTTCAGGACAATATTGAGTCTCAGTGGCTTTTCTAGAATTCTTGGAAACAGTGAACTATATGGAATATATATATTGGTTGCATTTTGAAAAGCCATTCATTCTGGAGCTCAATAAATTGTTCAGACAACTATATTTCAAGGCACCATATAAACAATAAAGGAAAGATAAGCATAAACATACAATAATTGACATATTTGGCATAAATTCCTCTAGTGTGAGGACACAATAAATGAACATCATGAGACACAGACTGCTGATATCCAATTCAGAGTCTACAAGAAATAGTATCGCAGTAATTGATGACAACTATAACTTAAAACTGTGAATGATCTTTCCAGCAGCCTTCATGTTTTGCACTTATTAATATAGAAGACAAAGTTGAATCTTCTGAGCCTTTCTCCCCAAACAGGCCCATTCCCAAGGAAAAGCCTTGCAATGTAGTATCATTTCATTTTCACCCAGAGAGGCTGAAATGAAATACCAGATGGCACCTTCAACCTCCAGTTATTGTAAGCACTCCAACAAGTTACTGTAGTCAACCATATCAAAATTCACAGAAAGATCCAACAGAATTGCATTCCCACCCCCCTCTTTTCTAGTATAGAATATCCCAAAAAGTAATCAAGACCATCACCACATGTAAACTGGAAGGAAAACTGACTTTTAAATACTCCTGAAATTGCAATGCTACTGTCTTCTCCACCAGTTTGTCTTAATATAGAACGTCAGATACTTCTGAAGCTTATTAAAATATATTAAGTCTAATTATGGTCTTATTTGAAGCAAAAACCCCATCTCTTTTTCCTGTAAGGTTACAGATAATTCAACATGCAAAAGATGTATTACTGATCTGAGTATTACTGATCCATCATTGGCAGGATAGAACTGTTTGAGGCTGAGGAACATTTCTTTAGAGAAGTAGTAATATTAACAGAATGAAAACCTGCATCCATGTCCTCACAAAACAAGTAATGAAACTAATTCAGACAGATATTAATAGAAAATGTGATAAGATTGCCTAGGTATAGCTCTACCTTAAGTAACATCAAGCTTAGCACAAACTGAGCAAATACAGCTGCAAAGAACAATACAAATTGCTCAGGTGATTTTGGGGTACAAGCTAGAACAACTGGAAGATTGGTCATCTATCCACAAACTCTAGAATTATCCTATGGAATTTAATATCCCAACACTAGATATAGAATTTTGGAGGCATACTGAATAGGAAATCAATTTTAACATTTCTTTGGGATAAGTAATTTAACTGCTTTATTTTATACAGTATCTAAAACCATAGCTATTGGAGCTATTGAATACTTACTTAAGGACTTGTGCAACTGTATTTGGTCCATACCATTGGCCTATGGATTTTCCTTCTCCAACTCCCATCTGGGCTGCAACAAACACATTATAATTGCTCCGTAGTATCATTCAAGGCTACTTCTTAATCACGTAATAAATTTAATTGGATAAGTATTTAGATTTCTTAAGAGTACTGAACTAAAGTCCTATCAAAAATGTGAAATGTTTCAAATAATAACATACCTACCCAGCAGAGAAGTATATTCATAAACATTGGAGAAATGTACTACAATAATTTTTTGGAAGGTCATACATAAAAATTCATTAGGTAAAATCTTTCTACTCTTTGTAGAATAAGGAATCCCACTAGGCTTCAAAACAAAACAAATAATTCCAGGCATATTAATCTATTGCAATGTTTATCAACTTTAGTTACTTTAAGAAGCCGGGACCTCAACTCCCAGAATTCTGGGAACTGAAACCCATACATCTTAAAGATGCCAAGGTTGAGAAACATTGATTTATTGCCATCCCTTGCTACTATAAAATCATTATGCTCATTAGGGCAAGGACTTTTTCCTCCAGGAGCATTTTAAAATCTGATCTCTGATGCTGCAAGCAAGATGTCTGGCAAAGTGATGACCTTGATGAGTGAACATAGCTGAAAAATGTTGGTCTTTTTCATTTGTTAATATACGCAAGAAGTTTAATGATTGGAAATATATAGATAAAGCCTTGCAAAGATGTAATACTTTAAAAATTGAAAATAAGCAAGTAATGCCTTATTTTGCCATTTTTGGTGCAGGCTGGGAACTATCCATTTCAGATTATGAGTTTTAGTGTGAACAGCTCACCCTGGTGCAGGGCAACAGCCTATTCTGAGAGATGCAAAGAATGCACTCTTCGCACTGAATAGAAATATAACCTCTCTCTTTAATATCTAGACAAAGAGTATGTTTTCCTGTATTCTCCATTAATTCCTTTAAGATAAAATGCCACCTTTTCTCATTATAGACCCTGAAGTCCTTCAGTCACTTATAGTTCTTTATGATCGCTAATAAAGTTGAGAATGTTGCAGTGCAAATTAATATCTCAAGAGATAGATTTTTTAAAATGATTGTCACAGAAAGAGATTATCTTCCATAGAGAGAAGAGACACAAAAGTAGACAAAAAAGCTTAGATAATAAGTCACTTTAGCAAAATTATTAAATATCTATTTTGAATACCTATTTTACAACAAATCTTAACCAAAATGTCTATTGTACATTTTTCAAAGAGTTTCCTATCTAGAACTAAGAGAAAAGGGAAACATATAACAGATTTGAATGAAGGTGGTCTGATTCGTATAGGGAATATGGTAGTACAGTACATATTGGGAAGTGAAGGAAAGATTTAACTATGGATTGACAAAAAATGAACTGCAATTTCTGGTTGCTATAGAGCATATTAAAGTAATTATACATTATTTCTTATTAAACAAAGTTATATGGCCACCCTTCTACGAGAAAGAACTCTGGAAGCAAACAAAGTATGAACAGTATTAGAATGCAATCTCCCAACAGAATGGATGGAAAATGTTTGTGGTCTCTTTGAGGGGCATGAATATTTGCTGAAAGAAGCAAAAATGGATATGTATAAGAGTGTTGTTATATGGAAGTTATTTTGGGGTATGTCTGCAACACCATAAACCCTAAATTGAATGCAGGGCAATTGGGATGTTTAAGAAGTATGTGTGGAAAACAAGAAGAGATAGTGCCCAGAATAAATGAATGCTAAATGAATATGAATTGAGCACAAGGAATAAATAGGGATTGAACACATAGTAAGTACTATACAAGAAATATGGTAATGTAGTTTGGTCATGTAGAGAGAATGGCTGAAAGTCAAGTTGTAAGACCAATAAATAAATTGTGGCTGTATTGAAAGGAAGATGAAAACTGGCATTGGATGAAACTAATAGGATTCTCTAAAAGCGTTGAGAACTTTAAAGAATGAAATGCATGAAGCAATGTTTGGATAGGATGGAAGCAAAGGTGGTATAAAAATTGTTTCTCTGACCGATAAAGATTTGTGCAATCTTTAAGTAAAATTCTCTAACAGCTGCAGAGTTCCCAATTAACGGTGATGAGAACTGCCACCCCCCTGCTATGTAAGGTGATAAGAGATAAGAAAATCTTTGTCTTAATATAGAAGATAGATTCATTCTAGACAGAAAACTAGTTCTTATGCAGCAATTCTTGTGTTTTTTTATTTTAATAAATTTTGCTAAAGATACCTCTGAATTTGTGATTGGGAAAGAAGTATTTTCATCTGCCATAAGCATAACAGAAATGTTGTAAGGTGAGGATATGAAGAGTGAAGCATATTAATTCCTTAAACACATTACATTTCCTTTCCTCAGCTCATATTTTAATTACCTTGGCTTAGTATTTCTGATTCCCTTGTTTCAGTTTGTATAACACTGCTTATCCTGAAAGGGATTAAAGTAGGGTACATGTATGTATGGTTTGCATAACTTATAGCTGAAGGCAAATCGAAGTGTTAGCTTATTGCATTTTATAATCCACAGAATAAAATTTCTTTAGGATAGATTTCTTCTCTGACATAAAATGTAGAAACTCTTTTAAATAATAAAAGTGGCCCTATGTGTTGTTTGCATAGATTATAAGGGAAAAATATAGACATGCTCACATCTGAAGGTAAGTTCTATTAAGCACAATGGAATTTATTTCTACTTTGTATAGCAGTTGGCCTTTACACAATTAAGTTTTATTCTGAAATTGTCTGTCCCTAACCTAGATCTATAATAGAAAAAACTGAAAGGCTAGACCAGTTTCCACATTACTATTTCCCTAACTCAATTTCCAATAATAAAACACGGTAATTTATACTATGTTTGCAAACGAATATATTCTCACATTTGATTGCATATAGTGCTGATAATCACCTTACCTATTTGGTGGATTGAGTAGTAACTGTCTTTTTTATCAATGAAAGCATTGAGAACATTGTAATAGTTGTCTGTCTGTTTCTTCCCTTTCATCCACCTCCAATCTAAGAAACAAAAGGCAATGCTAAAGAAAAAAAAAGAAAATCCAACTGCCACCCTTATATTTTCAAGATATTCATACCAAAATAATCAACTTGCTTTAAATGGATCCTTTCTAATACAAAGGTTGATGATTATAGTCTGAAACTGCTTGAAAAGATAACTTCAGATACAATCTGCATGGAAAGTAACACTTTTCTACTTTTATTTTTATTGTAGTTCAACAATCAACTCCACCAATATTTAACTTCTATGGAAAAATGTATGTCAAAATATACATTACACTGCAAGAAGTAAATAAACTGATCTATCATCAAACTTATTGATTTCCACAGCCCTTATAATCATGACAAGAATTGTCATCATATTCATGCTGGTGGTGTTTCCAGGGGTAAAGGATTAGCCAGTGACATCACCATTGCTCAGGGGACACCCGTCAGTGGGCCCTTTCATGTCTTCATTAATGAGCCCACCAAAGTGATACCTGTTTATCTACTCATGTTTTTACACACAGCAGCACTTGGCACTTAAACATGGACTTGCTGATTGTCAACCCAGTGTTCTAACCAAGAAAAGTGTTATACATTTTGAAGGAAATGATGCTACCAAGGGGAACTTGGAATATTCGCCAGCAGGCCTGCTTCATTATGCGTTGCTTTAAAGTGAAAAATACCTTTATGGAGGACCTTGAATATAAGGAGTATCATGATTTTGCATTATAATCATCACAGTAATGTGACTTACCTCTGCTTAAGTGCCTGCCAACCAAAGCCTGGGCAAAAATCATCTGGCCGCATCTTAGCATACAACCCCAACCAGTATCAGATGTCGGGCCTGTTCCCCCTGCAACCATAAACAGATCACATAAACCAACCTTTCTAATTTGAAGCGAGTTTTATGATGTACCTGAATAGCATCAGGGGCCAGAAGTCAAAATACGGTTGTAAATATAAATATGCTGATCTAATATTATGCCCCTCTGAATATAAGGAAACATGCAACTACAGGTAGTCCTAAACTTATGACCACAACTGAGCCCAAAATTTCTGTAGCTAAGTGAAACATTTGTTATTTTTTCCTCATTTTATGACCTTTCTTACCATAGTTGTTAACTGAATCACTGCAGTTGTTAAGTTAGTATCATGGTTGTTAAGTGAACCGGGCTTCCCCATTGATTTTGCTTGCCAGAGCATTGAAAAAGATGATCACATGATCCCAGGATGCTGTGACCATCATAAATAACAGTCAGTTGACAAAGTGGCCAAATTTTGACCACATGATCATGAGGATGTTGCAACAGTCATAAATGTGAAAAACAGTCCCAAATCGCTTGCCGTTGTAACTTTGAACAGTCACTAAATGAACTGTTGTAAGTCGAGAACTACCTGTCCATATATAGTGTTATATCCTGGGCTGCAACCTGTTTAACAACCAGTTCTATGAGCGTGTGCTTTGCGCATGCACACTGCGTTCAGAATACACCAATTTGAAGCTCAACTGCTTAACTTCTAGGGTAGTCCTGGTAAGTAGAACAGCTAAGGCACGGAAATCTTCTGTGCCGCGTGAATCAGCTGAGCCAGAAAGACGGAAACATAGGACAGGATAGGGCGGGGGTTAGTGGGCGGGGCCAGCTGACGGTCCGAACCGGCAAAAGCCCACCACTGACAATAGACCATAAGCAAATGTTATTTGCTGAAACCTAGATAGTTGAGTACAAACTCAAGTGTCAGGATGGTTTAACACTAAATGGAATATTTATTTATTCATTATGATATTTATTTGCTGCTCATCTCATCATCAACAAATATGCCAGACCAATATTCCAATTGGTTTCTTTAGGTTGTAAAGAAATAGATTTTTAGAAATAAATATGTACCATTTCCACAACAATTTGGAAAACGAAAACTAGTGCTTACCAATGGCTGGAAAACCTTTTCTATATGTGAACCAAAGACGAGAAGTCACATCCAACAAAATCTCCTCTTTCTCTAAAGGGATGAAAACAAGGTTTCAATACACTTGCAGAACATACATTGCATGGTTTCAATGATAAACATTAATTGAAATACATTCATTTTTAATTAGGGTTATTCAACATTTAAAGTTAAGAATAGTATGGCACATATAAAATAGTAAACCTTTTGTGATATAAGTTTTTTTTTTGGGGGGGGGCAGTTTAATATCTTTCAGACTTCTCTTCCATATAGGAAAATAGAACACCATCTAGCATTTATTATCTGCAATATACGTGCTTTCTCTAAAAGGTTCAGCAGAAAGTAAGGCGTTTGTTAGGGTGGCAGAGCTGGTCCAGAATAAGATCATGAAACTGGCCTACATGCATTCTAAGGCATGTCAAATCTATAAAGAGACAGCAAACTTCAAGTCATGGTACAGAATCATAAAGCCTTTGAAATATTAGCAGAAGTACCTGTTAGTGCACTGTATTTTCTTCCCAGGATCCAAACAGGCTCTTTGGTTTCTGGGAAATCTTCATACTCAAACCTGAGAGTATCATAAGTGAGAGTAGCTGCTTAAAACAAACAAAGACAGTAGTCTCAAACACTTTTCAGGATCTGCCATTCAAAATACAAAAAAAGTTTCCTTCAGAAAATTTCAACAATGTAAAACTGTTTTAGATGATGAAAAAGCAGCAGTTATGCTCCAGGTTCCAACATCAAACAACAGAGGCAAAAAACATTGTGACTTAATTAAACTAAAGCACTGTTTTCCTTCCCACAGATGTTTTCTAAAATCGGGGGGGGGGGGGGCTGAGGTTATTGTAGGTCTGATCCAATTCTATTTTGAAAATTAGCACATTATCACGTGCCAGTAATAACCATTTTTTTCATGTTATGAAGGAACCGAAATAACAATCTTAATTTCTCACCTTTTGTTCAGAGCATACAATGATCATATAAATACGCTTTCTGCAATAAATGCATCACTCTGTAGAGCAACGATTCAGTACTATGACAACAATTCACATATTACTTCACTAAAACTACATTTGCTTCCTTGCCTGCCTTCAAGTGATCTTAATAGCAATGGAATGGGTTACTAGCAAGAAGCATCAGATGGAACATTAACCTTCTACTTAAGGTCCAGATTCAATATTCTTCTCAGCATCTTTAAACATCATGCCCTGCCTTGCCAAAATCAAGACTGGTATAAATATGTGCAGATGTTCAAGCATAAATGGCATGGGCTAGAATAGCACCCATGCTTTAGAACCAGTTTCTCCTCTTGTTATATTTGGCTCTTTTCATCCTTTCATTTTACAACTTCTTAAACTATTATATTCAACTCTGCCAATAGAGAAGAATATTTGTAGCTCAGGGTTGAAATGAGAAGTCCTTGGTACTCTCTAAGCTTGGTTGTTTTCTTGCAGAAGTTTCATTACCAAAACTAGATAACACTATCATGGTCACTAGCACTGATGATGTTACCTAGTTTTGGTAATGAAACATCTTCAAGAAAACAGCCAAGCACAGAGAGCACCCAGGATTCCTTATTCCACTCTGCTTTAAGTGCAAGTTGACTGCAGGCATCTATTTGCTTCTCTGCTTTCAGAAATTAAAGTTTGTTGTACTTGATTTTTTAAAAAAGAACTGAGAATCAGTACAATGCACTCTAGAGTAAACCTACATCACATCCTTCTATTTGCCTCATAGTTGTTAAATCCAAAAATTACTGTCCAGATAACCCATTCAGTTCAAATTTCACATACTCTGCAACCTTGCCTTAGAGAACATCATGTCCCATACACCATGTGATTCAGAATGGCATCTAATGTGAGAGCTTCCAAGAAAAGACTGCTAAGCCTTTTTCCTCAGTCTAGTCATAAATACATGACAAGGTTCATTTTGCACTTGCTATGAAGTCTCAAGTCTGTTACATTCAATACACCATTTACATGAAGTTAAAACGTTATCAATACATATATTCCAAAATTTAAATTATCAAATATCAGAATTAACATGGGAGATTAGACTGGGAAATAAAAACAAAAACAGAAAAAGGGAATGCCAAATTTCAGGACAGAACTTAAAAAGTGAACTAATATTAGTCAGTCATCTATCCTTATATAACATTAACATATATTCAAATAAAGATGGAGAGAAGGAAGTTTATCAAGATTTATTCTGCTAATGGCCAAAACACAAAAAGACTAATGAGATGGAAACAACTGTTATAGGAGCCAACCTGGAATAAATGTATTTAAATATCCCAAACATATTTATGTACAAGTGCATTTTACCTGGGCCTTATTCCCCAAGTCCAGTATAGCAGATAGGATTGCAATAAAATTTTAATATATGGGAATAGTATAGATACATTGTGGAAAAAGTATGTTTATTTTATATGCCCTAAAATCAATTATCAATTGTTTATGAAATATCACTAAATAAAAGAATTTTCAAAATTCATTGTTTAACTAGAGAGCCAGTTTGATGTAGTAGTTAAGACACTACTAGATTAAAAACCAGGAGTCCATGAGTTCTAGTCCTGCCTTAGACACAAAGCCAGCTGGGTAATCATGGGCCAGCCATATTCTCTCTGCTCTAGGAAGCAGGCAATGGCAAACCACTTCAGAAAAACCTCACTAAGAGAACTGCAGGAAATCTTTGACCAAGAAGTTGTCAGATTGATTTGAAGACACCAAATTAATAAACAAATAAATAAAAATCCTCAACTGTCACTTAAAATGTATTTGGAAAGTTTCAATAAGAATTCAATTTGTGTAGATCTACAGAACACTGCACTTGGTCTTTATAACCAAGTACATTTTTTATATAAAATGCTTGTTTTATACATTTAAATATTTGTCTTTTATCTGTTTGGAGAAAGTCAAGAAATTGATGAAAAGGAGATTACTACCCATTTGCCTTAGAGTCTTAGTTTTCCCATGCCACTTTCGTAGGTAGTATTAAAACAGCATGATTTTTCTTCCATTATATCTCAAGTCACTATATTAGTTATATAAGGAATCAGTGCATTCACTTTTAACTACTTAAACAAGAACCTTGGGTCCTTATAAACTTTAGAAAACTTCCATACATCAAAGCACTGAAGGACCAGCACTAAACTTTATAAAACATGCAATTAACTAATATTAGAAAAAACATGGCAATGTACAGTACAGTCTTAAAACTGACAGGCTTTGTTATAGAGGAGTTGAGTCTGTTTGAAAAGAGAAGGCAAGGCAAAGTACCATATTAGCCAAATTGCTTTAACAACTTCTATTAATCACAGTCATTTAACAAAGAAAAGAAATACCGTAAGAAAACACAGTACCCAAGGCAACATAACTGACCCTTCATCGACCTCTCTCTTTTAGGCAATCCATGATCAATCACAGTTCCACCGACTAGCTCAGTCCGCAATTTATCCCTCTGCTGAAAAAACAAACCGACTCCTTCCTTTCCACACCCATTGCCCGCTACCCCAAATATAGAGAGCGGCATGTCGACTCACGCAGCTTTCCCAATTGACCCCCACCAAACATTTCCCCACTCACCCGCGTCCATCCTGCCCCCGCCCTCTTAAGCTCGGGGGGCCCACGGCTGTCTCCTGACTGACACAGATCACCAAAGCGGCGCACTTTATACTTCTCATCTCATAGCGCTGCATTCGCCCAATCGCGGAATCGTCCAGCACTCATCTAAGCGACGATTGGTTAGTTTCGGATGCAATGGTTTCTCCCGCTATATGGCAGGTGCCATTTTGTTGTACGGAGAAACCGATCGGCGCGCAAGATTAATTAAATCGGCTTTGCTTTCCTTCTGAAGCAGGAATTTTTTTTCGTTAATTACCATGTACTGCTTTCTATCCCTCGGAGTAGTTTAACTGACATATGGAATTTTCAGATATAGAAAGTAGAAGGGGGCCGCCATATTCTTGTACGGAGTATTAAATACCATCGACTTGACTCAATATGGCGCTCTCAAGTAATTCGCATCGTAGCGTGGTTTTAACAACATTGGCCCAACAACAGAGTAGCTGTTCTTCGCTGCTTCTGGTCTGGCTGACAGTGAGTCAATCGGTGAGATGCAAAGGGGATTAAGGAGAGTTGCGGTTGATGGTAAACGCCGCGTCGCTCATATACTGTACCACCGAAGGCATGTGGGGTGTAACTGAATGACAGCTTCTTCCGTACGGAAGTTACTCTGCAGGGTGTGGCGAGACAGCTGTGTAACTTGCTTGGCTTCGCCATCTTGTTGTACGGCTGAAGGGGGGACGGAGAGGGGGGTGAGGCAGGGCCGCCCGTGCGGCCTCCAGCGATGGTGATCTGTTGCGCGGCACTGAATTGCTCCAACCGGCAGGGCAAAGGTCCCCGGGACCGAGTGGCCGTCTCTTTCCACAGGTAACCAGGGGGAGGGAGAGGAGCGGTCGCACCTGCCCGTCTCCTGCTTCGTACCTCGACGCGGGGCTTCTCGAGGCGCACCTTTTAGATCGGGTAGCCCGACGCAGCGCTTCCCGTTTCTCTTCCGTTCGCAGTTCTGTGACAGGCTGATGCCCCACGAAGCTAGCCCGGCTGCCCCCTTCACGTACCTTTGTTTCACTGGCCTTCTGGGGAGTTAGACGGTTCTTTCGCCGACTTGCATCACTCGTTGCTGCTCTTTCCCAGACAGGCCAAGTGAGCATCCCCTTAACAATAGGGGACTAACTCCCACCCCCAACAATAGGAACCAACTGCACCCCACACACACAGCCACACATGCACCTCAAAACCCATTTGTTGCCTTTCTCATCCTTCTTATTCTCTCCTTCCCCCTCCAAATTCTTTTGTTATCTGTGCCCAGTTTAAGATAAAATGGTGAGAGGAGCTGCAACTCCTGTGGAAATGATTGTACATGTTTTGGGCTAAAAATTCCTCTTTTTTTGTTTGAGAAGGGAAGGAAAGGACTTGCTTGGTTATAGTGACCCCCCACCCCTAATCCTCCACTGCCACTCTGCACCATGGTTTTGTAGTTGAAGCATTTCAGTGTTAAGATATGGCTCAAGTTTTAGCTCTGATTTTTACTTATTTTTTTAGTTATTAAATTTCATATGTGGGGCACAGATGCATGAGTAAGGCGTATTACTGTTGTTGACACGTTTACCTGTTCTGTCTTGTCTGAGTTTTGCAAGTGTACACCCACTGGAAAAACCAACTTTATTCAGTAACAAATCTGTCTGTAGGTGGCTTGTGGAGCAACCCGCTTTCATAAGAAAAAAAGCTGATGGTTGATTTTCCTGTCACATCCTAATCTGATTTGCTCTGAGACGTGACATATTTGCCAATCCTTGCAAGAGATAGATTGTATTCTAGAAGTATCAACTGAATATGGATTGGGTTTTTTATCCAATATATACAGTAGTATGCGGATCCTTATTTAAACTAGAAAAGGAACACATTACAGCTATGAGAAATAAGCAAAAAAATGACAGTACTGTTCAGTATACTGTTAAAACAAGAAATGTCATATCTGCATACTCTATGTATAACCATCATCTCATTTTATTGATTTATTTAGCATACAGCAGAAAAAGAACTATATCTTTATTGTTACAGTGGATTGTTCCTAATGTTTCTGATATTGGTGTTAAATGCAGACATTTTAAGAATTCAAACATTCAATAGTAGCCATTATTTCCTATCTAAGATTATTTTTTAAAAAATGTGAAAGTGTTTCAAAGGTGAAAATATGCAAGATTAATTTAATTCAGTTGAAGAAATTTATATGAATTTAAGATAAGGGTTGGATGCTGGTTAGTGACTTTGCTTAAAGTTAAAAGCATCAAATGAGATGCATGAGATGCATCTAGAAATTCCCAAGTAAGGACAATGTCTGGGCTCTGTTTGCTACTCAAAACATTTTCAACATAGGAGTTTGATTCAATTATTACGAGTAGTGAGTATTCTTTGGGTCCCAGATTTTTCTTCTGCAATTGTCTTGTGATTTATTTTTTTGTGCATGTGAAATGAATTTATATTTTTGAAAAATATGTGAGCTATTTTAAAATATGAGTTTATTAGAAATAACCATTGGTTTCTAATGAACTGAAGAAATCTATGGAGAGTTTCCTATGTAATTATTTGATATGCACTATCATTATTTTTGCTTGTCTCCATATTTTAAAAATGGCTTATAGTATTTGATTGTGTCAATTGTTTATTTTCTGGGACCAAGGTGGGATGGACTGATTATATAAGGTTAACTTCTTCAAGAATTCTTTTCATTGATACATCTTTTTCCTGTTTCTTTGCTGTCAACTGAATCTTGCATTGTTTTCCCATCTAAACCAACTTTGTTTAGATGTATTGTTTGCATTGTTCCCCCATCTAAATCACTCTAAACATCCCCCATCTAAAATGGAGTCATCTTTAAGAGTTATTGAGTTAAAATTGAATTATTTCAAATAATTTTGAGGTGAATTGTGACATCATCAAGCTTATGTTATGTGG
>JAOYMU010000002.1:27716494-27726593 GCA_025802295.1 Psammodynastes pulverulentus
GCCCCTTGCTAAAAAATTTGAAGCCCACCCCTGCATACAGATATTCATGTGACAAGATACCAAGAAGAAACATTTTCTAGCAATAACATAGGTGGGATTATATATGTGACTGATAATTAATAATTTAATAAGACTTAAAATAACTATTTGTAAGGAAGACAAGTACTTGAGGACACCTACCTTTCTTATTTCATCAGCAGTCTTTCCTTCGCTACCCATCAAGATCAAGGCTAATGTTATTTGCGCACCGATTGGGCATATAATGCAATTTTTCCCATAGTTCTCCTTCAGTTCATGTTTGAAAAGGTTTACAGCAAATCTCTGATGACCCTCAATAGGGTTTTTCATGGTGGAGCTAATAGTACCTGGAACAGTAAAGAAATGAGATCAATCATTTGTACTGACAAGAGGTAGTAATGGAAAAATGAAAAATACCAGCTAATCTGCTGCATGAATAAATTATACTGAATCTTTTACAGCTTAGACCTTCCCTTTTCATTGTCTACATTCACACTAATGTGAATATGGGCCAAATAAATATATCTGAACCTTAAGTATCTATATATTTTTGAAAATTAGAATTCCTAAGCATTCAAGGCACTTTTCAAGGAATTATAGTTTATCATTAAGTTTGAACTAGCAAAAGTCATGATTAGCTTGAAATCTGGTTTGTATAAAAACACCACTCTATCCAAATTACAGTTTTGCTTCCCATGTTCCCATATTGATTTTTTTAATTTTAAAATTATTATTATCATTATTTTACATCAGGATTTAATGATTCCAGGCTCTGTAGGAGCCAGACTCTGTAGGATCTTTCAGAGCAATCTCCAGCAATGTCCTCACTTTTATGTGGTTTTAATTTTAAATCAAACTTAATGATTCTAATTGTTAAGTTTAATTGCTGTCAGTCTCACCTCTAAGGGCAAAATAAATTATTACTGCTGCTTAACTTTTGCTGCTTAAAAATTGGAAATAGATGTGTGACATCTTTTCAAGGTTCCAATTTCCAACTATATAGCTCCAATTATATACCATATATGTGATTAAATTTCTTATGTATCTTAACAAATGAAAAATTCTGGTCCCAATTATGATCATAACTGGAAAAGAAATACATAATTTGTATAACAAGATGTCTATATACATTTCTTTTGAGTAAGTTCCATTAAAATATTAAAACTGGCTTAGAATTGCATGGTGTCCTCTAATTTTGATTTGCTATAACATAAAATTTGAGTTACAAAAATATTTAGCCTTGACACATTAAACTAGAAATGGATAAAAAGGGAAATATATTTACTTGATTAATTAAACACATTTATATGACTGCCCATATACGCTGAGTATGTCTTTGATCATATAACCAACAATTAAAACAATGTCATAATGTCAGGTGCAAGAAACCAGGAAGCAAGCAGTTCAAATGAATATAAGTTTATTGCATGCTAGTACTTTTTACAAGAATCTGAACTACTAATGGTCAAAGCAAATTTGCGGTAAATAAGAGTCAACAGAATTCAAGATGAGCTAGACTTAGATCTCTTGTGGGCATGAAGGGATTGAGACTGATGAAGTGTTTGACCCTGTCTCAGGGCTCAGCCTGATCACCTCCTATATCTATTAAAAACATTTTGAAAAATAAATAGAAACAAGAGTTCTGGAAGAATATCCATCTAAAAACACAATACAGCCATCCCATCACATGGAATTCTAATCTACATACAGTTCATCTACTGTAGAATACACAGTTCATAACTAACAGATGCCGCTTTCAAACTGCTGTTATTGCTAGAAAAAAATGGTAAAATTCAATTGGAACATACATTTCTTCGACTTTAATATATTATTTAGCATATTAAACTAAATGTTATTGCATTCTTGAACAATGGAGAACAGGTTTGATCTTGTATTTGACATCCTTTCAAGTACTTGAATAGTGCTTTCATATTTTCTCTGTTTCTTTAAAACTAAACTGACCCAATTATTTCTATCTTTCTTTTAGATTGTGATTTCTAGTACCTTGATAGTTATCATTGGTCTTCTCTGAACATGTTCCAGTTTCTCTGAATAATTCTTAAAGTATGATATCCAGAATTGAACACAATACTTGAAGTGGGGTGTAACCACTCAAAATAAGGGGACGCGAAAGTCCCATGATTTGGAGGCTACTCTTTTTGTTGTAGCCTAAAATTTTTGGTATCTCCTTGATGACTTATAACCAGTTTAGAGCATTCTAGAAATTTCTTATATATAGTCAATTCAAGTATCCTCAATCTTTTGTCTGAATATTTGATTGTAGTTTCTGAAGAGAATTTTGTGTTTGATTCTACCGGTATTCAATTTAATTCTATTTTTATAGCCTGCTTTTCTAACTTATCAAAAACATTCTGAATTTTTAATTATGTATTTCTATATTAGCTATCTCATCCAATTCTTTGTCATTTTTAGTCTGTAGTTTGATCATATGCAGTTAATTGAATGAGAACCTTTGGGGCATAAATTCATTTGGGATTAATATTTGGATGACATTATCTTTTAAAAGATAAAGATGACACGATCCCTTAAAATCTAATTGTTGAACCGCTTTTTGAAAATGGTAGTTTCATAAAAATAACTATTGAGTAGATCAACATCTAAAACAGCTCAGCATCTTTATGAAATACTGGTTTTAAAAATGTAATGAATGCTACTTATGTCTATATATTATATCTAACTTTTTCAGAAGATTGAGATTTATTTAGTTTAAACCTCATCTATGCATTTTCATGATTCCAAGAAAGAAAGAAAAAAGAAATATATATATATATAGTAACTTTCTGCTTTTATGCTTCTTTGAAGGTTTCCATTAAAGGATTCAAAGCGGCTAATCCAGTGGTTGAAAGCAGTACAACGGGACAATTGGATTCCCACCAAATACTCCTTTCTCTGCAGTGAACACTTCACTAAAGACAGCTTTTCAAAACGGCTGGAAGACCAACATCGGTTACTGAAACCCACCGCCATCCCATCTATATTCCATATTTCTGAAACAAGGAGCAACAACAGGGGTTATCTCAAAAGAAAGAGAAAAATAATAACCCAGACTCTACAAAGAAATGGCAATCAATCAAATGAAAGAAGTGGGGAGGTAGTTGAAGAAACCTTATCATCTGGCGAAGACTTGCTTGTGGAAGGAACTAATAATATGGAGCACATGACTCTTCAAGCTGAAATTGGGTCAATGACTGAGCAGGGGGAGAATTTTCAGGTCCAACTTGAAGGTTCTCTCAGGAGGATTTTAGCAGATAACTTAGTTACAAAAGTTACTCAGCATAAGCCAGAAAAGCATTCTATTGAGGACCATTCTGAAGTGGTTATCCATCCAGGAAGTTTCAAAATCGATAAAAATGGTATATCAGAGGATGACTTCACACCTCCGGTGTCAGGTGCATGTAAATTTATTGGATCCCTTCATTCTTACAGCTTTTTCTCCAAGCATACCAGAGAGAAATCATCATTTCCAAAGGAACCACTAGAAAGAAAAAGGTTAAGGAGAAGTGTGGAATCAAACTGTGGTAACAACCCTGTGGAGCAGGACACTAGGTTTAGAGAAGCCTCCTCTACTTCTTCTCTTACTGCTATCCCCCAGAAATCTTCCCAAAGCATGTCTGCATCCCCTGCAGATCTGACCCCTAAACCAGCCACAGAAGCTGTAGTAGGTCAGAAGGGAGAGATTGATGCCAACCCCATGTCAATCAATGAGGTCATTATGTCTGCTTCAGGAGCATGCAAGCTCATTGATTCCCTTCATTCCTACTGTTTCTCCTCTAGGCAAAGTAAAAGTCAAGTGTGTTGTTTGAGAGAACAAGTAGAAAAGAAGAATGGAGAGCTGAAGCAGCTGAGGCAAAAGATCAGCCGCTCTGACAGCCAGGTTAGAAAGCTGAAGGAAAAGCTGGATGAGCTGAAGAGGATTAATTTCCCCTTCTTGAACAACCTGTTGTCCCAGGACTGTGGTTAGTATTCTCTGCACTTTCACAGCTGAAAAAAATTGATGGCAAAATATGCAGGTATCTAGCATAAAATATGATGTTTCTTTTTTTTTCTGTTCAAGAAAGATTCACACTTGCCTCTTGCCATAACTCTTTCTTTCAATACTATTATATTCTTCACTCCTTCCTCTATAACCTCCTCCAATTCTATTGTTCTCAAGATCTGGTCCTGCCTGCCCAGAAGGGAATCCCACCCATCACTGCCTTGTCTTAATTTTTAATTATACCAGTCGCACACTCCAATGTTCTACACTTCTCACCCATCAACAATCCCATGTTCTTTCTCCATCATTTGGCTTCCCTCAGCAGCCACTACTAGTTGCAGGAATCCCATCTAAATGTCCTCTAATTACCCTAATCCCAACCAAGATCAATTATATTTCCACACTCCCCAAGTAGACTCCACTCGTATCCATAATTGATGGAAAATACCACCCTTGACTTCTGACTCCCCAAATCTACTCTGATTATTTTCTGTGTTGCAACTGGAGAAGAGCATATATCCTTATCAACAGATCCAACCCATATACTCCACTTTTATTAACTTTTCCTTTATCCTCCTTTAACCTCACCTCAAATAGATTGTTTTTCCAAATAACTTTCCATAAGACCGATTCCATCTACCACTTTTCCAAAAGTAGCCAGTGGTCCTCACAGAATAGTTGAAGTCATGGTCATTTCCTATCTGTTTTCTCCTTGTTCAAAGGTGAAGGCAATCAAATGACCTCACAGAATAGTCCTTATGGATATACCCAGCCAAGTCAAATATGAGGCTTGAACAGGTAGCAACACTGGACTCTGCTTCTGCTGCCTATAATGCTCTGGGCCATCAACCCCATTTTACCAGTTGTCCCGCTTTCAGATCACTTTCACTGTTCTACTCACTCCTTGGATGCCATCAGTGTCTTCTACCATCTGGTGCCTCCAAAATTCCATTCTCAGGTTTAATTAATGTTCCCACCTAGATTTTCCTTTGTTGCATACAGTATAATCTCAATCTGTCTTTCTTCCCTTCCACTTTATCTTCAATTGAGTTCTTCCTTCTCCAATAAGCTGACATATTAATGCTTCCATCTTCTCATCTACTCATAGTTCACAGCTCACTTTCACTAATCTTAATTTTTTTTTCATTTCATGCTGCTGTGCAGATACTCCCTCATTATTATTAATATTTTTTCATATTTAAATTCCAGAGTTTAATATCCTTTCATTAGTATAGCATTTCCTAAGAGATAAAATTAATTCTGTTTGAACTGAAGGCTTGGCTGTCAAGTGATGGATGCCAAAAATATAACTCAACCAGATGAATTACACCCAAAATGGAAAAGAAATAAAAGATGCAATGCTATGGGCAACAGCTATCGTTACAGAATCTTGCAAGTCTTGAATATGTTGTCACCCTCCTTCACTTTATCTTGTTGTGAACTGGGGGGCTTGTTTTTTCAAATTAGTTTCTTGGCCAGTCTCAATCCTCTGTCAATCAATCTAGTTTCTTGGTAGTGACTCTTCCTCCTGTCCTTCATATCCATTTCCTATGCTCTTTACAAGTAAACTCTGTATTCAGTAATGCAGATTTACTAAAGCCTGAAAACAGGGCCAGATGATGTGGGCCTGTATCCTTCCAGTTGGGAATTGGCAAATCCTGCCTTTTACTCCTAATATTGAGATTATCAGCACTAGGGACCAAGGGTTTTTTCCTTCAATAGTGATTTAAAACAGCAGTTACTCTTGACGAATGTGGATCAAAAGAAAAAGATGTTTGAATTGAGGTCAGAATGCTTTCCTTGCCTGCATTCCAAGACCTCCTAATGGTAGGTAGTCTTTGTCCCAATTTCAATTATACCGCTGATTATAGCTATTGTCCCAAAGAAATCTATGAAAGCCATGCACTTTAAGTTAAAAGAACAAGTGTTACATTTGAGATTGTGATGGAAACATTTAGCATTTTTATATAATGTGAGTTAAGCACCAAAGAATTGACCATTGGACTGTTATGATTTGGCATTATGATAATCCCTATTGGTGTAATTTTTAATGATCTACTAAACTATGGCTTTAGTTATTTTATATGTGCTACACCGAAGAACATATTTCATACTTTTGAGGGACGATTACTGTTACTTATTACTTGTTTAATGAGACTAAAAAACACAGAGATATATTTTTGTTATTCTGTAGGAGAAATTATGTACTCATTTCTTTTGTGTTGGAAAGCAATTGTTGCCAGCCTTCAGATTTTTATATAATGTTTATTCTGAATGCCTAATTTCTTATCTAATCCTTTTAATTTATTTTTAAAATAGGACACAATTTAATAGGAGCATGTTGTCAATTTATTTAACAAAATTTAAATCCTTCTTCAATCATGATAAATACAGGGGGGAAAAACCCAAGGAAATACATTCAAAAGAAGAAAACATGGATAACATTTAAACCAGATAGTCAAGGCATTTTGAAAAAACTAAGTGTCAGAAACAAACTGGATCAAATTGTTAATGGATTACATATTACTTAGAAGATCTGCACTGACTTTCATCTTTTTCTTGTCTTGGCTCAAGCAGAATTAAATTACAACAGTGCATTGATGTTTCTGCATGATCTGCCTATTGATTTCATATTTAAGCTAAATAGCATAGGATGCAGGATAGAACTCTGCTGCATCAGATTTTTCCTTCTGAGAAACAGGTAGACAAGGTCAGATAATTAATGAAGTTTCTTAGCATAAATATTTTCAAAGGCCAGTTGCTCTGTTTTCCCTTTATATACATTTCTCCTTGGGGGGAAAATGTCAGGTAGGTAGAACTAAATCTGCTTCACAATCGTCTTGATGCCTTTGATGGGACATGGGACAGATCAACTGTTTTGCCCCCTGCCCTCATGTCTACCTTCAGAGGGTAGTGCACAAGTATTGAGTTCTGGTTGTAAGAACCAGTTGTTAAAATGACAGACTAAAATGATGCACCTAATACAGGTCCTGTTTAGCTCCAGTGATAGTGGTGTTTTTTTCACACTTAATCTTTGGGCTGCTAGTCTCTATGGATTAGCCTGCCAATCCGGCTGATGGGTGAGAGATCCCAGGCTGGTTGCTCATTTGGGCCACATCTTCATTGGTTACAGATGAGAGTAATAGTGGCTGGAAGTCCTGTGTGGCAGACAGGATCTCACTAAACCAGCCCAGCCCAGCCCACAGCCTCCTCAGGGGTTTAACAGATGTACGGTAACTGGTAAGATTTTTGCCCCTAATCACACTGTCCCATTGGAATACATTGCTGCCTAATGTAGATAATACCCCTGAGCTTGGAGAAGGATTCAGTATTTGAGCCTAACCCTGGTCATGTGCACCTGTTTTAGGCTAGTGCCATATTGCACTTTCCAAACAAGAAATCTAGGAACTACATTTATACTATATTGGCTACAGTTACCTGATGCTACAGTTTAAATCTTGTGAAAAGAACCCACAGGGCTACATTGCCTTTTTAATGTTCCCTAATTAGATTATAACCCTAATTAGGTTTATAACTGTTTATATTTTACAGATAAAGGAGAATATTTGAAACTCAGGGTTGAATGAGGGATCCTTGATGTTCTGTGAGCTTGGTTGTTTTTTACTGATATTTCATTACCCAAATTAGGTGACATCATCAGTGCAAGTGATGATGGACTAGCATTGATGGATGTTACCTAGTTTGGGTAATGAAATATATGCAAGAAAACAACCAAACTCGGAGAGCACCCAGAACCCCTAATTTATGCTTGGAACATAAATTTATTTTCATATATCACTGATAATGAACTGTAATATTGTTGAGGTACATTTTCATTTGCAAATGTGTATAAGCTGCCACCATTTCTATTCCTTGTTTACTTAGCGTATAAAAAAGAAAGCCTGGCAAATTGGATTTCACTAGCAAAAGAACTATTTAGTCATGCTAACATTTCTCAGTCTGGCTTTTAACTTCCTCCTCCTTTGCTTCTGCTCTGTTTTACAAGCTGAATACGATACTGAATGCTTGCTTTTGTTGTATGGGATGCTAGAATGTGCCTTATCTTTATGAAAGAGAGCAGAAGGAACCAAAAAGAATTATGAGTCACAGTCTATGCTCAAGTTTCACATCAGTTCTGCATAACTTATTAAACTTGACTACAAATCCCAGAAAACACTGCAGTAACCTTTATAGAGTCCAAAGATTGTTTCCTGTTTTGTCTTAGATTGTTGCAGCTTTTCATGGAGGCTAGGGAAAGGATTAGTGAGCTTAAGTAAGCAAGCTATAAATAATACTCCAAAATATGGCCAGCAGTGAAATCCAAACAGGTACTGTATAAAATAGTTACTTTTTAAAATTGAATATAGAGATATGTTGAATGTTTTATGTACTGTATATTAAATGACACTGCTGATTTCTATTCTTTTCCTTTGCATGTAGAAAACATTTCAATCAGGAGTGCTGCACAGACACTAAAATCTATGATGATTCCATTTGTGCTGGTTGTTGATTGTTTCTGAACCCATTATGGTACCAAAAATAAGAAAATTCCAGATTTACACACTTTCTCCCACTTTGTTAATGTTAAGTTAATGTTAAGAAGGGACCAGGAAGTTCCTATATGTCAATGTTTGTTTGTGGTGGCAAGAATTTGGCTAACATTCAGCTCAATTTCCAGGGCACGATTGCAAACAAAATATTGTTGTATTCAAGATACATACACACTTAAAAATGTATATTATATTATTATTTTTCTGTGACTGATCATTTCTCAGTAATTAAGTCCTCATAAATACTGTAATACATAATAAGCTTTTAAACTCTTTTTATTTTTATACTATTTACTATTAATAACTGCGTCTAATAGCATAACTATTAGATGAACTATTCAGAAGAGGATTATGAAGTTGATAGGTCAATTGAAACATTTATGTTTACTAGTTTTCCACTATATCAACAAAAGTAGTTCCATGAGTTTTGCCTTTTCAAAATACATACAATCATCATATAATTACAAGATTGTAGTAGATAGGTATCAAAAATTTTAAAATCATGTAACCATACTAATTTATTGGAAAACAATATACATTCAGTGAAATTATGCACTCCTTGAAACTGTTCAATTAAGTACTATTACAGTACCGGTATTTGTAATGTAAAACAAGAGCTTTGAGTTGCACCAAACAACATTTAGTATAGTACTAAAAAGAGGGAGAGAATGAGCAAGGAGAACTGGCTTAGGCACTGTTTGTATGTGGCTTTTGGAGAAGGCTACTGGTTAATCATATGTAACATTTTGTTTCAGATCAGTTTTCTCAGGAAACTATTTATATTTCACCATTGTCTTTGGTTTAATTCAAACCAAAAAATAAAAATAAAGCTTCTTGCAGGATTAGGTTGGGAAATAAGTTAAATTATGACACAGAAGAATAAATCAAGTTGTCTGTGAGCAAAATGGTTTGGAACAACTCTATTAAAAATGTATCTTTTGGTTTTTAGACCAATTTTTATATTTAATTGTATGAATCATGATATAATTTTTTTACTGCATGCCAACATATTTAATAAGTTTTCTATTCCTTTATTTGTTCCACCCACAAAAAAGGGGGAAAATACCCAGAGCTGGTTGTGTACTTATATGTCAGTACTCAGCTGCATTAAAATATCTGATTTCTCCATTAATGTTTGTGGGTAGCTTTCACGTTTATCCCTAGGGAGATTTAAAAATAGTTTTAAGTGTGATTGCAAATTGCTTACTCAAACAATAGCATAGTTCGTTTTATCTCTTACATCCTTTTCTGCATTCATTGTTAATAGCCATTCTATTCTATTAATAGCCAATACATTCTATTGTCCTTCACAGACTGTTTTCATTTTTCCCCTTCTGATCCCTAAAAATCTAAAGCCATGGAGTTGTTAGTGACTTAGTTGCCCTCTTCATTCCCTCCTTGAGTTAGTGTATTTTGTTTATGTGTAGGTATGTGTCAATGAGAATGTATGGAAGGGTAATAACAGATAACAGATAATCAGAGTTGGAAGGGATCTTGTAGGTCATCTAGTCCAACCCCCTGCACAAGCAGGAGA
>JAOYMU010000002.1:27730719-27744093 GCA_025802295.1 Psammodynastes pulverulentus
GGAATTTTCTTTTGGTACAGTTAGGGTTTACAAATAAAATATTGCATTCAAAGGAAGATTGCAGATTCTACTTCAATGCAGCCCAAATTTCAAATCTGATAATTACTTTATGATAGTAGTATAGTAGAAGAATCACTACCTCCTTAATGCTAAATGACCAATGATGAATCTGTAGTTCATGTCCAAATGCGACTTGTTAGTCCTTTGCCCCTATACTTGAAGCCCATACGGATGGAAGTCCCGATTTCCCAAAATAACCCATGCAGAAGATAGTGTTCATAAATGAAATGCAAGGGAGATGCTGGAACCCTTATTTTAAGAGTGAACAACTGAATCATTCCTTTCCTACCTCTACTTCCCTCTTCAGAGAATTCAGAGTTTTGAGTGTTGGGATGAGTCAATTTTCCTTTTCCGAATTCTTAAAAAACCAAATGACCTTTAAAATGGTTTTGAAAAAACAGCCTATATTTGATCAGTGTTTACAAATGGTGACAAACCAGATGAGGGCAAATGGACCCAGGAAGTTAAAAAATGCACTGGTTGGGCAGGTTTCAAATCCAGGGACTGGATCCCCCCCCCCCTTTCCCTGGTGCTAGCACTTTCCTCTAGGACTGAGTTTGGGAATCTCTGGAAAGTCAAATTATCACTGGAGATGCACATGATCTTTGTTTAGAAAGATGCACAGATTTGGCTGGCATTCAACTGTCTTATTGTGGAGAAAATAGCATGACTTCAGTTGTACATGTTAAAAAATCCAGAGTATAGCTAGTGCTGCAGAAGGTTATAGCTAGAAACATGTTGGCTCTAAAAATAAGAGTATATTACTACTACTTTGCAAGCTTACTAGCTGCCAGCCCTAGTTTAAGATGTTGGCATTTATTTACACAGCTCTAAAAAGTTCTGAACCAGGTTATCTCAGAGCATTTTGCCTAATATCTACAATCTGAGATTTACTAAGGAGAGATTGATGACATTCCCATTTGTAAAAGATGAATTGGCAGAACTCCATAGTTTAATAAAGCCAGAGCTTGGAATAAACTTCCAACAGGCCTCTTTGGGCCTTTTGAAACAGTTAAATGTATGATTAACCATTCATTTCCTGAAATATGAACGGGCCCCTGAAATTGATTTAACATATTTTTACAAGGTTTACATTTCTAATGTTTTATTGTTTGCACATTTGAAATCTTCATGCTATTTTTGTATCATTGAAAGGCACCTTGAGCACCATGAGATGGTAAGGCAGTATGTACATCTAAATAAATGTATGTCATAGAATTCAATAATTATCAGAATCTTAGGAATGTACCCCAATAATCATGGCTAATCTGGATTGATATTGATTTCATTTGCCATACTCTCATGACGTTTGTGTGAAACTTCAGTAAGCATAGGGCACTTTGCTCCCCTTTCTCATGCAACATTTTAGACTTGCCATCAGTCAAACTCTAAATAACCACCAGTCTCAATATATTTCATTAGTTACCTTACCATACATAAAGTATGAAAGCTCTGTAAAAAGCCACATGCAGGTGGTTAACAGTGTGACTTGCTCTTTATTAAGCACATTGTACAAATCCAGCTTTTCTTTATCTAATCTGGAAGAATTACCCTGTTTGCTCCTTAATTCAGAGGATAATTCTTATAGTTCTTGTCATGTTGCTTGGTGATCATATATATAATATTTAAGAACATTTAATGCACATGTTTTCCTCAGATATTTCTTCTGTAAATCTAACTAGTTTTTCCACATCTTTATATATGCTTTATTTAGGGTTCTGATTGTATCTATGGTAACACATCTCACAAAATGTAGCAGTTTACACTACTTCTGCTCTGCAGCTGAAATATTCCATATTCCCTCACAATGTTATGTATTTTCAGAGTATGCTAAATATAGTTTTGAAGGGTCCTCCCACTTTCCACACTCAACATATATATTTCTTCTTTTAAGTGATCTTTCAAGCCTGCTCATCCCTGCATCAATTTAGCTTTTTAAGGACTCCTTCAGCGAACATATCAGCATATACAGTACAAATATTCTTTTTAAACCATAGAATGGTGGAAAGAAGTTGTATAAAGGAAGTTGAGACATTGTCCTACTTTCTATTCATCAGAATGGAACTAAATTTTCACTCATGGAAATTCCATTCCATTTCCTTCCTTGCAGAAGGAATATTGAGTAAAAAGAAACAGGCTAAGTCCAGAGGGAAAAAATCTCTTCAAAAATCCCCAAATGTATTCTTTTTGGAAAGGCAGTTAGGTAGCCACTTGGAATAGTGCTGATGCCACAAATCTAAGATCCACTTCTGACCACTTGACCAGAGCAGAACTATGATTAAGTGATTACAAAGAGTTCCAGAATCATGTTCTTCATGCTCTGTTGTGTTATTTTAAGCCACAATAAATCAACCTCTTCAAAGTGTCATTTCATTATATACAGTGTTCAAATTCTGTTTCAATGGTTTAATACCAGAAGCGGGAAGCTTTGCTGTTTTCACAAATTTCAAGGATAATCTTCATTGCTAATCCCACTCCCATTTACCAGCATTTTGCATACTGCAAGTTACAAAATAGAAACAAAAAAAATGAGTTGGAGTATCTTTTAAGATGTTTATACACTTCATTGTGTATACACAGTTCTTTATTTGCATTTAGGCATCAAAGCAGGCTTAGATTTTCTTCTGTCATGATTGTTATCATATATGGGCTACCGTAGAACTGAAAACAAATCACACAATTTGCCAATTGCACCTTATATTAAAATGTTGTATGCTCCAAATAGGGTATCTTTTTGCTGTATTCTAAAAATTGTGGCGGTTGATGTCTCTGGATCCTTTTATTCAACATAAACATAGCTTTAAACACACACACACACCCAACCTTATATTTTGGTGCCTCAGATGTGAAAATACAAAGATGGATATGTAGATTGGCACCTATGAGGTATAATCCTAGTTTAGTTTCTTAGACTGGAAGTGGCATTTAAATTAAATTTCAATATATTGGAGAAACCCCTCCCTTCTTTATTTAGCAATCATTAACTAAGAATTTAGAATCCAGAATGAATAATACTGTGAAGATCACAATGGAAAATACAAAAAGTTTAGGATACAGTTTTCCTCTTTGCACAACTCCAAATCTGCTTCCTCGTCTTTTTAGTACATTAAAATGTGACACAATTTATAAGCAATAAACTGAGTGGCACGTTCTTCCATTGCTCAGCCTTGTGAACAGATTTATGCAAAGATGCTTGGTATAGGACATGAACTGAAAAAAGGCTTCCCATTGCTGAAAAAGCGTAGAGAAAAGTCATCTTTTTACTTCTTCACTGTGTCTCTTTGTCACTGAGAAGAAAATGGAACTTCTTTTGATAATTAGATATCATCTTTCTGGCAAGAGCACAAAAAAGATGGCTTTCAAAAAGTGGCCAAAATTACAAATGGCAGCCACAAGCCAATGGGAGCGGAGGTTGGGATCAGTATTCACTACACATTTTGTTATGTCTGCCTGTGGTGGAAAAGAAAAAGAGAATCAGCATTTTTGCATATGTTATAGACTGAGTACTAATAGAGCTTTGCATGGTTCCTGCCAGATTGCACGTGAAGGATTTATCAAAATCCCTAAAACACTTCCATCAATCTGAGCTTTGGAAAACTTGAATAAACCTCCTATTGGAAACCTTGAACTTTTCTCAATTCACTTCTGAATACTATCTCAGAGATTTAAATTTTCAGGGTGATGGTGGCATGGACAGGCACTAGGGGAGTATAGGTGGAAGAAAAAGCAGCAGAAGCATGAGTGCTTCTGATGTCATGATGGCTTTCCCATTGACTTTGCTGGTGGGAAACCAGCAGAGAACATCAGAAGCTATGGCCATGTAACAGTGGGAATATTGTGATGACCAAAACTCCAAGCACCAACAAGTCCTGCTTGTTCAGTGCCTTCAGAACTTTGAATGGTTGTTGACTGAACGGTTATAACCCGAGGATTCATTTAGTGACTGTTCAAAGTTTCAATGGCACTGAGAAAAGTGACTTATGACCAGTTTTCACACGGCAATTGTAGCATCCCCACAGTCACATGATCAAAATTCAGATGCTTGGCAATTGACTCGTTTTTATGATGGTTGCAGTGTCCCAGGATCATGTGATCCCCTTCTGACAAACAAGAATCAATGGGGAAGCCAGATTCACTTAATAACAGTTTGACTAATTCAGAGGTCAGCAACCTGAGGCTCTGGAGCCACATGTGGCTCTTTCATCCCTCTTCTGCGGCTTCCTGTCTCTCAAAATATGCATCACAACTGCCAATCTGCGACACCTGCCAGCATTTGATTTATTTTCAACCCCTGGTAGGCCAACCACGGATAAGCCAAAGAAAAGTTTCAGAAAAAACCAGAATCTTTAATTCAACTGTATATGCTAGTTTTGTGGCTGCTCAGGAAATAGTCAGGCATGGGAAGGGTTTTGTGGCTCCCAGTATTTTATTTTCTGTGGGAAACAGGCCCAAATGGCTTTTGAGTGTTTAAGGTTGCCGACCCCTGGACTAATTTAACAACTACAGTGATTCACAACAGGTCATAAAATGGGGAAAAATCACTTAACAAATGTTTCACTTAGGAACAGAAATTTTGGGTTCATTTGTGGTTGTACGTCGAGGATTACCTGTATAAGACTGTACAGAATCAGCTCTATCTCCTTGTGCAGCATTATACTATGGCCTGATCTCCTAGCCACTGAAAATGGCAATTCAAAAACAAGGGGCAGGCAGGGGTATCTTCCAAGCTATCACAAAGTATCTGCCCGATGTAGAAAGGTGCCCTGGAGCACGTATCTACACACATCAAGTGACTAGTAACTGGCCAAGGTTTCCTATTGTGTCATTACTTCTCTCTCTTAAAAGCACAACTTCCTATAAGCAATGATCACAACTGACCAGTACCAAATTAAGCAAATGAAATGAGGCTAAAAACTTGAGAAGAAAGGCAGCCACAGTCCCAATGCATCAGATTCAAAGCTACATGGATATATAGTCAGAATTCAAACCAAGGATGGCAAAAAATCCTGACAAAGTTTTATTAAAGGAGAATTTTGTCCTCCTGTGAAATATCCATCTAATTTGATTCCTGCCAGTAACAGTCTCGGTGGCGCAGTGGTTAGAGTGCAGTACTGCAGGCTTCTTCTGCTTACTGTCAGCTGCCTGCAATTTGGCAATTCAAATTCCACCAGGCTAAAAGTTGACTCATCCTTTCATCCTTCTGAGGTGGGTAAAATGAGGACCCAAAATTGTTGGGGGCAATATGCTGACTCTGTAAACCATTTAGAGAGGTTACAGCATAGTGCTGTAAAGCACTATGAAGTGATATATAAGTCTAAGTGCTATTGCTATTGCTAACAGTCCCATAGCTTGTCCTCTCACACTTTTAAGGAAGGTGTAACTCTACAGGACCACTTACCCAGCCTCCTCTCCTCTTCATCCATGTCACCAAAGACTTACGTACAAACTCTCCCAAACAGTCCACGATGGTATGGACCATGGCTGGCTGGGCATGTCTCACACAATCCACAGCAAGGCCCGCTGCCACAGCATAGAGAGATGCAATTTTACCCCATGTTATTCCTACAGCAAGGGGGGGGGGGAAATCAAACATAGTTGGCACAGAGCTGGCAGGAAAATGGTGAAGTTAGGTAGCTATAGCCTATGTGTTTAGCTAACCTCCTCAGGCAAGTATTTTGCATTGTTCTTTCCCCTCGCCCCCCTGTCATCACACACTAGACCAGGGGTGCCCATACTTGATCCGTTTGCGAGCTACCAAGAGCAGGAAAGGGAAGCACTCGTCCCCAGCCTTCCGCGCATACGCACTCTCTCCCCCCGCTTCTACGTGCGCTCCCCCCACCCTTCTGCGCATGCGCACACTCCTTTCACCGCCCTCCCCACACTTCTGCGCATGCGCACACTCCTTCCCCCACTCTTCTGCGCACGCTCCCCACACTCACCATGAGATCTACTTTCAGTCCCTTCGTGATCGATCGGTCGATTGTGATCGACCATTTGGGCACCCTTGCACTAGACAGTTCAGCTGGATAGGCTTGCAGACAGATTCTATACCAAATTATGTGTACACAATTTATTTTCACATTGTCTGGCAACTGTTGTTCAGTGTCACTTGCCCAATTGGGATATTAACATTGCCTATCTTGTAATCATTCCCCAGGGATAGGCATTGACCTTTGGATCAGAGCAATTCTTTAAAGATTCCAGTTAGATGAGATGCCATTCACCCAATTATGGGGACAACTTCTAAAAGTATACATAAATGTATATAATATCCTGCTTTGGTTCTCTCCTCGTGTGCTTTCTCCAATAAGAAATCTGGACACGTGCAATTGCTAGGGCCTACTCTGGATTCTGATATAGAGAAGAGTTAAAGTTATCAAGGGACAGCCCAATCTCCATTCTCACCCTCTTCCACCATCTCAATTTGCTTTTAAACATTTATTTACAAAATTGCTTATTACATAAATGAGATAACAGCTGATTTGGATTTTACAGTAGGATATATTTTATGTAATGCCACCAATTAATATTCATTCTCTTAACAAATATAAAGCACAGTACAGCAGATACAGTGTCGCCTCGTCAATGAGAGGGGTGGTAATAAACAAACAAGCATTGTCTTACAAATGAAAGAGCTAAGCCCAGGCTAAGGCCAAGACACAACAACATTCTAGATAATGTCAGCCCAATGTAAAGCATTTCAGGCACAGGTGAGGGTTGCCAAAATTGTTGTTTTCATTATTTAAGTTTTTTTAAACGTTATAGACATTAACACCCAAGAACAGCATTAGGGTACAATCTTATTTCCCCAATAATTCAGAAAATTAACTTTCATCAGTACTTCAGAAGAGAACAGAACCAAGAAATGTTATTTAACCAAAAAAGAAATATGTAATAGAAATGTATTTCATCATTCTGCATTCTACATCCTGAAAATTAGAAACCTACTGAAGTATGAAGAATTTTCTTTTCATGTGTTAGAGCAAAAACTAAGAGCAAAAACTAAATCAGTAGATGATTTAATGATATCTGACTGATCTACATCTACATTATTCACACATGACTATCAATTAAATAATATAATATAATTCCTCATGGTCAGGGTTTAATTTGTTGCTTAAGGCTTGAGTATCATAAATACAAATGATTTTGATATTTATTTTTTCTTTGTTCTTTCTTTTTTTTCTTGCCACACTGCACTCATTTTCTGATTGATTTCCTATTTTCCTGCATTATTATTATTTTCTTTTGTTATTGTTAGGTTAGGTTAAAAAAAATACATATCTTTTTAAAGGATTATTTCTAAATAGTGATTAATATGCCAGCATAACTTTGCTGCAGCATGTTTTTTAAATGTACACATTATATAAAGCTGCAATATGGTTAATAAAAAAAGAAAAATTGTAGGCCAGAAAAAAAATAGAAGCCAGTTATCCCCAAAGAGTTATTTCTACAGATAAAATTAGTATCTGATTGTAATGATTACACTAGAAGTTCACAATTTGTTTCAATAGGTTTTTTTTTTAATGTATCTCTTAGTGGAGGCACATGTAGAATTTCTGACCCCCAGTGGTCACAAAAGTTGTCAGCCGGGGAATTTTTTACACACACACGCACACCATTTTCCTTAAAATTTCTGGGAAGAGGAAGAACCCCCATCTTTTCCCTCCCACTGACCCTGCTTACATAAAGTGCGCATAAATTGCTTGCTACTTTGCCTTCCCTTTGTCCACCCACATATAACAGGCAGTGGGAGCAGTTGCAAACTGCATCTAATAAAAATGCCACTAGGTCAGATTCCAGCTGGGCAAAACTGTCATTCTTTACATAAGCATCTTCTGAACAGCTGCAAACAAGAAATCAGCTTGGGGAACAGGCTCCGTATAGTTCAAAGGAACTGGTTCTAAAACCAACCTCTATTGCAAAACGAGAGAGCAGAAAAACAGCTGATCCTGCTGAATTATTTTTTAAGAGCAGACAGATGAAAGCCATCTGTCGAGCTGAGGTATGTAAACACCAAATGGAGCAAAACAGAGAAAATAAATGAGAACTGGTCCCCTGCTTTGGTCTCCTAGATGCTGGAAAATCTCCAGGAAACCATGTGGATAAGCGTCTGGTCAGTTTCTGAGCTCACAAAACTACACTTCCTTTCACTTGTACAAATAAACCTATCCACTTGATGATCAAAGTGCACAGGCTTTCTATTCCAGTCCAAAACAAACTTGTGATGGACTCTATTACAAAAAGGGGGTAGGGAGAAAAACTGAATTAGTCTGTGTTCAATGTCACCATGTTCTCACCACTTGCAAATGACAATAGTAAGGATAACATACTTACTAACCTTGAATAACCAAACCATGTTTTATTTAGTCCAGGATTACTCAAGACAATAAGCCACAAATAAGTCAACTATTTTAACTTAGCATATTCTGGAAACCTAAGTTTTAATTCAGAATTTGCTCAATTTAGTATCACTTGACAGAGGGCAGGTCTGCATGACCAACTGCCTCTGGTGACTATGGGACACCCATAGTTCGAGTGGACCGGAATGGATGTTGTAATTCTCCATTCATCTCCAACCTACTATGAATGTAACTTCTGCCAATGTTTTCCTGAAAGTGAGATTTTCTGGCTTGTTCCAGCTCAAGTTTGCCTGCTTTGTGCTAGGCAGATCCCTTCGCTTTGATTGGTCACTGCGGAGAGGCAGGAGTAGTCCTCAATTTAAAATCAATCGTTTTTATGGTCTACAATCTCTTCTGGAGCTATCTTTATCAGTACTGTAGTTATCTAATTCCACAGTGGTTACAGTACTTATCTAGAATATAATTGCTTTGAATCAGCAACATATACTGTTTATTACTACAGATAGTCCGCAATTTACAACAGTTTGTTTAGTGATCGTTTGAAGTTACAACAGCACTATGACCATTTTCCACACTTATGCCCATTACAGCATGCCCCCCCATTGTCATGTGATTTACATTCGGATGCTTGACAGCTGGCTTGCATTTATGACGGTTGCAGTGTCCTGTGATCATGTGATCCCCTTTTGCAACCTTCTGACAAGCAAAGTCAGTGGGAAACCAGATTTACTTCACAATCGTGTTACTAATTTAACAACTGCAGTGAATAATAAATGTGGCAAGAAAAGTCATAAAATGGGGCAAAACTCACTTAACAAATTTCTCAATTAGCAAAGTAAATTTGGGGCTCAACTATGGTTATAACTTAAGGACTACTTGTGGTCTTTTTCTTGAGCTATATACTTTTCTATTGGGGGTTTTGAAAAAACAATAAATCCATCTGTGCACTGTTTCATAATTTGCATAATTTTTCCAGATGTCTGAAATAGAAGGGTTTCAATTCCAGCTTCGAAAGAGCCCATCTGATCCATACACATATTTTATTTTTGCATGTATATGTGCAAATACATATAAAAGCATTTATATCCAGTAGAATCTGCCCACTGAAAGGAATGCGGTTGACAAGTGTTTCCTGGAATGGAAAGCAGGGCGCCACAGCAATCAGCACATAATAGCATTTAACTCCAGCCTCACTCTTAATTTCAAGAGTAAAAATGAGCTCTTATCTATTTAACATTAAGCAAGTTGTGACAATGCACTCAGTGGATCTAACAATATGCAAGCTTTCCAGTGATTTAGTTTAACAGATTTTTTAAAAAAATCATGACAAAAGAGATAGAAGGTAATAGAATTTAAAAGGTAAATGTAAAGGTTCCCCTCGCACATATGTGCTAGTTGTTCCTGACTCTAGGGGCGGTGCTCATCTCCGTTTCAAAGCTGAAGAGCCAGCGCTGTCCAAAGACGTCTCTGTGGTCATGTGGCTGGCATGACTAAATGCCAAAGGCACATGGAACGCTGTTACCTTCCCACCAAAGATGGTCCCTATTTTTCGACTTGCATTTTTTACATGCTTTCAAACTGCTAATTTGGCAGAAGCTGGGACAAGTAATGGGAGCTCACCCTGTTACGCGGCACTAGGGATTCGAACTGCTGAACTGCCGACCTTTCGATCAACAAGCTCTGGGTCTTAGCCACTGAGCAAAGTAAAGTAACATTTATCCATATTCAGTGTGTTAAGTCAGGAAAAATACACTGTAATTATGGGTAAGCATTGCTCATAATAGTTTATAAAAAACAAGAAAAGTATGACAGTTTGCAGGAGTCCTACATTTTCATGTAAATCAAAACAATCTTTTTCATTCCACATTAAGGTGTACAGTTTTAACACATGTTTCTATTAATTCTAATGTCACTACAGATGATTGTTTTACAATTAAATAAAACTTCATCAGCTTCTTTAACAGAGAAATTATTTTCTGGCACAAGACACAATGAGAAAAAAAATGACAAGGAGAGATCTATGATGAAAATTCTGTTCCAAGACTTTGAATCTCCGAAAGTTCCTGTTTAACAGATATAGTTTACATAGAGGTCAATAGTCAATGGTTTATTTTCAGTAGAACTTTTTAATAGCATAGAAACCCTTGCCTTTTGTATATCTAGTATACTTTATAAACCCTACATAAATCATTCAGCTAGTAATAAATTGTGATGGTAAATGGTAATCATTTTGGGATTGGCAGATTTGGTAGAAAAAGATGGAAAACAAGTTTCAGTCAGTCTTAGTCTGGAATGATTACTGTTATCTTTCATCTGTGTTCACAGTAGATATAGGGAATATAAAAATAGATTAGCAGATAGAAAGAGGATGTGGAAGGTCACCTCCATCCTACCAAACTGACAATTAGGGAGTAGTTAGTCTGGAGTCAACTCCTTGTGTCTTGCTATTTATTTGACAGAGAAGAGCAGAGGTTGAGTATATGTAGTTTCATCTTAAAATAAGCACTGAATATCACACACCAGTTTATACAATGTCTTGCTTATAACAGAAGACAGTTTCTCTCCACTTTTTCCAATGGTCTCTTAAAGTAATTGAGATGACATCTCAAATGAACACCCATATAAAAGATGCATCCCTGACTTGAGTCCTTGAAGTTAATTAAATTAAACATTATTTGTTTGGGTTTGCCTTTTCACAGGAATGTCTACAGGATACGTTTTTTTATTATACCTTGACAGATACCCTTGCCTCTTCCGTGTTATATAACAATCTACAAGTTATGAAAATCCAGCCACAAAATGTCTACTTCCAGTTATAAGCTATGTTAGGGGTCCTAAGTGCTTGCTTGTTTTGTTGCACGAAAACGAGCAAGCTCAGGGAGCACCAAGGACCCTTCAGGTCAACCCTGAGTTACAAATATTCTCCTTTATTAATAAGCTATATTTGCAGGATACTTTTGTCTTGTGTAATAGAAACTAATAAGGTGACATTAAAAGACTATCACTAATACTTTAACCTCTGGATTTTGGTAAACCTGTTTTTTTTTCCAATTGCTACTTAAGTTGTGACGACTAAACAATACAATGTTAAATGATGGTTTTGTATTGTAATTTACTAAGGAAATGTTTTTGTTGTCATTGTTCTTCATTCCCACAGAGATTTGGCAAATGAGAAAAATATATTATCAATCATGGAGGCTGATCTTCAATTGAGAGGTTTTTTAAAAAAAAGGGGTTTTTAAAAACAATGTTAGCATTTCAGCCCTTTTAGTAAATTGCTATATTAACTTTTTAAAAGTATGCAGCACATTAGCTAGGCAACTTGATGGTATTTACTGAGGTTTACTTGGCATGAACCATGATGGTGCAGTGATTAGAATGCAGTACTGCACGTTAGTTCTGCTGTCTGCCAGATAACTGCAGTTTGTCAGTTCGATTCTCACTGGCTCAAGGTTGACTCAGCCTTCCATCCTCTGAATTTGGTAAAATGAAGGCCCAGATTGTTGGGGGCAATATGCTGACTTTGTAAACCGCTTAGAAAGGACTGTAAAGCACTGTGAAGCAATATTTAAGTCTAAATGCTATTGCTATTGCTATAACTACCTCCCCGTTTATATTTATACTTAATACCATAGGTTGGCCCATCCATGTTCAAAGACCCAAGAGAATGATCATTTACAATGTGAACAAGTCCTGGATTACAGTGAAAGAACTAGATGTGTTTCTGTATGTTTGTCTGTGTGAGAGAAAGTAATGGAATCACTTATGTATATATTGCATGTGGATGTAAGCACAAATGACAAAAATCCAAAGGCAGACCTACCATCTCCCTTTTCCAGTACTTGGAAAATTACCATACTAAGCACACTTTTGGGAAAGACAAGGCATTTTGGTTTTCCACTGATACCTAAATTGTTCATTTTTTAACAGAGCCAGAGTTTTGTTATATTGTCACATAATTCTAGAGAAATGGAATAAATCGTACATACTCCATTCAACAAAGCTAAATACACAGGGTTTCAGCTTTAATCTTTTTTTCCTAGAAATATCAAACACCTCCCTCCCTCAGCAGTCATAACTCCTACTTCCTTGATGTTGTGTCTTATGTAACGTAACCCTCCTGACAAAGGAGATTAAAAAAAAATGATCCTTTTGTTTTCAAAGAGGCAGTGAAAAAAAGAATATATTATTTTTAAAACACATTCCTTGGTTTCTTCTAAAAATGGCCTATCTGAACAAAACAACTGTGTTTTATAAACATACATTTTGATAAGTTTCTAAATTGCATATGTGTTCAAAGATTCAAAAAAGCCTGAAATATATTTGTACAGAAAGGTTCATCCGTGCTAAATTAATATGGTCAAATTGGTTGGTTTTTCATTGGGATCAGGGAAGCCCAGTTTCAAATTCATCAGATTGATGCTGAACTATCCCTGCTAGCATTCATGCAATATGCTAAGCCACATGGTACTTTGTTGTATTAATCTTGTTCTAACATAGAAAGTCTATGGTTTTAACTTTGTGGTTAAATAAGATGACATTAATCACAATGCATAACTATTCTGTTACTTTTAAGAAGTGCCAACTATGATATACAACTCAGATTACAAGTTAGTTTACATTAAACAGGCACTAGATCTATAGAAAAACAACATAGCATGCACAAGTGGCAGCAAAATGGAGACTCCCATTTTTTTTTTGTTTACACATTTTGTTTAACTCTAGAGTTAAATTACTATCCACCCAACCTTGAATCAGCATAAAACTATTCTGGCATAATATTTGGTGCCTCTTTTTCCCTAACAGCATTTACCTGATTTTGTGTATAAAGAACAGAAAAATCAAAGGGAGAGCCAACACCCAAGAAGATAGGTTCAAGATCCAGATGGATCTAGACAGACTAGAACACTGGGCCGTATCTAACAAAATGAAATTCAGTGTAGAGAAAAGT
>JAOYMU010000002.1:27746892-27757630 GCA_025802295.1 Psammodynastes pulverulentus
GGGCGGTATAAAAATTAAAATAATAAATATATATATATATATATTTATATATATAAATAAATGTGTGTTTGTGTTCGTATTTTATTTTTATAGGACATTGAAGATGGCATTCAATTTCGTTGTACGAGGTGCAATGACAATAAAGTAAACTAACTAACTACAATCCTTCTGAGTATGTTATGTAGATAAAACCTTCATAGCTACTTCCACACCATTCATTTTCACTTCTCATAAAAACATTTGAAACGAATCAAATGTTTTGATTGGTCAAAAATCAATTGTCAAAGAGATCAATGATTTTTTTCACTCCTATTGTCCTCAAAATGCTGAGAATACAGAGAGATCATCTTGAACAAATGACTATTCCTCCCAGATGAGACACAGAAAAGTGAAAGAATGACTGGATTTGTACCATTTCCCATGCTATCCATATGATGGAACCAGTGCAAGGGTGTGTGTGTGTGTTTCAATGTATTTTTAAACTAAACAGATGTACAATGACTTGTCTCTGCTGCATTGAAAAATGCATGAAAATAACAACAGCCTTGCAGGCACAGGTCATATGCACATCTACCATAGTTCTGCCTGGCACAGAGTGGCCAGCTGGATATTGATAATTTCCCAACCTAGAATAAAGAGTGATTGTCCCTTCCACTGTTGCTTTCAGCAACAAGAAATTAAGACGTGCTGCCTATAATTCAGCAGGTAGCAAACAAGAATCACTGATAAGTCTTGTTCAGAAGAAGACCGAACATTTAGCCAACTGGCTATCTTAACACAATTTCACAATAACCACGTGCTTATGAAAAAGCATTTCCTTCTGTTAGTCTCTGAAATAGTTCTGAACATGAAAGAACAACTTATCAGCCACTTTGCAATCACTACTGTGCGGGTGAGGAGATAAACTCTCACCACTGCAGACAGTCCTCAGAAAGCCAAGACCATTTTTTTATGGCAAGGAATAGCATGCCCAGGGACTGGAGGCTGAATAAATCCACTCCATTCCAGTGAGAAATATACACACTACCTTGAAGGGCTACATTATCATTTCAAAATTAGCTTTGTTCTGATTTCAAATTAATTGGTGCAGAGCTAGGGAAAAAAATCAACCTCACTGTTAAAATAACTCAATGAAATGCAATAAATCAGGTCTGAAACTGGTTTCAAAGTGACACAAAACGTAGCCTATTTCACAGTGTTGTGATATATATTAGAAATGGGGGTGGGGCGGAAAATCATAAATTTCAACATGAGTCTCTGGAATAAAGACAAGAAGCTCAAATACTGATACTTCTTGATTTTCCATCTAGACCAGGGGTATCAAACTGGCAGCCCACAGGCCAGATGCGTCATGCGTAGGCCACACCCACCCTAGCTCTGTGAAGGGGAAAAAATGATACGAAATGTCACGTGATGCCGCAAGTTTGACCTTTTCTGACTGCTTTGTTACTTGAGAAACAGAGTAAAATGAAGCTCATTCAGCAGCCAGGAGCATATACAATGTCACAAACCAAAGAGAGGAGAAAAACAGAACTGTCTGTAGCAAACATAGCAGTTGCCAAGAATGTATAAAAATAAGCACTTGACATTAAAGAGGCTCCCTTTTCTGGAAGACAAAAAACAGGGAGAGGCTAAAATATTTCTTTACCCAAGAAAAATGTGCATTTGGCTTACAATATATCTTTAATGCAACATCCATTGACTCTTTGCTTATGCTAGTGGTATTTTTTGCCAAGTGGCCTCTACTCACTCCACCGACCAGCAACTGCTATGCTCTACACTCGTTGGCTTCTCTAATTTATCTTTCCTTTGCCCATAGTTTTAATACATCACCTGATGAAAAGATTTGAGTGGCCACAGCCAAGAATGCATCCGTCACCACAGTTTCTAAATGGAGAGAGATATTTAGCTGCCGTGCTATGTTTCGATAAAGATTGGGCCTGATATACTCCAGTTCATCCCCTAAAAAAAGAAACACAAAAAGCCTTTTATACACATGCAAAACGTATTTATTCAAATATCTGAATCCTACTTTCAGTTAAGACATTCAAACGGGATGCAAATCCACAAAAATCAATAAAATTATAGGATGGAATCATAAAGCTAATATGTTCTTACAGAGTAGTTAAAATGCTGGGATCCGAAATACAGCACTATTGGCTCCATCGAAGGGAGTTTGTTGTGGCGCCAGATTTCTTTGTTTCTGTTTGTATTACGCTTTTTATTTTTTTTGCCTTTATATTTTTGTACGATGTTGCTTTTGTGTAATTGTTGTGAGACACCCAGAGTTATGGTTCTAAAATGGACAGCCAAGCAAATCTTTTAAATAAGTAAATGCATACTGTTCATTGAGACCTTAACTACTTTTTTTTAAGCCAACAATAGGAGTTGCTGGAGGTCTCTGAGCCTCACTGTTTGCTTGCAGAAGTTCCATTACCCAAATAGGTAATATCAGTGAGAGTATCTAATTTTCAGCAGAGACAGGGCCATTCCCAATTGGAACTAGGAAGGATAGTGTGCCACAGATAGTGTGCCGTTAGTAGAAAGACCACACCTTTCATTATCACCTGGTAGGTTTCCCTTGGCAGATGGATTTCCCTTGATAAAGCCTTAATGAAATTATCAAAGGATAAAGAAAAAACAGGAGACCAGTAATCTGTGCTTTAGAAAAATGCAATACATCTTCTGGAAATGAACACAGCTAAGATATCTGGGGGTCATTTTCATGATTTGACTTTATCTAGATGTAGTATGATAGACATGTAGACAACCTAGAAGAGATACAAATGAATGAACATTAGTACCCAAATTAAAATAGTTGAAAATATTCTCAATTCAATCAGCTGTACAATGTTTTTGACAATGAGTGCCTTTGTTTCCTACTCTGGGGTGACCTCCTTAGCCTGTGCTTCACAATCATCTACTCCCCGTTGTGGAGTCAGATACCATCTGTTTCCTCCATCCATACCAATGGATCCAATTTGAAGAACTGCATATTTCTCTTATTAAGATTTGTTTAACATACTAAAGAGTACATTTAACTAGGAAATGGTGATATTATCAGATGTTTATGAAGGGTAGTATTCAGACTATTTCGTCTTTTGAAGTTCCATATTCATATATCTGTTCGTCAGACATACATTCAACGCATATTCCTCTAATGCAAACAGCTTGTAAATAAACTAAGAAAAATAGCTCTAAAAATGTTTCTACAAATCTTATCAGGTCAAGGATGTGAAAGTCAGCCACTGTTTATTTCTTCATCCCTCTGATCCTTCAGAGAATTACTTTGTGACTTTGAGTTGACCTAAAGAGGTGTTGCCCTAATGTGGAATTTACATCTTACAGTAGACATGCAACTACAAACATCCACAAGAAGTGAAACCGAGTCACGTATTCTGGCCTTCATAATCTGTGTGCATGTTCTTGTGAGAAGTAACACCTTTGCTTTCTTTTTTTCCTTTGCCCTACACTTTTCCTTTCCCTTCCTTCTCCCTCATTTTCCCACTATTTTCTTTTGTATTTTATATTATAAACTAACATAAAAAGATGTAACAAAAAAGTGCTGTTGACAATTTAGAAAAGATCAAGGCAGCCCTTCCTTCAAATGGCCTCTATACTGGGAATTCTGATGTTTTTACTCCCAACACAACAAAAGGATTATCAAGCTGAAAGAGGCAAACATGCTATTTCTTAAGTTGAGGCTGCTACTTTAAATTCAAATGGCATAATTTTTTTCCTCTGTTGGAAAAATGGCAAAGTGCCCTTCTGCGCTTATGCTAGCATGGATAGCAAAAGACAATATAATCTATGTCTTAATCCTGATTTCATGTGATTCAGTAGATGCTATTTAAAAAAAGGATTAAGGGCAACCGGATGGGGGGAGGGTACATTAGCCTTATATGATAGTCTGGTATATTTTTTACTATTCAGTTGTATGGTTATGATTTATCAGATTTTCTTGCTTATGTTTTTGTTTTTAATCATTTTTGAAGCTATTGTGGATTAAAATGTTTAAAATAATATTTTGTTCAGACTTGCCCCCAAAATCTTTAGAAATGTGCTATTGTTTTGCTTCAGATATGGCTAGAAAAATATGATAATCTTCCCCATAGGACTCCAGACAAGATGAGGATTAAGTTTTCATTGTTGAAAAAAGGGTGTATCCCATTAAAGCAATCTGTCAACCTCATCTCAAGCAAAACAAAAAAAGATTTCCATGGTTGGAACATGATAAAAGTTTATGGCTTGCCCGAAGCTGTGAAACGTTCATCAGACAGACTAATGTGTCACCAGTTATTTCACACTATGGCAGACATGAGGTGCTAAAATCAGGAATCTTATTTATTTCTGAGGTTCTTCTTTCTCCTTGATTCTCGGTATATCCTTCCCATAGAAGCATAAGAGAAAGATTATCTCATCCAGAAAAGGCCATATCCAACATCAACTTTCCCAACATCATCAAATATTTTTTAAAAATTGGAGTGAGCACAAGGAGATTGGAAAGCAGCCAGGGATGTTTGTTATCTTTACAAAAAGAGAATTGCTGGGGACAAGTTTCCAGCTCCATTAATTCCACAAATGTCTCCAGACATTTTGCAAGTACACTTTCAGTAGGCATGGAGCTCTTGTTTTGCATGAAGCAAAATGATTTTGTCAGAAGCTCAGGTCCTGACAGCTACTACTGTAGTACAACCAGAAAATAATCTAATTAACAACCCTCAAGAGCCACCACTACCCAGTGTATAAAAAATACACTTAGATGGACCAGTGGTTGTTAGATTTGCTGGATGAGAACATATTGTGTTCTGCACCTATCTGTTCCCATTGTACAAACATTCATAACTGTTGCCATTTTCTATCCACTCTTCTTTATCTTGGATCCAATATCTCCACCACCAATTTGAACTAGTCACTAGATAGTTATGCCATAATTAGGAAAACATGGTAAATATGGATTTATTTCTTCTTTCATGTGTGTCTTTGTGTCATTCCTTAATAGGAAGTTTTATCCATATTTTCTTTTCAGCATCAAATCAGGCTGAACGCCTTCCCTCTGACAGGCATTTTCAGTTAATTTTAAAATCTTGCTTTCTCTATGGAAATTGGAAGAAAGCAATGGCAAACCATTCTGCATGGTGACAAAAACATTGTTTCAACATGACTATGTAGTCACCAAGAATCAAACTCAACTCCAGGGATTTTAAAATCTTAACTACATCTGGAATGTACTGCTTCAGGAATGGTGCTTGGACATCACTAGCTTTTGCAGAGAAACTAAAATGCATTTTTTTTCATGATAATTCATTATTAATTAATTTTAGCATTAGTTCTTCTAGCTTTTAATATTTTATATTTTAATTGTTGCCAGCTGCTTTGACTTCTCAGTTAAACAAAAAGACAGTATACTTATTGAATAAATTAACTTGCTGGTTGAAAAGTCTTATATTTTCTTTTTTTTAAAATCTATTGGTATTATATTTCATTTATCTTATTTGTGAATAGTGTCCTGGGAGTTTTATATTTGAAGAATGGCTCAATTTTTTTTAAAAGTAATAAAATAGCTCTCTATATGAAAGCCATTTCTACCTCCATTCCTCTCTTTTATTTTATTTTATTTTATTTTATTTACACAATCGTTTGGAAACCTCATTTAAACTAACTTACGAAATATTGGCAGAAAGCTATAACATTTGACCCTCTGAAGGGCTAAATTGTTCCATGTAATCTGATAAAAAAGAGAGAAAGGAAACATGGCATATACATGCACAGCCTGATAAGAAGCCTTTTGAGAATAGGAACTTTCTGCCCAGAGTGTGTAAAACTCCGTCATGAGATAAAGTAAAAAAAAAGGCACGGAATCAAGGATGGCAGCTTCTGAGAAAAATAAAATCACGTTTGGATGAGATATAACTGAAACTCCTAAGGGAACACTATTTGCTGTCACATAAGCTGATTATTTTGCTTGGGAAAAGGCCTTCTAATTATGGCAGACTGCCTATGTCACTATGCAAAGATTTAAAATATTTATGTATCTGCACCACTCACTTTTTCATGAACGTGAATATATCTTTTTTTTTTGGACAAATATGTTTTATTAGGTTATAAAGTGTTATAAAATACAAAATATGAATATATCTTAGCACCAATCTCCTGCTGGGGGTCCGTTCACACATAATTTTAGAATGTAAAGAGTTACAAAAAGACAACGCAGAGAGCTCTAAAAAGCTAATCTTCAAGGAACAAACAGCAAGTACTCTGCAGTGCAAGTATACAAGGATTGCATACTCCCTTCTACCCCCATCCCTAAATTCACTCATACACTGATGGAGTTTGAGTTGACAGCTGGTGACTAAGAGAATCTGAGGTCGTAATGTATAGATCTGGCTTCCCCAGCTGTTTGAGCACATTCGCAATATTGACGGTGTATGTTGTAACTCTGCCAAAATGATTTGTGACATCTGTGTGACGATCAGGTATGGACGTTCCACACAGAAAAAAACAAATAAAAAACACAACATTGTGCTGCAGTCTCCTCTTAATTAAATCTATAAGAATGCCTCTAGGATAGGGGTCTGCAACCTTAAACACTCAAAGAGCCATTTGGACTAGTTTCCCACAGGGAAAAAAAAAACCGGGAGCCACAAAACCTGGGTGGGCATGGCCAACTTGATGTCACTCCCTCCCATACAGTCACATGACCCTCCTAGCCATGCTTACCCAGCCACAAAACCCTTCTCCCTCTATGTCTCTCTCTCCTCCTCTCTCTGTATCTCTCTCTCTCTCTCTCTCTCTGTCTCTCCGTCTCTCCCTATCTTCTCCTCTCTCCCCCTCTCTCTGTGTGTGTCTCTCTGTGTGTGTCTCTCTATGGCCCTCTCCCTCCCTCTCTCTCTCTCTTTCTCTCTGTCCCTCTCTCTCCTTCTGTTTTTCTCTCCCTATCTTCCCCTCTCTCCCTCCCGCGTGTATCTCTCTCTGTGTATCTCTCTATGGCCTCTCTCTCTCTCTGGACGGCCGCTCGCTTGAGAGTCTCCCCGCGCATGCGCACCCTCCCAATCCACCACAGCCGGCCAGGGGGTCACGAGAGAAGGAAAGGGAGGAGGAGATTCATCCAAAGGGAAGTCTCTGCTGCGGCTGGCGCTCATTCTTTAGCCAGCCTGGATTTCCAAAAAGAAAAAAATAAAGGAGTAGTGAAGAGCCCCATGGAGAGCTTGCTAGCTTGGCCCAGCTTCAACTTTTTGAGAGAGAGAGAAGAGACCCAGAGACAGAGAGTGAGCACAAGATAGATACACATACACACAGAGAGAGAGATTCATGTAGAGGGGAGGGAGACTGGCTGACAGGCAAGCATGTTCCGGCTTTCTCCAAGCCTGATCCCCATGGTGGGCATGCGAGGTTTGGCAGAGCCAACTCCCTTTTTCCACTGTCCTGAACCTCTTAAAGCTGCTGCTGGGTGCTGCGGGCCCATCCTCCTTTCAGACGTCCCCTCTTCCTGGATCCCATTCCCACTCTACCAGCCCTCATGTTAGCGAGGCCAGCATAGGTTGCAGCTGGGCTAGTGTCTTGGGGTGGAGAGCAAGTTGCACGTTTCCCCAAGTGACCGTGGCACACCCAGCACCAACAAGGGCCAGAAGAAGCTCCAGCAAGAGTGAGGCACTGGAGAATCAGCCTCAGCTCCTTCTCCTCCCCCGCTGTCACCCTTACTTTCTCAGGCCAGGTGAGGGAGGGGAGGAGAGGGCAAGGGGTCGGGCGAGCCAGTGATGGGACAGGGAGCCACAGCAGAGAGCCCAAAGAGCCGCATGTGGCTCCGGAGCTGCGGGTTGCTGATATCTGCTCTATGATGTATTTATGACTTACAGGCATTTTTGGAAATGCAAATTTTACCTGAAGAGACATTTTGCTTTGCAGCATGCCAGATTCCAATGCATTATTTTAATAAAATAAAAAAATAGGCAGGACAGGGAATTTGATAAGTGCCAAAGAATGTATTTCAGCAGGCATATCGATTGCCTTGTCGGAGCATAGTGGGGACCCAATATCATGCATTCATCAATACAGTTCAGAAGAAGAAAACCAGGTGAGGACAAATTCCATGTTAGGAAAGTAGGAAAGCAAAGAAAACTACCGTAATTTTTCAGCAAAACTGTGATGCACCCAAATCTGGAATAGTGAGTATTATCATTATTAAGTATACTTTTTTGATTATCAATTTATTATGTGTGTTACCCGCCCCGAGTCCCTTTGTGGAGATGGGGCGGGATAGAAATCTAAATTAAATAAATAAAATAAATAAAAGGGAAACTAAATCAATGAAAGCGCTTGTTCATTGCCTTTATAAGGAAAGTTACAGTATTTTTGGATTTTTAGTTGTTGTTTTTAAAGGAAGTGACATATGTTACAAATTATCCAGTGAAGCTGAATGATAAGACATTCTGGAATAAATAAAAGAAAGACTTTGGGAAACCCTATGATTTCACTGTAATTTATTATTATAATGACCACCAACTGAGATAGTTTTAAAAGACTATAAATCAGGAGCATCCAACCTTGGCAGCTTTAAGACTTGTGGATTTCAACTCATGCTGGCTGGAGAATTCTGGTAGTTTAAGTCCACAAGTCATAAAGTTGCCAAGGTTAGACACCCCTGCTATAAATTATTAGTAGTTGTGGTGATTATCTGATCTGAGAAGTAGTAATGGTTGTAACAGAGGGGAGTGTAGGCTTAAAAAGTATCTGTCAGGCACTAAGATTTTAATTCAAGATAGATTGAACTTTTCTTCCTGAAATCTGTACTGGAACATTTTGATGACTGGATTTGCATGATGTGTTGAATCACAAACTGGATGTCCCCAGAATTTTATATTTTTTCCTCACTAATTAAATTTAATGTAACTAATGAATATGTCATGCAAGCACAACTTTTTTATTACAAGTTCACTCAGGAAAAAGGTTTTGGCTTATTCTCATCTACATTATTTCCAGTATCTGCCAAAGTTTTAGTACTGAAATATTTCTAAATAATTGCCTAAAAACAATTCAAAAATATTAAATTAGCACCAAGTCCATTGAGGTAATTGTAACAGGAAAATAGCAATCATACCTTTTTTTGGTCCACCATACAATTCCCAGTTATTTTCATTAAAGTAATGTTTCTCAATCTTGGCAACTTTAAATGGTTGGGGTTCAATTTTCGGAAGAATTGGAATTCTGGGAGTTGAAATCCACTCATCTTAAAGTTGCCAAGTTTGAGAAACAACATTAAAGCTAGAGCAGGTCTGACTGACTGAATTCAGTGGTTCAGTGGTATATGTATTTCCCTGTGAATTTGATTTCATTTTTTCCACTTTTTTCTTTAACTTTAAAAGTTAAAGTTATCTAACCATCAGAGTGATCTTAATCACCAATCAACACTGTATAAATAACACTATACCCAAATAATATAATGTACTACTTGTTTTATTAAAAAAATATAAAAAGGCGGGGAAAAATTCTCAACAGTATCACCAGTGCCTCTTGTTATTTTTCTCTCTCGTTTTGATTTTGCAATTTGGATTATAAATTGCTTTCATCCTATGACCATTTTTGGGGGGATGTAGTAACTAATAAAAGTCACTAATGTGAGATAAGATAATGTGATAATAATCACATAAATAATCATAATGAGAAAGACTATTTGACCTCTTTGTGTACATCATTAGCGCTATTGATGTTTAATGTCACGGGGAAAAAAATCTGGGCAAACAATAAAGACACCAGAAATAGTTTTTGTTCCCCTTCAAATAACCTTTGTAGAAGAAAGTAAAGTGGCTTCTCTAGGAATTGCCGAATAGATATCCACAAAAGCAGCAAATTCCAAACTCAGATCAAAAAAATAAAGCCTAAAACACCTCTAACCAAATTGATGTCTTGTTATGAAATCTAACATGGAATAAAGAACACCCATCAAAGCTCTTTTGAAACTCAATGCATAAAAAACAGCACGTACATCTCCCTCTTCATCCATACAAACAATTAGGAAAATATTGCTCTGGCATGACACCTGAAACCCTAGAAGCCATCTCTTACTCCTGGCTAATCCAGGGCTAGTCCTGACACAGCCCAAGCCAGTCTGAGAGCGTGAGGAACAGACTTTACCTTTGTTTTCAATAAATTGTGTAAAAAAGAAAAGTGTGTAAGAAGGCTGCTGCTGCATTCAACAAAATGGGTTCATAAACTCAGACCAAATGAAAGCAGATTGCCTGTATGCTATAGTGAGACGTATCTTCTGTAACTGCCATCAGCACATGTGATGCTTACCACAGCTTAGTTCAAGGAGAACTGGAAGCTAGTTTGCTCTTGGCAAGAACAGATGCAAGTTTGATCTATTACAGGGAAGTGAGCCGCTGAAAGGATACCTCTGATTTGGCAATGGTTTCAAAACACGTATTTCTACTCAATATCACTCTCAAGACAATGTAGATGGGCTTTTTTGAAGCTTAGTTGATCTCATAAGAGCCTTTTCAGCTTCGAGCAGCATATAAATGCGGTATTGAAAATAAATAAGGTTGAAGCTCTATCTTACTTGACAAACCTCTGCGTGCACAGAGAGTGATGAGGATTCCACCCAGGGAGAATTTTATATTACACATTCCTTGAAGCCAGTAACAAATAATTTTAAAAGACCTAAATGGTGGGATACTTGATTTAGGAATGTAAGAGATTTATTTTTATATAAAATCTCTTACATTCCTAAATCAGGTAT
>JAOYMU010000002.1:27757703-27767761 GCA_025802295.1 Psammodynastes pulverulentus
ACACACACACGTACATATACAATGTATGTGTATCTGTATGGGTGTGTGTGTGTGTATAAATAATTGTAACGTATATATTTATATAGAGTACATATTTAATATAATAAATATATGATTATAATTATATAAACACACATTTATGGCCCTGATGTTGCCTTTAGTCAAATAATTTTTGAAGTACAACAGAAGCTTGCTTTATTTATGTATTATATTACGCCTTTGCTCCTCAAACAGACATACATGCCAAGTTCCAAAACACATGTTGCCTGCCACTTCTTTCCTCCCTCTTCCGTATTTGAAGAGCAGCCTGTTTTTAAGTACTTCTTCAAATATTAACATATATACATGATGGATAAAGGACCAAGAAATGTAGCCCTTGGCCAACTAGCACTACATATCAGCTAGACATGTTTTCCATGGTGAGAAAATAGGAAGGGTGCCAAAAATAGGCAAATAGGTTTATTAACAAGCCATGTAAATTTGTCCCTCTTTTCACTGAATGCAAAGTAGAATGGGATAGATTTTGCCATTTTAGACCCTGAGAAGAGGAGAAAGCCTGAGACAGAAAGAGACAGAGGCAATAAATTGTTAGATGAACTGAACTCGATATTGGAGATGAATAAGATTACAGGTAACTTTGGGCGAAAAGGGCTGAGGTATCACAAGCATTACACCATTGTAACGTAAGTGGCCAGACATATCTTTTGTCTATTTTTGCACTTACCCAGCCTTAAAAGTATGCTGGACACTTCTGCTAACTTGCCAACTGGAACAGGTGAGCTGTGCTCAGGCTTATTCCAGCCAATTCCAGCCCGAATGAGCCTGGAGTGAATGTAGTCCCTGCAAAGCACCTTGGCTTGAGACACAAGCTCCTTATCAGTGGGAGTCCGGTCAAACACTTCCATCACCTCTGCAGCAAAGACAGAAGAACGACGGAGCACTTCCATTCTATCACTGGTCTTCAAACATGCTGGGTAGAGTCTTCTTCAAGATTTCATTGGTGGGACCCTTGGAGAGGGATCTATACCTAGAGAATGTGTTCACAGGATACTGTGCGGCTGCAATTTTCAGTAAAATTGTTTGTTGGAGATCCCTGATTGACAAATGAACAAGAAGAAATTATCGAACTGTAATCAATAGCTGTTCATGTTAGCTTCCTGATAAAGCTAAGTTGGTTTATGCTGAAATCAATGTGCAGCGTTATCTGATGCCTCACTGTTCAAAGCAGCTTTCTCTAGCTTGATGCCTTCCAGATGTATTAGCATTATATCTCCCAGAATTCCAAACCAACATTAGTAAGTAACCAGATCAAGGAAGGCTGAATCAAATTAAGTTGTTTTTCTGTGGAGCTTACATACAGATAATTGTGCTCATGGTTGCAATTTTACCAGCACTTGAAAATATGGAAGTAAACTTTTGAATACAAATCACATGGCAGACTTCAAGATCTCTGCAAAACTAATGAGATGAGCAAACACACATTTTCATAAACATAATTTTCTGAAGGGTGTTTCCAGACAAGACTTTTATCATTTATCTTCAAGATGAAATTTTTACAGGAGATTCAAACAATTATATATTTGTTTTGTTACCATTCTATGTTTTTCCATTTCAACTGCCTTTGCATAAAGAAAAACCAAAAACCATTAAGACAGAAAAGCTGCAGAGTGCCTTGAAATGAGAGAATAAGGCACATGAATCTGGAAATAGTCTCAAACACCCTCTTAAAAATCAGCATTTAAAAAAAATTAATGTATTCTTGAAATAACATTTGAAAGCATCTTGTTTTCTGCAAAGCAGGACAACATACGACAGGCAAACGCCAATGTTCAGTGGCAATGACATCAAATAGATATGCCATATTATATCATTCACTGAAGAAGAAAAAATAGGAATAGTGGCAGTATCTTCACCAAAGATGGCATTCTGTCAATGTCATCTTTTAGGAGAAAAAAAACACCCAAGCCTTTTTGTATAATTTTTTATTTCCATTTAAAATAAAATGGCATGGCTATACAACACTACCTCTCAGTTCTGCAAAGATACAAGTTTCCTCAAATTCCATCTCTACTGACTTTATGTTTTAACATACTTAAATACTCCTTTTAGTCAGAACGTAAACTTGTTAATGGTGTGACTTGAAAATTTAACGCAGGAACCAAGAGTTACTCTAAAAGTTTCTCACAGGACACAGAAAACATTGCCAACCAATGTTTAATCAATATTGAGGTAAAAAGTACAATTCTGACTATCCAATGTCCAGTTACACCTAAACTGAGATTTATAAGCATAACAGCATCCATTGCCAACCTATACCAATTTCTACAGAGCTTGCATGTGGCCAAAATACATAACATAGCCCCTGGAACAGGGAGCTAGAAACCTACTTAGGGATTAGATGCTTTAGCTGTATTCACAAATCACACAGCAACACAAATGAGGCAACCATATATTAGCCTAGTCTCTTCTGCAAAGCCAGAACCGTGAGAAATTATCTAAGTTCCATTGTGCCATGCGAACCGATAAAATCAAACTAACCGATCAACCATAGTTAAGTCTACCACTATGTTTATAAACAAAGCTTCTGACAGGGCACTTTTACTCAATCTGTTCCAAATCAATAAAAAGGCAACAGCAACGTCCATCCGTAAAGTTTCCCAGAGATGTACCTCTCCAAGGCATTTCCACTCCACAGTGATGATTTGCAGCATAGAAGGTTCCTTACGTGCTCTGCTTTACTGAAAGGAGAGTCCCTTGATTCTCCCTACGGGGACTCGGTTGAGCAGAGATCCCAAGAATTCTTGGTTGTTGAAATTCCGCAGAAACGCCCAACTCTTCAAAAAAAATAATAATAATACTTCGAGCCGTTGCTCCTTCTGCCTTCCCGAAGCTTCAAAGATCCCAGCGCTCGCTCGATTCCCTCCGCGGCAACAGACCTTCTTGCTATAGCCTTGTAAGGCAAGTGAATTAGCCAGGAGGAGGAGGAGCTACAAAGAATTCGCCCGCCCCTTTCTCCTGTCTCTTAAGGAGGCACCAGGAAGCTGGGCCGATGAGGGTTGAAAGTTGTTTTGTGCGTATCGTACGAGTTGGTCCTCGCGTGTACAGCGGTGCCTCATTCAAACTGAGAGCGGTTCCTTTAAGATGCTACGGCCACACGGTGGTTTCTTCGGTCTTGGCTTAGCTTCTATGAATTCACCCAATGTAGGCTTAAGCCTGACTTATTTTGTGGTGAATCCAGCCAACTATGCTTTATTAAGTAAGCTCTATTAAAGCAAAACGTGACTTTGCATGCTGAGAAAGCATCTCCCAATAAAACAGCTCTTGAAAATTTACAGGTATCTCTAGGCATAAAAAGGTGATATAATACCCTTCGGAGTAGGGCTTCTTAAACCTGGTGGGGCTGTGGCTAGATTTCTCTGATCATGATTGGTTTCCTTTGTAGTCTATGTATTAAAGTTCAAAACACTCTTCAAAGATCCATCTCATCCTGGGCACCCTTTTTTTGAACTATTATCATCTGGCAGATGGTACAGGGTAATAAAAACAAGGACAAATAGGCTGAAAAACAGCTTCTATCCCAAGACAGTAACTCTATTGAATTCTACTGTATAGTGCAATATTAATGCAATATCAGGGGTTTTCAATTCAATTCTATAGAATACGAGGGATGTGTGTTTGTATTTTATTTTTATAGTTATACACTAAAGATGGCATTTAATTTCATTGTATGAGGTGCAATGACAAAGTAAATTAAACTCTTTTATTTAAAAAAAAACTTGTATTTTTCTGAGAAGGAATCCATTAGTTTCATCATACTCTCAAAGGAATCTATGCCCCAAACAGATTGTGTTTTAGAGCAAAATCTTGCCATTCCTTTAAGGTCTGCAGAGTAGGTTTTTTGGCCCTGCCTATTGAAATGGGACCCATCCACTCCACTCATAACTCATTTTGAATCAGGAGTTATTTTTTCTGCCATCTAAACCTATTTGGCTGTGCCCCTTCTACATCAATTACATCAGCCAATCACTCAAAGCTGGAGTTATTAGCTTCTTTGCTCTTCTCTTCTCTTCTCTTCTCTTCTCTTCTCTTCTCTTCTCTTCTCTGTTATTGGGCTCAGACATTAGATTAAGCCATAATATTTGGTCTGGCTTACTCTGTCATGTGAACCAGCTATTCCTGTTTTACATTCAGCATGTGTGTGAACCAACCACTTATGTATTCAACTAACATAACTGTCCCCTGAAGTTCTGAATGGTGCTCATTGCCTATGCCTGGAAAAGTTAAACTTTTTTTTCTGTGGCAGCATAGCTGTATTCATTATGAATATGTACTGATTGTTGTGCAATAGCCTTGAACACTCAACTGACATTTATCCATTATCTGTTTGTGGCTGGCGCTTCTTTTACCCCTTTTGTATCTGATGTAACTTCACTATTTCCCAAAAAGCATTTTGACAAATGTGCACACCAGCATGGCACAGCTTCAGCATAAAAGAGTTCATCCTTATATGTTTCAAAGAGTAAACTGAGTCCTGATCCACACTTGCTTCCATTAAACACAGTAATTCAAATATAGCTCAGACGAAGGCCGCGTTTTCATTGCAAGCAGGCTTCAAGAGAAGATGGCATTTTACTGTTACTAACTTCCACTGCCACATGGACTAGTCAGATAGGCTGAGAGGCTCCTTATCATTAAATACTGTATAGGCTTTGACTGACACATTCTCCTTTCTTTAGGAGCTGATAGAGAAAAACAGGATGACCGTTTTGGATTTGCTCATGTGTTTTATTTCCCAGCGGCCTGTTTTCTTTCCTCTCAGGCCCATTTTTTTCCTGTGTTTATTATGATGCCTACTAGGCATTGTAAAACTTAACTAGAATAGATGGACACACGATAAAAAATTAAGATTGGGTAAAAAACCCACCTCTGAGGCATCTGTTCTTACAAAGAATAGATTTTCCCTGTGATACTCTAGGGAAACAAATGTTTTAAGAAGCAGAATAGAAAGAATGTTGGTGCTTTTGAACATTAATGTTGGAGAAGATTGCTGGAAATATCATAGACAAGAAAACCAACAAATGGATCATCAACCAAAAATTCTCACTCAAGGAACAAAGTCCAGCTCAAATTTGGATACATTATGGCAAAGACCTAGCTCGGGTGTCAGCAACCTGTGGCTCTGAAGCCACATGTAGCTCTTTGGGTGATCCCACCACTGACTCCCCCCCTCCTCACCCTCTCCTCCCAGTCATTCCTTGACTGACCTGAAAAGGTAAAACACAAAAAACAGAAATGAGAAGTTGGGAGGGAGAGAGAGACCCATTTACCACAGAAAACACCGGGAGCCACAAAACCTGGGTAGGTGTGGGGGGGTCATGTGACTGGGTGGGAGTGGTGTTGAGTTGGCCACGCCCACCCAGGTTTTGTGGCTCCCGGTGGTTTTTTTTTCCTGTGGGAAACAGGTCCAAATGGCTCTTTGAGTGTTTAAGGTTGCAGACACCTGATAATTTTAGACAAGTCTATAAAGCTAGGAAAGTTGGAAGAAAAAAAATAAGAAAATAATCAGCAGTAAGGTGGATGGACTCAATTATAGTGGCAATTGCAGGACCCGAAGGGTCAGATCATAGACAGATTAAATTTGAAATCTAGATGGTCACTGAGAGATGTCACCAATTTGATGGCACATATTCAATCTCTCATCATGGAGAGGATAGGAAGGCATACTTTAGAGTCAGCATTTCCTTGGGGACTCTTATGAAAAAATAGTTGTTGTTTTTTTAAATCAATGAAAAGCATAGGAATTAAGAACTTACTGTTCAAGCTCTTTCAGACTTACACATAAAAACCTGGATAAAAAAATAAAGCCAGCATACATGACAGCATCTGAATCAGCAAGTACAATGTTACTAGTTACAAAACCCAAAACCATTTTTTTAATCACCTCCTACTCTTCTCTTACTTAAGACCTCTATGCCTCATGCTCACATTATAGTTTCAGCATGTAATAAATATATTGTGTTGCTTATGTGATTACAATTATATTTTGGAAATCTACCATCAATGTAGAGTGTCACACAGATTATTGTTACAGTATTTTTCTATGGTGGCTTCTAATATACTATACTTGATTTATAGCAGTTCAAGAGAGGCAATAAACACAATGGCAGAATAGTTTAATTGAAGTTGAAAGATATAGTGCTAATTTCAAAGCTAAATTATGCTTAACATATTTTGTGTAATATTAAAGATAAACGATAGATTAATTTACATCTATTACATAGTATAAAACACATGGCATGGATGTACACATTAAAATTCATTTTATTTTAAGACAGCGTTTTTACTACTATGAGGAATAGTTTTCAAGTCTCTGAAATGTCCTTCAAAACATATTTGTAATCACCAATTAGAACATAGTTGTAAATGTTGGAACTGCAAGTTGTGTAGGATACACAGTATAAAATGCCTATGGTAGCAATTGTGAAGACTGGAGCACAATCAATCTCTATTAAACTTGCAGGGAAATTTGCCTCAATCTTAGATTCTAATTCTTTCATTCTAATGCAAATTGGAGCAACATGCATAGTAAAATAAACTTTTAGATAGAAGAATATACTGTTATAGGTCAGAGGAACTGCAGATTTTTTTTCAAGGATTACAAGGATACATGAGGACTGGTGGCACTCGTGAACAGTGGATCAATAGATAGCAATGCAAGACAAATTTTAAAACTGAAAAAGCATGTGCTTAGAAGCTACAGTATATTAATTATAAATAAAAGAATTGTTTCTGGATTTTCACTAAAAAGGGGTTGAGTATGGGGAGGGATTTGCTTAATCAAGGACACAATAAGCATTGAGCAGAAATGTTAAGGATCCAAACCACTTAATTTCTTGCTTTCTAAAACAATCTAAACATCAAATTGACAAAGACAATTCCCAATTTCTACTCTTACTACTCTATATAAGAAGGAAGATCCACAACAGCAACCTGTCTGCTACAAAATGTCTTGGAGAAAGATAATTCCTAATGACTAATGAATATAGTATGGTTACCAATCTTAATGTGAAATGGAATCGAACCATTCCCCACAAGATTGGTAGGAATTTACAGCCTGGGGAGAAAATTAGCCACCCACATTGTTGTGATCCTTATCCACTTATAAGGACTCTGGGAATATGACTAGATCAAATGAATCAGCTGCTTCTCAGAACAATTTCACCCACTGCATCTTAAAGGTATAAGAGCACTCTGATGTATTAATAATATTAAAGATATATTAAATAATGAAATGGTAAAAGCTTGAAAGGAATGGTAATTTCTTTTTCCTGGTGAAAAACCAGATGGACAGTGATTATGATTTTTCTACATTTCATCTTAGTATTATATAACAGTACTTTATATTTTCTTTTCTTCTTCACCAAATTCTTATTTTTCTTTTGGATTTTATTATCTGCTTTTCTGTAGCTTCTACTTTTTATTCCTTTAAGTCTGTATTAGTTTTTATTTTATAATATTTAATAAAATTATTATAAAATCATAAAACAGTCTTTCATCAAAGATCCTGTTGGACCCAACCCTCTTGGCCTCTTTTAAAGCATTAAAGATCTGGAAGCTCCCACATGAATTTGGTAATTGGGTGAGCCCCAGTGATTGTTAATTTTGTCTTTGTAACTGAAGTGGAACTTTTTAATTTTTTTTGTTTTGGAACTAAGACATGTTCTGTATGACTTTTTTTCTCTATATATTGTGTATATTGTTTAAATTGTGTTTTGTTGTTTTGGTTTTAATTTTTTGTAAGCTTCCTAGACTCATCGATGAGATAGGCATCTATAGAAATTGCTTAAATATTTACTAGTATATGCTTATATTTTAATTACAAAAAATGATCTACAACATTAACTTTAATGAATTGGAAAAGTAACCCAACTAGAAGCATATTTGTTCAATTGATTTAAGTTGAAATAAAACTGTTGTATCATGCCTTTGTGGACTTAAAAACCAGATTATTATTTTAAAAAATAACTCTCTCTGGTGAATGGGTGGGTTAAAGGAAAGAGAAGGAAGGACTTTTACTTGTGGTTAATTTTAGGCTGGACCGTAGATTGCCCCACTCTGGGCCCTTTCCCCCCCTTGAACCTAAACACTGGGCTAAAATGCCTTTGTAACACCTTTTTTCAGATTCAGGCTTAAGGAATCCTTAGCTGTACTAGGGTTAAAAGCAAGGTTCCCCGTAATGTAACCTATCCAAGGGCAAAGTCAAAGATGTATGCAATCTTTTAGACTACTGTCTACTATCTTGAGGGGTGGCGCAGTGACTCAGCAGTTAAGACACTGGGCTTGTCGACTGGAAAGCCAGCAGCCCAGGTTCAAGATGCAATGGGGGTGAGCTCCTGCCAACCTAGCAGTTCCAAAGGGTACAAATGTGAATAGATGTTATGTCATGTTGGCCACATGGCCATGGAAATGTTTTTGGTCAGCGCTGGCTCAATGGTTTTGAAATGGAAATGAGCACCACCCCGTATAGTTGGTAATGACCAGGGGAGTAAAATCTGCAGGGGACTTCTAGTATCTTGAAGGAAGTCAGAGGACTGAAGTGATTAGGAAGAGACACCATAAAGGAAGGACAGGGGTTGCAACAGGGTCAGCAAAAGTCATGCTTTTATTGTTGTGTCAAGGGTGCATAGTGAGCATTCCATTAAGTTTTGGAGGATGGCCCTGGGATGAGCACTCCAAGCCCTACTCTGCACTGACTGTTTTGCTTTTTATCCTTAAGCATCAGCTTCTGTAGTTTCACAGATTTTGATTGCTGATACGTACAAAATTGTTTTAATCTTACTTTACGTAAATTAAAGGCTGAAAAACAGGACGTTAAAAGTGCTAAACACATTACATTTGATGTCACTTAAGACAAAGATACATTGCAATTTCTTATTGAAACAGTTTTCCTTCATTTTTCCTATGCAGAGAGAAATAAATAGAACCTCGAATGTGTAAAATCATTTTAAGAATGAGGAACCAAGGTTTTGCTGGGCAGCAGCCTCAGGGAGAGGAGAGGCAGTGGAGGCAGCAGCTTTCCTAACTGGATATTCTGGCTCCTTGAAATCAGGTAATTCTGGTGGCTGATTGTTGCTGGGTTTTTTACCTACCCGAATAATTTGTGCTAGCAAGCACATATGAATATTTTTGAAAAGTGTGTGTATCTGAGCAATTGGGGATTCAGACGGAAACTGCTTGATGTATAAATAGATCCTTTAGAATAATAGGCAAATGCCACAGCTTATTACAACCTTCCCCGGTCTGGAGCTTTTGAAATACACTAGACTATAGTTTCTAGAAATTAAAGTTAGTGTAACCAATAAAATGTTTGTCTTGTCTGGAGGATATCAGATTGGAAAATGCTTGCTCGTTGCATAAGCAATCTGAAGGCTTCAAAATATATGGTCCCTAACACCAGTGTATAATCTCCAGCAATTACTATTCCAGAAAAGTACAGCTATCTGCACAGGCCATTCCCATGAGAAGAAGCCCAGCTTGGTTCCATTCCATACACGTATCACATTATCTGACGTATCGTATTATTGAATTATTCCCATTAGCTGTGTTAAATAGACATATTCAACATTTTCTAAGGTGGAGTTTTTAACATGATTCCTGTATCACAGGACTGTCAAACTCCCGGCCCGTGGGTCGGATGCTTCCCGCGCTGGTCACCCCCTCCCCCAGTTTAGCAAAGGGGGAAAAAAGTTGTGATATGTCACGTGACATTGCTGTGGCGATGTGAGTTTGACACCCCTGCTGTTTCATCTCTATTTTCCAATGATGACTTTGACCTCTAAAGAGTTCTCAAAAGCTTGACTGGCTGTAGTGAAATTTGTTTATCAGTAAAAAGGTAAAGGTTTCCTTCGCACATATGTGCTAGTCCAGTGGTTCTCAATCTCTCGAATGCCTCAATCCCTTAATACAGTTCCTCATCTTATGATGACCCCCAATCATTTTTGTTGTTATGTCATACTTGCTGGCTTGCGCAGCCTCCTCCTGCGCTGGCCAATGGAGAG
>JAOYMU010000002.1:27814030-27827753 GCA_025802295.1 Psammodynastes pulverulentus
CCTGCCGACATGTTGTTTCCAATTAAACGTTTTGGAGTTTTTGAAGTCTGGCTCATGACTCATGATTTAGTTGGAACGACCATCGGAAGCCTGACAGTTAGCAACATAAAATAAGAAAACAAAAAATGTCACTAGATGCTTTGTAACCATTTGCTTAATTCTATTACTCACTCCTGCAATCAGTGTAGTCTCGATGATCGGTTGGGTAGTGTTTACAAAGTCTTCCCAAGATCAGCTTGTAGTATATTATCCGGTGGATAGGCTTGAGCAGGAAAGTATTAAGGGGCAAATAGCAAACTCTTTGGAGTTCAAATTCCTTATAAACTATTTCCAGTTTCTTCATACGCTTAGTTGCTTTCTCAAGCTCCATCAAGACTTCATCATGTTTTTTCAGATAGTTGGTAAATTCCTATGGGGTCACAGAAGATGCAGCTATAAAGATTTATAAAATCATGCAATCTCTTTACCTGAAATATTCAGTTACTGAAGAAAAAAGCATACTTTAAAAAAATTGTCCTCAACAATAGTCCATTTACAATAAATCTTTAGAAATTCTATGTTCACACAAGACAAAATATTAGACCAATTTTGTCAAAGGTTCAGAATTTCAATAAATATATGAATGAACAATGGAGATTTTGCAGCACAAAATTCATCAGAGAATGCCAGAATTTGCTGCATCTTAGAATCACTATAGCATATAGTATATTTAATTTTCAAAGTAGTAACATAATTGTATATAATCATATACAATTATAATTTTATCTATATATGTGGTAGCATAAAGATTAATTTTTTAGACAAAGCCTATTGATATTTAAATTGGAATTTTTCTATTGTAAAGTAACAATGTTAAATGTTATGAATGAAGGCAAATATATGTGTTCTGGGACAACGTTGCAGGATTCAATGTGGGTTAGTCACTAGGATGAGATATTTAGTCTTCCAAGCTTTTGGACTCATGCTGGAGCATATTCTCAAGGAACTTCTCTCACATAAAATGTGTGCTTTGGGTTATACTATGCATAGTATTTGTGTAGTGCCTGGTTGTGTGTGGCTTTTTAGTTGTTGACTAGGGTGTTAATGGCTGGCTATTAAGTTGTTGGCTGTTTTTTCTTGTGCTGCCAAGTCCTTGACTCATAAATACCTGATAAGTTGGTGGTACATCAGCACTCCTGTTTAGTGATGAGGAGCCTGTTTCCCAGGCTTCAATCATTTCCCTGGCTATTTTTGTATCTGCTTGGCCAACAGTCTTAGTAGCTCAAAATTGAATGTATGTCCTTGTTCATCGCAATGTGAGGCTATCAATGAGTTTGGAACTCCTTGTCTGACCGCTCATTTGTGTTCTTGCAAACTGTTGGTTAGCTTCCTTCCCGTCTGTCTTACATAGTCACAGGGGCAATCCATGCAGGGGATCTGGTAGATTCCACTTCCAAGCAATCTTTACATTGCCATGCACAATCAGGCACCACATAAATATTACTCATAGTATAGCTCAAAGCATACATTCTGGTCAGAGAGAAGTTCCCTGAGAATAGATTACAGCACAAGTCCAAACGCTCACACCTGTGGTTCAGGTGACCAGCCCAGATTGGATCCTTCAGTATCTAAATTTCTTACGTAGAATTTGCCATTTTTATCATTAAGACACATATTAATGAGAATGAGTGGGGGGAAAAGAGAACACAAGGTTCCTCTGAGTTATAAATACTTCCATACCTTCAATATTTGCACATTTCTCAGCATGACATCTCCAATCCGCTGATAATCTTCTTTACCAGAACTTGATCGCCCTTCCCTTCAATTGAGAGAGTGAAAAAGTGAGTTCTAGGGAAAACTGAGTCTAAAATTATTTTTCAGAGCCAACCAATAAATATAACAGTCACCAAACATTTAGAGACTTCATATCATACAATTGGTATATAAATCAGTGTCATTCAGAAAACTGATTTCATGGAAAGGATCATTAGCAAACACTTTTCAAGTATGTATTCATGCAGCTTCACAGGAAAGGAGTTTTGGCAGGTATCAGAGAATTCTAGAAACTCAATTTTCATAGTCATATGTCTAATAATGCCTACCAGAGTGCTAGTCTCTGCTCAAGCTCTTTCAAAAAGCCTCTGTGAAACTCATAGATAGGATCTATATTGGAGAAGAATAAGGTCATGAGACCTTCAGGCATTGCGTTCTCCTTGACAACTGCACTGCGGAACCACTGCAAAAGAAAAAAATAATCAAATTGTAGGTGTTTGTATTTTAGCTATTTATTCATTTAGTTTATTTCAATACCAAAACCACTTCCACTGAAAGCATGATCAAATATTTTTTTACAGCTAACTGTGTGATCAATTAATATTAAAGAATCTAGAAAAGCATGTAAGGGACATTTATAAAATAACTTAAAAATGATAACTCTACAAATCAATTTTCTATTGTGAAGAAAAAATGGCAGACAGGGTTAGATAAGTGTCCATTCACTTGGAAACATCTTTTGCCTTCAAATCTGACCTGCTGCATAATCCTACAATTCCTAAAATACAGTGCAACAAAAATATATCAAAACATTGGGAAGATGGAAAGGTACAACATCAGCCATGGAATTTTGAGCATCTTCTTTGTGTGAGTAACAGAGACAGATTAAAAAAAAACAGAACTGATTCAAAGATATTCTTCCATATAGTATAATTTTTTGAATAATTCTTCAGGAGAGAGGAAATAGTTAATAAATGTAGGTTTAAATGAATTACTAGAGTTAGAACTTCCAGGTCTTTTAGGTATGTTCGTTCAGTAGCAAGGATTTCCTTTGCAATGAAATATGCTTTGTCTGTTGGGCATTTCTGAAAGAAACAAACAAATTCCCAGTAAATAAAGAAGAAATGCTACATGAAACATGTAGTGTTACGGTATTCAAATTGCTTTAACATGTAACATGTAAAATGTATATTGAGACTAATAAGTCCCCAAGTATTGTTTGGGCAATTAGCTCTCGGACTTGAACAAAATATATATATATTTTATCACACTATGCATTAGCCCACATCCAAACTGGCTGCTTTCAATATATTTTACCTGCAACCAAGAAACACAAATGTTTTGCCTGATTCACAAATGCACTACCAATGGGAGTTAAGGCTGATGAAAATGGGCACTCGAATGCAAACTGAATGTCCAAGGAAATTATACTGTGCATCGAAACTTCATCCATTTGATATTTACATATAGGAATCCTTATAGTTAGGCAAACTAGCAAGTACAATTTCTCCTAGTCCTTTTGTTTTCTGAACCAAAATGTATGGGATTACATGCCAATAATGCCATGCCAGAATACTATTTCCTTTTAGGCTCAAGCAGCACGGGAAGCAATGCTAGTCACTGGGCTTCTCCCCACCCCTCAAAATGTGAGCCTTCCTCCTGACCTCAAGGCAGGAATAAATTATACCAGTTTAAAAACCATTGCTCATAATGTCTTCCTGCTTCACTTCCAAAACAAGGGTAAGAAGCAGGAAGGGTGAAAGATCAGTCTCCCTTATATCTTCTCCTAGAAAGTGCTGAGCCTTACATGGAAAAACCCCACCACCTAGAGAAAGAGGTTTTCAATAGGAATGGCAATCTCTTCCTCAAGGTCACTATTTCTATCTGAATCTTAAAAAATGTATCAGAGAAAACAAAATGTGATTGTCTGGCCGTTTCTGTTCACTTGGCAGCCATAAAGACACCCAGGTTTGAAGGAAATATCCCACAAGAAGTACAAAGTGAGCCTGGCAGTTAATAACCTCCTTCAGGATTTTCTCCAAGTGAATCAGAATGTTCACTTAGAAGTTTATATTACATTTTCCAATGGAAAACACCACATTCCTGCTGGATTATTTTGATTTCGCTTCAGTCTGTTTTAGTAGCATAAAGGTGGAGGTTTTGTTCTGCGGACATGTCTTCAACAAATGGACATCTTAACATTGGTGGTGCAGTAGTTAGAGTGCAGTACTGCACGCTACTTCTGCTGACTGCCAGCTGCCTGCGATTTGGCAGTTCAGATCTCACCAAGCTCAAGGTTGACTCAGCCTTCCATCCTTCCAAGGTGGGTAAAATGAGGAACCAGATTGTTGGGGGCAAGAGGCTGACTCTGTAAACCGCTTAGAGAGGGCTGTAAAATACTGTAAAGCCAGAGGTGGTATTCAGCAGGTTCTCACCAGTTCTGGAGAACCGGTAGTGGAAATTTTGAGTGGTTCAGAGAACCAGTGGTAACCTTCCCCCAGAAGTGGGGAGGTAATGGAGATTTTACAGTATGCTTTTCTTGGAGTGGTGAGGGAATGGAGATTTTACAGGATCCTTCCCCTGCCACGCCCACCAAGCCATGCCCACAGAACCGGTAGTAAAATTTTTTGAATCCCACCACTGTGTAAAGCGGTATATAAGTCTAAGTGCTATTGCTATAAGGCAGGTGTGTTTGTGAGGCCAGTATTATATAAAATCATGCAGTGAATAATTTTCTAGCCACAGTGAACCATAATATAAATATTGGATATTTTTCAATATATAATTAATTATCCAGTTAGGTACTAGATCCCAACCTTATTCATCTTACTACATGAATTTGAGCAAAAGTCTCTAATACAAGGAAAAATATAAGCCTAAATTGACCATATTCTTTCAACTCAAGATATGAAGTTTTCCATTTGTGTTTCAGGACTTTGTCTTTTGTTCTTGAGAAGTTCACATTTACATGATGGTTATGCAATCAGTAATGTTAATAAAAGTAAATCACCTAAGAGTTTTATTGAATTTGCAAAATGAGCATTAAAATCTTGTGTAAGCCCTTACTTTGCCCATAACTATGAGCCTTACTCTGGTTGTCTGGTTTTGAAAAGTAATAAGTATTGAATGCATTTGCATTTTAAACTGCATTTCATTTATACATTATTCTCTTCAATGTAAACATAACATGAGCTCATAAGATAAGAACAGGCTTTTATTGATTCCTGGCTATGAAAAGATAATACAGCATTTGTTATTTTTGGTAACTGTAGTGTACTTATTTGTCCTGAACTCTTTTGGATGAAAAGTAACACAACAAAGATACCATATGCAAAGTTGGTCCCAATATACTGCATCCTTTGCAGTAAGACTACTAGACAAGCATAGGCAAACTTGCATAAATAGTATTAACATGTAACAGAGAAAATGACAAGCTGGGAATAATGCAATAAGTAGGCATGGAAATCGCACTATTTGTTGTCAACTGCTCTTCCTCCACTTACTTTATGCTTCGTTTCATCCTCTTCTTCAAACCTGGCTCCAATAGCATCACTCAGGACAGGACTCAGCAGAGGAGATGAGCCCTGGCTCACTGTTTCCTGTAATGGGGGACTCAAGGACACTGCACTCTTCACTTTAAAAGAAGAGAGTTGAGTACCTAAGCATCACATAAGAAAGGAAGGGGAAAGCAAATAGTTAAACAATGTCTCCTTTTATAAAATATCAAAGTAGGTATAACTCTATGTAAAAACAATTTTTGCATCCTGTAACTTAATTAACAAGTCTTCAAATATATTTGAAGTAGTCCATGAAAATATGATTTGCTCAAATTCAAACCAGTATTAGCTAAAGATTTGAATTCTATATAAAAAATGAAGTAAATCCCCACCACCTGCAATTCATGTTAAAATCATTAAAGTTGCTCATCACTGAATTAATATGCTCCTTTGGATAAATCACTTCTATAACATGCTAATCATAATGCCTTTGAAAAAGTGGAAATGAAAAGCAAGAAAACATAAATGGATGCGCATTTCATCATTTCAGAATGTGGTACTAATCTGAGAAACTTTTTGCAGAAACAGAAAATGTGGCTTTAGGAAAAAGAGATCAAAGTCTAAAATCCCTTCAAACTCTCCGGAGGAAGCTTAAGCTAACTATTGACACAACCTTAAAACACATTGCATCGTTAATCATATATAGACAACTTTCATTTATCAACCAGCATTTGAAGAAGCATCATCCACAAGAAGATAATTGTCAAGAAAAAGAGACCCAGGAAATAGAGAGGCAACTCTGAGATGGAGAAACAACAAAATTGTTGAAGTGTTTACATAATTATAGATTCCAAGCTAAAATATCTAGTCCATTTTTTCCAGCTTTCCTCTAAAACTTGGCACAACGACGTATCAAATGGTACGCAGAGAAAGTCAATAGCTGACGCCCAGAATTTTCCTTTTGCAAGCAATTATGTTTCAAGAGTGGCAGATTTTAAAATCAATTTTGTGCCACAGCATTGCTATTTACTATTCAGACAACAAATTCCTATCATTATTTAAACCTTCAGCTTGGCTGACATTTCTGATGTTGCAACTTAGAACTATCTTGCTTGGTTTCCCATGACAGAACTGTTTTGCAGAGGGCCGTACCAGAGAAGTCTCCTACGCTGATGCTGATACGAAAAGAATGCTTTCAAACAGTTTGCCACTCCCACTCCAAATTCCATTCTGTGTATTCTTAGAAAAACAACATGTGTCTTTGTGCTCTGGGAGACATTTATTCTTAATTGTATGATTTTAAAAAGTTATGTCAAACTGTCCAAAAAGTCACTGTACAGTGATGATACAAATAAGCAGACGTGCAGAGTTTTTCCAAGACTTACTTTCAAAGTAGATTACAAAACTGGGAAAGAGCCAGCTGCAAGCTTTCTGCTACAATACTGGCTGCTGGTCTTTTGACTCAGGAAGTAATGCTGTTTAAAAAGTCATGAATGAAGTAAGGGGGAGGTAGCATGAGAAGGAAAGGAGGTTTCAGTGGAAGTATTTGCACAGTCTGAGGAAGCTAAATAATGTTACACTTAGTCACCTGGAAGAGATTCTGGGAAGAAGTTAACTATTAACATTCTTTGCCAAACCACTGCATATCTGCACTATACATTAGCTCATATAATATTTTCCACTGGTGCCTTGTTAGCATCTGTACGATCCGCAAGAATGAAAATTACTAACATTTGTTGTTTGCAGGGAAAACCATTTACTGGAAAACTGTTTTAGTTCAAGAAATTAAAAGAGGAAATATGTTTTACAGTTTGCAACCAGTCCTGTTAATTGTTCCTTTTCAGGAGAAAATATTTTTCTTTGCAATTTTCTTTAAGCTATTTCAGACAGCACAAAATACTATGAATGTTTATGTAAGTTAAAATATATAGTCTCAGAATTTGTCACTCTCTGCAAAATGTTATTATAAAAACGTCAATTGATAATATTTTTGATACAAAATTGAGCAAGGTATCAGCATCTAATTGAAATATGTATGAGAGCCATAGAGTATGGTTAAGGTGCTGGCCTAAAATATAGGCAACTCTGAATTCTAGTCCCATTTTAGGCATGGAAACTCAACCTGGTGACTTTGGGACAATCACTCTCTCTCAGGCCAACTCATTTCACACTATTGTTGTGAGCAAAATAGGAGGAAGAAGGGGTATTATATATGTTTGCCACCTCGAGTTATTTATAAAAGTGGGACTTTAAAAAAATCTAATAAAATAAATGTATCCAGGTTCCATTGCAGAAAGACCCAAAACTAGAGCAAAACCAGTAGTTAAAGTGTAGTCCTAGGAGAAGTATTACAACCTAGCATCTTGTCCTGAAGTTTCGATACCCTACCTCCCAATTACCTAAAACTTTATATCTTTGAATGAAATATTCTGAGCTTGTAAGAGATGTGTCTTCCATTGCCACTGCATCCTGTTGTTCTGCCTGCATCATGACAGTGAAGTTATATGAAGGTTTTTAGCAGATTATTTAAAATACAAATAGAAATTATTTGCCAAAGAAGCGATGCAGAATTATATGTTCAATTTCACACACATCTGTTAGCATTTAAAAGAAAAGATCCAGTAATTTTAGCTGTCTTTTAATTGTATCTCAATAAACATTTCACCAATAAAATACTCGGAAAAAGCAAACGAATGCCAAAGTATAGTACAACACAAGTCTAGTTTGAACTATTCTTTAAATCTAAAAAAAAATTAGTGTCAGCATGCATATAGAATATCTATCTGTCTTTTTGTTAGGTGTACCACAATAACTGCTTGTTGTTAAATGATGAATAGGTTAATATTCTGGAAACTAAAATGCATATTATAGCTACATCAGAAGTTCCAAAAATAGCTTTTTTCTTCCTCTTCTACACATTTGCTTTATTTGTTTTATACACTTTTCAATGTTTGTCCACTTTGAAACATTCAGGGAAAGAAGGAATCTATCTCAGCATTAATGTCCATTCAGATTTCCAATAGTTTCTATTCCCCATTTCCTCCTTAAACTACTTAGAAGTGAGCAAAAGCAGTACATTTATGAAAATTCTGCCCCATTGCGTGAGAATATAAAAACCAAGTTCTATATTTTTTTTAAAAATTGATTACTTTGTAATACTGAATTAATCCCCTATTGTCTCTCCACTGCGTCACAAATTATATACCACAATCACCGTTTGTCTGCAAAACAGAGAACTTGTCAACTCTTTATTATATATTTCATCTTTCCAAGAAACAAGACATACCACATACAAACACACAAAGGTCACATTCCAGGTCCACATATAGCTTAATATCAGAAACTAAAAGTGATAAAAATGAATTATCTCCCAAAAATCTGAATCATCCTATATGCAAGGTTCTTTTTCTATGTACTTTGAAAGAGATGATTTTTTTAAAAATCTACGGTATTCATCCTTTCTACTTCTTATATTTTGATATGAATTATTGAAAACAGTTCTTATTCTTTAGCAAGAATATTAAGTTTTTAATTTTGGGATTCTTAGTATGGAAACAATCATTAATCATTCTGCCTAAAATATCCATGAGAAAGTTTATTACACAAAGGAGTTTTAAGAAGGATGAATGTGAATATCAGCCTTGTGGGCCATTCTTTTGAATACTCTAGTGAGTTTAAGTGCAGAACCAAATAAAATTCTGATGCAGTATGTCCTAAAAGTTTCGACTTAAAAGTTGAACTCAGCTATGAGTCTTATTGAATCATACTTTATATCAGCCTCAGCCCCCATTTATCAAATAGGTACTAACAAACGCATAGGATCTATTAGAAGATATCAAAGGGGTATAGAAAATGCTCTGAGATCAGGAAGTTGTATAAAATATTGAGCAATAACAAGGCATACTGCATCGGACTAAGAAAAGGAACGTAATGATTTCTTAGTGAACACTACAAATTCTGAAATGCATCTTTACTTCTCATAAAAGCATCAAAAACAGATTGAAGCATGTATCTTGTGCATGTACTTTATTGTCTAGTGAAATCTTTTCATCAAAACTCTTACGTAACATTACATGTGCAAAATTGCTTAAAAACCAGTCAGTTCAGTTATTAAATTACACTGAAGGCTGGAAAACTGTAATTGCTATTTATCTTTTGGTCGTCTACAAATCTATTGCAAATAAGTATAAATACTAATCATAATAGTGGGACACCAATTATCAGAATAAAACTGAGTGCAATTCAAGAGAAGTATGGAATCTGCATCTTGCTCACTATAAAAAAGCCCAAGATGTGGCATATATTCCTACAGTAGTACATGGAGATTAAAAGGGATAAATATCCCAAGGAAAATATTTTACTTACTTGAAATAGTAATTCCTCAAGATCTGTTTCTGTCAATTCATATTCACAAAGTATAGTTCTCTAACATTGTTGAACAATACCAATAATATTAAAAACACATCCTGTCCTGACTAAAATAACATCTTTAAGGGGAATTTAATATTTTAAGAAGTACTGAGAATGAGTAATTTCCCAATCAATGACAAATGTTCAGTTATTCAGGAAGGTGGATAATATGACATGAAGTTCTCTAAAAATATAAACATTTTTTGTAAGTGACTGTACTACCATAGTATTGGTGTTATTCTAAAAATAACTTGTGAACAGCATTGTTTCTGAAATAACAAAAGTACTACCACATTTTAACATTAAGTTTAAATTATTACATAATTATACTCTTAAACTAGAAAAAACGGTATCTACATTTAAATTTGTGATGCCATTATTGAAAGGAACAGAGCTAATTTAGACTGAAGATTCAGGTTTCTCATTAACTTTTGCCCTCAGTTAAGATCATACGGCTGAATCTGAATGGCTATGAAAACCTAAAAATATTGGAAAGAAGTCTGATTTAATCATTGAAACATGTCACATAAAGATAATGAATGTAGAGGCTTATAGTAGAGTCTTCTGCTTGAATGGAAAATGTGGGTGGGTAGCACAGGATACTTAAATAATTTGAACATATATTATGAGTACCTCCCTGCTGCATCTTTTCCTACATTTGTAACCTGAATTGTGACACAAAATTTGATGACAATGAAGAAAAATTTTAAGTGTGCTTGAAGTTTAAAAACTATACATGTTTACCCTAGGAAATTTTAAGGGCCTTCGTTTCCATAGATCTGTTGATAAGATCTAAATATTAGCTGGTGACCATGTAAATCAAATAAATCAAATATAAATCAATCATAATACCTTTAAATCCATGCAACTGTGAAAATATAGATATGCAGATTATCTTACTGGTACAGTAACTGGCACCACTTGTTTAATTAAGCCTGTTTTCTTTTTTGTAACTAACAATGATCTAATTGCATGAATAAAGTAAAATTTAACTGTGAGCAAGAATATATCACATCAAAATAGTAACTTGTACTAAATATCTCAAAACAACAAAATGCTTTAGAAAAAAAAACATTTGTTGTATTTCATATTTGCTTAAAATTTTATTCCTACTGTAAACATCAGACAGCAAATCAGGAAAGTCTGAGAAAATCAATAATGATTCTCTTTTGAGAAAGAACAAGGAAAAAAAGTTAAAACATGTGTTCTTATTTATATTGAATACCTTCTAATTTTATTGGATATGTAATTGCAAAATTATCAATACAAATCTGTAGATATATAATCAATTTCAACAGAAACAAAGATGTATAAAACATTCATATTATGTAGATCATCATGATAAATAACTAAGACTTTGCAGTCTAAGAATATTTTTTTCTAATAAGTAAACAATAACATGAAATTGCTTATACCAAGGCACAAATAATTTGCATTATAAAACATTTAATAAAAGTAATTACAGTACATTGTGAAGGCAACTTGTTATACTTTGTCACTAATGGAATTATAATGTATTTTTAATATATTCCTATTGAAGGAATGCCCTCGTTCTTTTAATGGCAGCTTCTCAAAGAACTGTACCTAGGAATGTTTTTTTCATTATTTAGTGGTTGAATCTCCTAATACGCTACAAGTAAAATTTACCAATATCATTTATTCCTTAAAGTTAGCATGAAGACTTGTAAAAAAAAATCCCACAGTATTTATTTAGTCATCTTGTGCCCTCTAATATGAAATGTTTATTGGGAGGAAGTTTAACATAAAAGGGTAAGTAATCAACAGTTTAATATTAAGAATTTTGTTATAAAAGTCTAATCATTCCATGTAATATTTTAAAATTCACAAAATGAAAAAATGAGAATGAATATGAACAGATTTCTAAGTAATGCCCTAAAGAAATATTTTTAAGATATGTATTATACCTTATAGTAATATTATCTAATTATGATTAGTATAAATGAAATCTCAAGTGAACAAGACTGTAAAGCATAATTCTATCTAATTAAGAAATAACAATAATAATTAAAAATGAAATTAAGAGCTGAAGTATTTGATTCTACAAAAACAACAATAAAATACATTTCAGGTTAAACTTGACTCCTGGTGAATAGAGATATGTCCATGCTGGGTTTTTGGAAAATGGTTTGCCGTTGCCTTTCAGATTTTTTAAGATTTCTTGGTCTAGTTCTGTAATCTCCTATTCAACCAATAACCAGCTCTGAACCTATTTAACTTATGCAAAATCAGCCAATCCATCGGTTATGCCACTTGCTATGACATCCACACAGTAACACAAATAGTGTTCCTCCAAAATTCAACTGTGTATGGCTCTTTAGCGACACAATACCACTTGTCTTCTTACAATTTTAAAATTGATCAAAATAACTATTTTAATATATAATGATTACAGATCTATAATAATATACTATACAAAATGAATGTATCTGATATATACCTAATCATATCACATTTCATCTATTGCAGTCAAATATCTTATTAATATATAATGGAATTATATGGATAGATATGGCTGCTGCAACTATCTGAAAACATAATTATTTTGCACAGGATCTTTAACATTCCTATCTGAAAAAAAAACCCATTATGTTTTCCTGCCTGATTGTTGACCTTTAGATATTTCTATAAAATATCTTGCCAAGGAAAACCAATTTTAAAACTTAAAAGCTTTGAGGAATTCAGACTATTGCAAGATGAAAAAATGATCTCTATAGCGCCATAGATTGTTTAAGAATGAACAAACAGCTCTTGAACAATAACTTTGTTAAAAGAAACAGAATAAGAATCATGAAAACAAGGAAAACTCCCTTTTTTAAACAACAGAATGAACTGGACATTTATTCATACACATTCACTCTTTTCCATGCAAAATTCTATTGACTACTATGAATCTCTAGTTGCAATACCCAAATCAGCATTTCACTGCATAGTATGCTGCCTACATCCTGATTTTTTTTTTAAAGGCTAATGAAGAAACTAGTTTGTCCAGCATATCCAGTTTGCTTTATTGAAGAATGCTGCTTTATATTATATCATATTCATCCATCCATCCATCCATCCATCCATCCATCCATCGCCTGGAGATCTTATAAAATGGATAAAGTGTTGTGAAAAAGTACTTTTAACTGTTACTATAAAACGTACCAATACATTCACATCAGTGGTGGGATTCAACTTTTTTTACTACCGGTTCTGTGGGCGTGGCTTAATGGGTATGGTATTGCTTAGTGGGCGTGGCTTGGTGGGCATGGCAGGGGAAGGATGTTGTGAAATCTCCATTCTCTCTCCACTCCATGGGAAGGATGCTGTAAAATCTCCATTCCCTGCCCACTCCTGGGGGAAGATTACTACAAAATCCCATTCCCTCCGCTACTACTCAAACTACTCAAAATGTCCACTATTGGTTCTCCAAATTACTCAAAATTTCCATTACCGGTACTCCAGAACTAGTTAGAACCTGTTGAATACCACCTCTGATTCACATATTCCTAATACCTGAGAATATAAGAACTAGTTTCTATTTCATTACTGAAGTGCAGGCAATGTGATATATTAAAAATTGCACTTTAAAAAAAAAACATGTACCAGTAATTTGTAAATTCTAGAAATAGAAAGGGCAAGAATGATAAGTATTATTCAACTTCCTAGGGATAGCTTCATTTCAAAACTGCAGATGGGCCTTAGTTTTCATTCCAGTCCTGAAAATCATGCTTTTATAAGATAATAGTTAACCTCAGTAACTAGAACAGTTACTGAAAAACTGGGCAGAGTGTTAATATTTTAAGGGCTTCTGGAAAATGTAATTCAGGACTTCTGTCTGTCTTTATCTCTTTCACACACTTACCATACAATATTATTTTTATAACAAAAAGTTTTAAAATATTTAATAAATGAATATATATTACAATGCTTTGTATTTACTATTGATGCCTTCACTGCTGTTCTTGATGCCTTAAAAATATTGGAATAAGAGTCAACAATAATGATCTAGTCTACAAATTTATATTCCAATGACTGAAAATAATAATCAGGAAAAAATGATG
>JAOYMU010000002.1:27865437-27880334 GCA_025802295.1 Psammodynastes pulverulentus
TTATATCTGGAATTAAGATTTTAACAAATTTATTCCAAATATTATTCAAGCCCTTTAACCAATAGTTATTAATTACAGATTCTAAAGCAATTGGAAAAAAATCTGCCAGCATAATCATGTTCTACCCAATTACAGCCCTCATCACTGCTATAATTGAGTACATCTACCTTAATTCATCCTTAACCACCTTAGTTATCCTTTCCTTCCATTTTTCCAGTGTCATAAACTACTTAATAAACTTCGTTCTTAATATAGGTAGTCCTCAAATTATGACAATTGAATTCAAAATTTGTTGCTAAGCAAGGTAGTTGTAAGTTCTGCCTCATTTTATGACCTTGTCAGTTAAGTGCATCACTATAGTTAAGTTAGTAACATGTTTGTTAAGTTAATCTGGTTCTCCATTGACTTTACTTGTCAGAAGGTTGCAAGTGATCATGTGACCCGGGGACACTGCAACTGTCGTCATAAATAAGAGCCAATTGCCAAGTGCCTGAATTTTGATCATGTGACCATGGGAATATGGCATGGTCATAAGTGTGAAAATTGATCATGTCTTTTTTTTCAGTGCTGTTGTAACTTTAAATGGTCATTAAATGAACTGTTAAGTCCAAAGTATAATTTTAGTCTGGTCGTTTGTGCCTCCACTGTGGGTTGATTTGCTTGATGATGATTTTTTTTTATTTTCTTGGCTCTTCATGGTATTTTCAGTAGTTTAATAATAGATTTCAGAAGCAACAGTATTCTTTCTATCCTGTTTCCTCAAAATCTCATTTTCATACAATGTCATAGAAAACTTGCCTGAATGTTTATATTTGTAGGTCCAGACATATCACGGACATCTTTTCCAAGAGGTACTCTACCATGTGCTAGCCTATGGTATATTTTTTTTACTCCTATTCCTTGACAGCCAACCTCATCTCACCTCGTATCAGAAATGCAGGAAATTATTAATTTAAATTTTAAAAAGATTAAAAACTTTAATAAAAACATAAGATTTATAGAGTTCTAGCCCAATGCCAAGCCACATTGATTGCAGGGATTGCAAGTCAGTGTGCAGGTTGGTCCCAGGGGGATAGCTATAAAAGCTATTTGAAGAGAGCCACATTCGCAGTAAATACCCTTGTCCTCTAGGAGAAACCCATTTTTTCCATGTGGTCCTTAGTTCTAGCCAAACTAGTGCAGTCTATGTAAACATTCTGATGGTGGGGAGGAATGAAAAGAAAGGTCCTGAGAAAATCAAGATAGTTGGGCCGGTAGGATGTGATATACTGTGACATCAGTAATGATAACTGAGAGAAAGGAGGGAAAATAGGAAAGATGTTGAGATCAGCGGGTGCATGGTCAGTGAGATACATTCGTGTTTGGAGTTGCTGAGACAACTGAGAACACATATACAGGCCATTCAGAAGAAGCATCATCTTTATTTCTGAAGAAGGAGAGACTGAAGCATACTGGCTTTGCTCCAATTGCTTCATAAAATTCAACCAGAATCACTTCAGGTTCTTTCAGCTCAGGGCAACAAAAACATTTGGGATTTTATTTGTTGCATTGTGACAGGTCTAAAATAATTTAGAACTCACTGAACATTATGTATTTGTTTTGGACCGAAAATAAAATTCATTTGTGATTTGTGCATATTGCTAATACACATTAAAGTAATATTTATTGTGTTTAAATTAACAACATTGTAAAAGTAATTATTTTTAAATAACAGAACAGCAAATAAAATATGTGAGTTAGGATTACTGGAATCAATTATGTAGGAAGATGGTAGACTCCCTTTTAATAGGTGTATTCAAGCAGAGACTAAGTACTTAGTTTTAATTTCTGTAGTTATACTGGACGGGGAATTAGACTCTGTCCTAGGATTTCTTCCAATATTCTAATCAAGTAGCATAGGTAAACAAGGAGTTTATGGAAGAAGCAGAAACTATTAACATTACCTATATAAAATCATACATCATGTAATCAAGAATCACACACATTTGACATAGTGTATACTGGCCCCATTACAGGGCAAAAAAAGTTATACGAAGTTTAGACTGTTAAGATGTCGGAAAATAAAATGGCTTTTTGGTTGCCAAAAGTGAAGTCTTTTTTTGGCTCCCTTATTCCACCACAGTATTAAAACCCCTAATTTGCACTGCTTGCAAACTGCACTTGGGCTCCTGTCCACATGAACTAATGTAACTTTGTAAATTTAAGAGTATAGTAATCTTTTTAAATACCAAAGTTAACATTATGCGGTAAACTTGAATGATTATTTTTGAATCTAACACAAACTTGCATAGAGTAGATGCAAATCAGAGCTGCAAATGGCGTGATGTACTCACTGGCCTACTCTGACTATGCTTAATTTAACTGTAGATTAATGAATGTAAAAATAATGTTCTTGGATCCATGTGAGAATATAGCATTTTCCCTCTGCCTCAATTTCATTCAGACTTCCTCAAAAACTTGAGGCATCAAAGGAGACATGATGAAAGATAAACAAGATGTTAAGGCACCAAATGTGTCTGGCAAAAGACTGTCACATATTCCCAACACCAAAACAAAATAAAGCCAAATCAAATAGGAATGCTAGGACTAAGTTTGCATGTTATTTATTTTCCCTTTCTTCAGCGTTGTACTTATTGTGGATTATTTTAAAAATGGCTGGAGTTTACAGTAGCTTGAATATGTGAATTCAGCCAGGATAAATCTGGTAAGATTCCTCCAGCTAGACTTGGAATAAAACAGAATTCCTTATATATTCTTTAAAAAAAAAATACGGTTCAATCATGCATGGTGCTATTAAGAAACACCCTATAATTACAAAAATGAAATATAAGTAAACAGACTCAGACACATGCAAAATAGTAATAAATACATAAAGCCAAATGAATAGTTTATTAACCAACTGCTAAGACAGGTAAAATTAAAACCAATACATGTAGTTCTTGCTGAAGAAGGAAGTTATCCTGTTCGAACTTACAACTATTGCAGTGTGTCTCTAGAGTCACATAAATAGCTGATGGGTCACCTAAAAAGTTGTGTAGTGTCAAGTTTGACATGTGTCAAACCAGATTCGCTCTTCTGTGAACAGTTTTCACTTGCAGAAGAACGAAACTGATGTAAAAGATGGTGGGAAGAATTAAGATTTCAGAGATGGATAGACAGAAATTACCTGAATTTGACATTAAGACAATCGGTACTTTTATTAATAAATATAGAGCTATATATACTTGGGGTGTGTGTGTGTGTGTGCAGTGGCTAGTGGTTAAAGACACTGAGCTTGTCAGCTGGAAATGCTGTGCGATGGGGTGAGCTCCTGTTCCTTGCCCCAGCTCCTGCCGACCTAGCAGTTCAAAAGCACACAAATGCAAGTAGATAAATAGGTACCACTTCAGTGGGAAAATCAGTATTCCATGCGCCTCAGCATATTGTCATGCTGGCCACAGCCATAGAAATGTTTTTGGATAAGGCTGGCTTCCTTGGCTCAGAAATTGAGATGAGCACTGCCCTCTAGAATTTGAAACAACTGGGCAGGGAAAACTTTATCTATATTTGAGAAACTGTTCTTTTTATGCACATATCCAACAAGCATTGTTGAACTAAGTATTAGCCTTTAATATCATTAATGACAATATTGGAAGTTTATGTCAATGTTCTGATACCACTGAAAAGGAAGATGGGATAATAACAGTTGTGAAACAGTGAGGTTCATATGGAACCAAATGCTATTATGTGTATCTTGCCCAACTTCTAAAGGGTATCAACATTTTGGTAACACGTCCTTAGCAAAAAACTGGTTGATGTAAATGCTTTTGTGTAATGGAACATATTATTTTAAGCTCTGTCATCAACAGTTTTTGCAAGAAACTTTTTAATTAGCCACCATACCACCTATATCATTTAATATAACCATACATTTCAACAGATTTGTATATAACAGTTTATTGGGTTTATTAATAATCTGAGCTAAAATTAAGGTACAGGAAATCAATTATAGGTTAATACTGTCTTATACAAAAAGTAGCCCTTTGAGTACCCCAGTTATAAAAATCCAGTAAAAGTGTTAAAGTATATAACAATATACTCCTAAAATTGTAATTATATTAGTTCAAAAAACAAAAGACAAAGACCATTTGTGATGCTAACCATTTTTCAGGTTCCCAAAACCTTGAGAAATTCATTTTTTTATTCTAGTCTGAATATTCAAATATAGCTTAGTTCATGGAAATAAGTATAAATACTTTGTTATTCCTATATCAGGCACAGACTGGAAAACATTATTCAACCTCATGGAAATACACTGTTAAAATTTTTTTAACCTTACTTAAAAAGATACAATTCAAATTAGTAAACTACAGCTGTTCAGGAACTAAATTTTAACAGTATGGATTTTATAAGTGATCATAAAAGCCAAAATTTTTAAAATGTAGCACCACAAGTAAAAACTAAGTTACAGTATATAATGAAGGTCTAATTACAGCAAACAATGCATGCAGATGAATAGAATATGTTTAAAAATATTAAACAATTCTTTAAAGTCAGTTAATGAAAACTATTGTACAGTAGGGTTAGGTTTATACTAGTTATTTGGCACACACTTTTTCACAGATTTCAAAATAGTAGGATGTTTTCTCCTTGCTATTTAATTATAATTACAGCTCCACAAATAATATCAAAATAAGCCCAGATCTAAAACATTTTAGGTAAACAAGTGTGTTCAAATAAAGTACAATAATTTAACCCAGTAATATAACCTATGTAGGATACAAAAAGTTTGTAGATGTTACTTCTGAACAGAAGGTGTCGAACAATAATTGTCTTTCTAAGGGAAAAAAGTACTATTAGTGGAAACTTTTCAGACTAGTATTATATTTTCCAAATAAATTACAAGATCCAAGTGAAATCTTTCTGTGATCCCCTTTTTAAAATGAAAATACTGGATTAATAAATGGCAAAACATTTTTACTATGTCTACATATCATTCATTGCATACTTAAAGAAATTTGGAGGGTTTTTTTGAACATAGTAAATACAGACTAAAATATGGACCACATCAGGTTTTCAATAATCTGTTTGTAACAATCAAGATGAAAATGCTATGACTTTTTAATGTTCGAAGCCTGAAGAACATTAGATTAAATCACCCTCTTTCCAATATTTCCAAATACAGTATGTATGTATGTATGTATGTATGTATGTATGTATGTATGTATGTATGTATGTATATACATCATGGGTATATTGGGATCATCAAGGAGTAGCTAGTTTCTTCCATGATTGATACTTATGATCTTCCTTTGTTGAAACACATGTCTCGGGTACAATTTGACCTTGCTTTCTTCAAAAATTAAATAAAAGTTTGAAAATCTGAAAGAATACACCTAAAAAAGTGAAAAAGTAACTGAATTTTTTCCCCTAAACTATACTACTTCTTTTAAACTTACACACGTCACAAAATGCTACACACATGGAAATTACTTGAAAATATTTACTGTATAGAACTGGTAAAATACAGCAGTCCACTAATAGTCAAGGCATAAAGACTGATATCTTACTTCAAACAGGTAGTTCTTGACTTACAACTGTCCATTTCACAATTGATCATAGTTATGATGGCCTCGGAAAGGGTGCTTTTCTAGGCTCATAAAGCACTTCCAAACATTGTAAAGTGTAGCACTGCCCCCCCCCCATCATATGACCACATTTCAGGCTCTTGGCAGCCTATTTGCAATTACAACCAGTTTCCAAGCGCCCTACGATCATGAATGCCGTCTGCTATCTTTTCTGCTGGGAAACTGGCAGGGAAGATTGCAAGTAGAGGGGACAGAGGGGAGCAACTCACCTAACTACCTGAAGCAGCTTTGTACATACCAGTAGCTTCCATAGCCAGCCTGAGGCTACCTGGGTGGCTAGACTGGGAACCAGCTGAAACTTCTCAGACACAGCAGCTTTATGTATCATTGTGGGCCCCAGGCTTTCCTACCTGGTGCATGGTAACTTAACAACTGTAAATGAATAGGCCAGGATGATAGTCATTGAGGGAAGCAGTTATGTAATGTGTCATTTAACAACTGCTTCACTCAACTAAGATTCCAGGATCAATTATGGCTGTAGGTCAAGGACTACCTGTATATAAAAAGAGTAACACTGAAAAATTGCAAATATTATCACTTATTTTCTTGTTGGTCAGTCTACATGCAAAGGTCTCTATTCCCCAAAAAATGAACATTCCTTTAAGACTTTCTTTAGTCTTTCCTATGAAAATCTTTACAAAAACATTTCAGAGAAATAGGCAAGACATAATATTTATAAGGTAGGCAACTTAAAGAGACTTTCAAACAATCATGTCAGCTGTAAAAAGGAAATCAAGAAAAAATAATAAGACTTTAAACCATAAATATAATGTGGATATAATCAATTTATATATCGAGTGCAAAAAAACAACAAACAAACAACCTCTCAGTGGCTTTAGTCCAGAGTATTAGATGAACAACAGGGAAAATCTAAACATTTGTGTAGTCTGCGTAGTAAAATCAAGCTCAATAAAATATCAGTAACTTGTAACAAAATCATATTGCATTTAACATTTTAAAAAGATTAAAGAAATCTTATTTGTTTACAAAATAGAGAATACAATAACTATATATTTGTTTGCTGAATGTTAACAGACCTTCCAAGTCACAGCAGGATAAGTAGTAACTGTCCCCACCAAATAAGCTCTGTGTCTTAAATCTTAAATGATTCCAATTAAAGTTATCCTGCAATGATGAAAAGAGAATATTGACAAGTTACATGGTCATGCATACTTTTGAATTATAATGAATTATAATAAATTTATATAGCAACAATGATCACCAAACTTTTCAATTACAAATCTGGGAAGGAGCAATACCTAAAATAATAATGGCACCATTTCATAACTATATATTATAAAGAAAGATTACAGCATAAAGATCACAGGAATCACAAGAGTATATTGTTCTAGTCATTACTCGCTTGATCATTTAGGGAAAAAAAGAAGCCTGCCCTACTTTCTTCTCTGTATCATTCTCTGTATTATTTGGGTTCTTTAAAAGTGAGAAAGAGAAGTCAGGCTACATGCTGGCACGGCAGCTGAGAAATACAGAAAATGGACAGAGCACTATTTCATTTTTTTTATTTTAAAAGCTACTGCTCCCCTGAAGAACATGATATATATACAGTTAGCATTAGTAAATGTATGCTATCCAAAAACTTGCAAAGTTGATTGAGAACTGGTTCTTTAGTCTATTAATATATGCATTGAAATTTTTTAAATGTATGTCTTATGGCAAGTAGACATCTGTAGCACTTAAATGAATGAGCTAATAATTAAATAAATGGATTCCTTTTTGTTTCAGAATGAAGTATTTATGTCACTCTTAAAGTTATTTATCTAAAAGTCAAAATCATGATAAAAAGATCAAATCTGCAATACTGTAATTTTCAAAGCAATATTTTATATATATAGTAGTTTTAGTATAAAAGCATTCTTACCAAATAATTCAAACTTTGTATCCATGAGTTGCACTGCTATCTCCTTCACCTCCCTGCCGCTGCATCTGCATCTGTGCCTGCATCCTTGCAATCATTTCCTGCATGCGGCGAAGCTAAAACCAAAGAATATCATTTCTACATTGGCTAGCCAGTCCTCCAACTAACAGAGTGCTTTGGCAGCTTACAACAAAACATTAAACCAGAATATCACCAATTGAAACAACAACAGATTTTGTATCTTTCATGTAGAACTATGGTTCTTTTGTAGGATGTGATAATGGTATCATGAGGCCAAATTCTTTCCCCACTTTTATCCCCTACTCCCCCACAACTGATGTGCAGCACAGATAAGAAACCTCCGGCTTTCCAAATATTTCTGAATTATAGATACCATCATATCCCCCAGTAGAGACATTGGTTATAGATGTTGAGAACTAGAATTCAGCAATTGGGGCTGCATTTTTCAGTTTGCTTTTTACATTTTTAGTATGATGCTTAAACAAATTCTAGAGACCAATCGATTCAATTCACATGAATTAACATCAAAGCCATCGTGAAATAAGATTTTCTTATTTACAAATCTAAGAGATACAAACCAGATCAATTATGCTAACAGGCAACAATAAACCATAGTTTGAATGACAAAATTCAGTATTAAAGCAGCTAATAAAGCAGGATACCATGACATCTGAATCCAAATGAAGTGTTACCAGTCCATATTTGGTTATTAAAAACTGGGAGTGAAATCTCTTTTGACCTGAAAGGCTGCAATAAACTGAATTAAAAATTCTGTATTTTGTGTACCTGAAGAATTACCAAATGATGGTCAAGTTTCTTAAAAATATACTTTTAATTAAGTAGTTTAATTAGCATGAGATGACCTACTTTCCCATTGCTGCTAATCTACATAGCATCCAGGATTTTCTGACAAAATACATAAATTCAGTTTTTACTCCAACTTGGAAATTAGTCATAGTAGATCACATCAAATTTAGGGCTCCTTTTGAATCTGGATTGAACCATACAGGTCCATTTGCCTCTCCTTTCTCACTGATTATAAATGAAAACCAATGAATGGCTGTAACTGTTTTAAATTTAAATTTATGGCCTCTGGAGAAGGATACTTTTCAGAGAATTCAGATTGAGAAGTGTTTGTGCTAGATGCCTTTAAATTTTTAATCTTTCCTTAGAAAAGCTAACTAATAACTCTAATAACTAAATACTCCTGCTGAGTATTTACTTCTGTATATTACTTCTGTCCCTATGGTGTAGGAATTCAGAACTGTTTATGAATATCACATGATTTGAAGATCCAAAATACAGTATATACATATATATTTAAAAATGAAGTCCTTACTTCTGCTTCCTTTTCAAGCAAGATTTGATCTTTATTAACTTCTTCATCTTCAACTTTTCTACATTTAGAAGGGGGAAAAGGCTTAGAAATATATAGCAATATCTTCTTAAAAGCAGCAGCATCTTAAATGATGGAAGTAAAAATGTAGTTCTAATAATTAATGAAAGGATTATTACACTAAGTTCAGAAAATGAAATTATATTATTTAAATTATGAAAACAAATTAATATAGTAATGAAGCTAAATTTTATTTTCTACTTACGTTTCAGGTACAAGTATATATACACCTCACTTGAGTAGTGATAATGAAAGAACCAGAGATGTGATTTGTATATAAATATCTTTGTGAGGAACAAAGCTATTCTATTAGGTGACATAGGTGGGAATGAGGTAGGGAAATATTAGAGCAAATATTGAAGATTCAGACACTTCAAAATGAAAAAGTACAGGTTATGTTTGAGAGTATCTGTTTTAGAAAAATATCTATTTTGAATATGTGGGCTTAAATATAAGACTATTTAAATGAATATACAACAAAGGAATGACTCTAAAAACTTGACTAAGTTGATTGTTTATGATATAAGAGTGATTGAAGGCTAACAAGATAAATGTTTGCAATGAAGGACTGACTACTAAGAATTGATCTTAGGAAATATATGGATGTGAAAAAATGAAACAAAAGAAATTCAAATATAATGATTACAGGAAGCAAAAGCTCAAATACATTAATTGTTAGGTATGCTTGGAGAGTATTTGATATATATTACAAATGGTAGCAATCAAAATATGACAAGAAAACTGAAATATAATAGAACGGTAGTCTATTTAATAAGAGATACTTACCTGCCACCCTTTTTAAGTCTTTCAGAACGGAAGTTCTCATAGTGAAGATCTTGAGTCACTTCTTGAAGATCCTGCATATGAGTACTGACAAAAAACAAAACAAAACTTTGGTTATGTATTAGAAGCAGTGAAATGGAAAATAGCATATAAAATGTGATTAACCCAATGGGTTAAACATGCTCTGAAATGCATACATCCTACATTGTTATTGTGTTTGCTACCCAAGTCCTTTAATAGTTATATAACATAACTTCATATATAACACAAATAATCAAATTTTTAAAGAATGTTATTTCTCCACAAATAGATATATGTTGGAAATATGAACACCGTGAAGGGACATTTTATCATGAGTGGTGGACATGTAAAAAAAATAAAAATGGATCCATACTTTGATACAGGCCATTTGAAAGATCAATATTTAATTTAAACCACAACTTTTCATTTCAGGACTAACAGGCAAATATTACTCTGTGCAGAGATGGAAAGATTTGACATGATGGAAGAATGGTAGGTGAAGTGAATAGATTTTGCTGAAATTAATTTCATTACAGAAAAGGCATTATCTATATTTACTACTGATTGCAAGCCTCTTACAGACTTTTGCGTAAAAATCAAAAGAATGAAATTGTGACTTATGGTTTCGATATTTAGACAGAAATGGATTATAGATGAAGTTTCACTTAAGAGACTATGGGTGATTCACTTTGTAGTAAAAAAAGGTTGTAAAAGCAGTCACAGTCACATGGTGCCTCACACAATCACACCCCTTAACAATTAATTTTCCAGTCCCTGGTTGTAAGTTAATAACTATCTGTATCTCCTGTTTTAACAGTTCAACAAACAATGATTTTGCTTTGTATTCTATGGGAGATAGAAATAAAGTGAACAATGACCAAAGTACAGGGATAAATGTAATTTACTTACATCAGCATGGTTCTTAGTTTTAAGAAGTCATTATGTTCTGGATTTTCCACTTCAACAACACCCCAGGGATAAAGACGACCTCTAACTTTTTTACCCTTAGCTTCAATTAACTGATTGGATCCCACAACACAAAATGGAATGCTGGTCTGAAATTGAAGAGAAAAATAATTTTACAATCTCACTGTGCTTTGCAATTAGTAGTTTGATGACAATCAACACTAATTTAAATTTCTAAAAAGACGGTCAATTATTTATTAAAAACACAAGACATGCCATTAACTAGAAATTCCTTACGGACTTCTTGCATAAAACAGCAAAATGCACTTATGATTTGTAGTTTTGATGATTAGACAAATCAGATTATAGACAGAAGATTTATGTTGTAACCATAGTGTAAGAAGTAAGTTTATAATTGTATTTATAACTGTTGTAAAGATCAGAGGTTAGTTCTTTGTATCTTTTTCTTTTCTATTTATTTACTTTTTATATTTAGTTTTCATTTTATTTCTTTTTCTTACATTAGTTTTTATCTTCCTTTTAAAATACTTTTCAATAAAATGCATAATCTCTTGTATCCTACCATTCTCCAGTTTAAAATTTCTTGCCTAACCTTACTGCTTTCATCCTTTCTCCACAATGATTTATGATAAAAATTCTGGTTACATTCATTATCTTGTTGCCCTCATCTAACTCTAATGCTTCTGTTAACTTAATCTAAATTTTTGTTCTTGCTCCCTTGCATTCCTTTTCTATACTTTTAATTGGTATAATTTACATTGTCAAAAATGAAACTGTCTTGTTTTCACCTGAACCTTGGCCTTATATCTCTCCATGTGTGGCCTGCAATGCTATGTGGAAATAAGGTGCAAAGAAAGCAAGAAAAAAGAAGGAACTTTGCTACAAATTCCTGCTTTATCCTCTGTCATTCTGAATGAATAATATAAAAAAAAACCTACAATCAAATTTGGATGACAAAGTATTTTCCAACCCCGAGATCAAAATTTCTTTTGGTGTGAAAAATTCTCTTCCTTCTGAGATTAGAAATAGATTAGATAGATTTGATAAGTAATAATAGCAAAAATAATAAATTCTGGAAATTAAATAAGATGATAGGATAAACTATTTCTGACTTAATAAATTGTTCTTACTTTCAAAAGTCTGGTCTGTTCTTTAAAATCTTCATCTTCATCTGATTCCGCATCAGGCAAGTGATAAATCTTGATGCTATGTTCTTCAATTTCATCCAAAATCTGACCCCAAAGGACAGTAAGATATAAATAAATCATGGGCTGAGATTCAACATCTGCAGAATCAACAGGGATTTTTTTGCTTGCTTTTTATATAGGTTTTTTTCCACTTACACCCAAACAGCTTCTGAATACTAAGAAACTATACCCCCTAGAATTACACATTGTACAAAGTGCTGCAGTTGGAGAAGCCAGCAATTATCCCCTTCACTTCAAAAAGTTTAAGCTATACACGCTACCTATACAGTAAGTTCACAGTGTTCATTAGATTCTGACCAAAGGCCTATAATGCACAATATATAAGAATCTTTTTCTTTATGCTATGTTTAAATTAAAGGAAAAAAACCTCACCCTTTTCTTCAGTCTTTCCCGCTCTTTCAGCGTAAGGGTGTCAGCTTTTGCAATCACAGGCACAATATTCACTTTGTTGTGTATAGCTTTCATGAACTCAACATCCAAAGGCTTGAGACTAAAAATACAGATTATGACTTTCTAACATTTAGACTCCTATTTCTTTCACAAACTAAAAATCAACAGAAGCAGTTAACATAGAAACTTAAACATTTCTTAAACATTCAGATTCTTAGATCAAATTACTGCTTTGTTTGCATCAAGGAAGCAATATGCATTATTATTGTAAAACATAACTCAGTTTTTTAAATGTAACTCTATAAAATAGAAAAGTTGTGATCTTGGCTAGCATCTTAAGTATACCATGCCACATGGACATCCCCTGCAAAACTATGGATGGCAACAAATAGTTTTGACATATTCTGTCCAATATGCCACAAATACAACCAGTTGTATTAACCTCTAGACCACAGGTTCTTCTCCCCTTCAGCAGTTGCAACCAAGTATAGTTTGCATATTTTGTGGAGATTCATTGGTTACCCAAATATGGGAGGGAACAACCTCTGGTATGAATGCATTGATCCCTTATAAAGTGCCTTTTACTTACCCATGACCAAATGGTGAGATGAAATAGAAGCAGCAGTGAACTCGATTATCCACAATATGCCGTCTATTCAAGCCACTCTCATCATGAAGATAACGTTCAAATTGCTCATCAATATAGGAAATAATGGTCCTGAAACTATTAAAACAAATATGAAACATGACTGTTTAAATGTTCATTAACAGAGATGTTTTATAAGTGTTGTTTAAACGTAAGAAAATAATAATTTTTAAAAATAACAATTCCATAAACTGAATTGTTGTCAAAAGAAATGAATTGACAGGCATAAATCCCTTTGATGTTATATGCATAATACAGAAAGAAATAAACAGGTATTAAAAATGTTTTGTAACAATCCAAATCCAACACTTTACAAGACTTTCTGCTATTTTCTATAGTTTTGGTTGTTAACTGTTCATCCATTAATAGTATCATTCTTATTCTACATATATCCCATTCATCTGGAGACTTTACATAAAAACATAGGAAATATGTAATTACATTTAGCAATTCTTCACATTAATGCTAAGAATTATAAACAATATAACTGTTTATATTATTACATTCTGTTTAAATAATTTAACACATCCACTGAATACATACCAATCCCGACAATTAATAGCATCACCGTATCCTGGTGTATCTACTACAGTCAGACGGAGCTTTACACCTCTTTCCTCAATTTCAACTGTTGAGGCCTCAATCTGTACAGTTCTTTCGATTTTTTCTAGGAAAGGAACAAAACTGGATTTCAGAAGATTGCTGACATCAAGCTTTTATGGCAGGATCAGGCATTAACTTATTTTCAGTAGATAGCTGATTAAGATATACCTCATAGACAAATCAATTATGATGCTGCAACCCAATATATATTTTCAATTATAAATTATGCCATAGAATTATAAAGCTGAAATGTTCCAAGGCAATCTAATTCAAAAATATGGATATTACTCCAGTTGACAAACCTATCTGATTTATACAGGAGCATGGTTTCAGATGAATGGTTTTCTAATAATCCTATAACTGAAATAGCAAAATGATCAAGACTTGTGCTGCAAGAAAAAGTAATTGCAAAATGTAGATCAGGTGGCAGATTTCAGCAAAATTATTGCAATATATTCTTATTTCAATACTTTAAAGAATCATAAACATCTTTTTTGAAGAATGTTTTACAATGAATACATTTGCGATTGTAGAGAAAATTATGTATATAATAAAAATGGACAAACAACTTCTAAAACTACTACTACCCCTGAAAACATCACATACATTTCTTTTCACTAGACTCCATTTAATTTTTCTATTGCAATGTTAAGATCCAATAAGATAAGACTGTACTGAAAGGACAAACTTAATCTTACCAGCTGCTCCTGGGATTATCCTTTCTGGGTAGAGATCTGTTAAGAACAAGCTGTTTATTAGAGTAGATTTTCCCAATCCAGATTCACCTATTAAACAATATAAAATACAGTTAGAAACAAGTTTAATCATAAATAATTACCATAACTATTTAAACGGACTATTATTACTCACTGAAATTCTGCATTGAAGTCAATATTTAGGCATTTTAAAACTAAATACCTTTTTTATTATAGATCTAAATTTCTGAATGATCAATTATAATTTATAGACCATATGATGAATTCTTTATATAACAGGCTCTATGACACAGTTCTTTGAAAAATTTATCATTCTGAAATATTGATGCATCAATTAAACAGAATAATATGCCGCAAGAAATTTTTACAAATTAAAAGTACATTTTACTACAACAATTGAACTGGCATCTTGAAGGTTGCATATGTCAATTTAAAAAATTGTAATAATCTTACCAACTACCATAAGAGTAAATTCAAAGCCTTTTTTCACAGACTTCCGATGAACCTGGTTTGGAAGGTTTGCAAATCCAACATAACCAGGGGTTTCTGGATTTGCAAACTTTTCAGCAGGCTGTTGCTGCTGAAAAGAAAAAGAGGATACTAAAATTAAATGAAATTGTATAATTATTTTGGTAAAATTATTGAGGAAATAGTTACAGATGTCTTTATATTCACTAAAT
>JAOYMU010000002.1:27883303-27900192 GCA_025802295.1 Psammodynastes pulverulentus
AAGTTCCCTGAAGATGGGCTCCAGCACAAGTCCAAAAGCTTGGAAGACTAAAAGTCTGGTCCTGGTAACTGGCCCAGATTGGATCCTGCAGCTCTGTACTTCAACATGTTTCCCTACAGAAAGACTGCAGTTTGAATATTTAAAGGAGAAATCTTTTTCGTGTTTTACATAAAGCTTAATTTTAACTTAAAGACCTACAGTATCTATCTCCCATGAATGCTCTGGTGACATGATCAGTAAGTTACATTAATTTTATTATTTTTTTACTTTTAATCATCAGAATAGCAACACAGAGCTCCATCTTTCTCACAATGAAGGCTAGGTGAAGAATGCCAGGTGAGACATCCCCATAATGGTAGTAGTAACTTACAAACTACTATCTTAAGAATAGGACCAAAAAAAGTCTTTGAATGTAAGAAAAGTAAATAGTAAAGAATATGTATCTCTTGCATGATTATCAAAATATAACAAAGAATGCAATAGAACTGAATGAAGGTGGCCTGATTTCATAGAGCTAATGAAGATAGCATGCAAGTGAAGATATCAGTTTAATTATGCATGAAAGGAGATCTATGTATTGGTGTCATCTAGGTTGTTCTGGGTGTATATTAACGCAGGACTCCAATGGTAATATTTGCAGAATCAGAACTGATTTATATATTATATAGGGGAAATAAATTGTTAAATGACAAAAATGGATGTGGGGCAGGAGGAATGAGATGAAAGAGTGCAGAAAAATGGCTTAGCCATTCTGTGATCAAAGAGAGAATGAGAATTGTGACTATTTGGTGAGTATCTGCACAGAGGAATATATTTTGAATGCATAGAGTAGGGGTGTTAAACTGGCGGCCTTTGGGCCAGATGCATCACACAGACCATACCCACCCCAGCTCCGCAAAGGCAAAAAATGTTGCAATGTCACGACACGATGGAGTTTGACACCCTTGACAGTGCTTAAGTTTATTCATGTCTACATACAGCAAAGAAATTAGTACTACTTAAAAGTAGTATTGACTATCTTTTTATAATGAAAAACTGAGTGAATAAGTGAAATAACAAAGGTAGTTACAGTTTCTGAACAGGCTATTTCTTATAGGGTCAAGAGAGGATCTTGAGGAAAAAAATGTATGTGGAAAAAAGTGAAGAGTACAAACAAAACAACGGCAAAAGGCAGTATTAAGTAATATACTAAAAACTAGAAGGCAGATTAATCACCTACTATAATGAATGGAAAAATTACATAATGAACCTGCCTGAAGCAGAATTATGTTGCAAAGTGTTACAGAAATAAATGGAATTAAATTGATGGGAAATATTAAAATGTTGGGTGTGATGAAGGCTCTGGATGAGAAAAATACAATTGCTAGAAAAAAAAACCCAGGGTGAATAATATATTGTGCATAATGAATTTATAGAGAAGAAAGGTTAATTTCAAGGAATTAGTTATAGAGAGCAAAAATAGGACTACAAAAGGTATAACAGATGCAGATCCATTTTGATAGAAATAGAACCCAAATGTTACAGTAAATGTTATATAGAATAGTTATATAGGCCCATTTAATACATGTCAGTTCTTTAACCTGAAAAACATACCAAGAACAAAGAACAAAAAGAATGTCAGTAATTAAAGTCAGATTTTCAGTAAATAGCCTTAAATGGCAAATCTGCCATTACTGATTGTTCAAAACAAAAGCACTTAATAAAAAATTGAGGGAGTAAAATTAAGATATGAAGCTTTGTGAAAATCAGTTTGAATACAATCAGTCATTCCAGATTTCTTTACAAAGAGAAAGCCAGAGAAAGAAATCATCTGACAAATGGTTCCTCTACAACAGAATGGACAAAGGAAGCCTTTGAGAGGTGATTTTCTTCCTTAAAAAATCTGGAATGCAGGGAACAACACAGTCCAGTGCCAGATATAGAAACTATACAGATAATTTTTCTGAAGTGTCAGGATACTCAGCACAAAAGTAATAAGTGGTGAACAGAGAAAACCCTGACCCAGTATTATTATTGTTGGACATTAATTTTGAGTGATGTGTAGGAACCACATTGATGTTTTCAAATGCTGGAAAAGAAAGATGCTCTAAGTTGTAAAATAAATATAATCAAGATTTCTTCGCTTAGGAATGACCTAGGCAAACATCAACATCTCCAATATAAGAAAAAGAACCGGTATCTTTCTTCTCGGAGAGGTAGACTCCCCAACATGTAGCCGGGAATGTCAGTTAAACCCGGCAATTTCTGCTTCCTCTCCACCCCACGCATTTTAAAGTCTTTGCCTCTTTTCCACTTCTAACGGACTCTTTGGCATCCAGGTGACTTTTAGCTGTATGGAATCCAAGCTATCATGTGGCTGTGTTTGTGTGTATAGAACAATAGATCAAAATCCGATTCATCGGAATCCTTTAACATTTCTTAAGACTGGCGTGGAAGGGTCCTCCAGCCATGTACCCGAGAAATAATGTTTTTTTCTTTCAACACCCAGCCTCTCTTCAACACACTTTGTTGGGAGACCAAGATGGAGCGGAAGAAACTATGTTCAAATCGTCCCCCCCCCTCCTCCACGACTTTTTCCTATTATAAAATTTTTTTGGGAGAGGCGGGATCCGTTTCCTAATCGTCCCCTGAAAACTGCGGAATGCACTACTGACTCGCTTAACCCTCTCGAATTTGGTAACGCCCGTTACACCACGGCCACCACACCCGATTTTCCTCACTCTCCCTTCCCTCCACCTCCTTTTCCTTTATTGCACACCCAGGTGTGGCAAGAACGGCGGCTTTAGAGAATGGGGAAGGGGGGAAATGCAAACTAAGGAGTGGGACGGGCAGATCATCCCGCCGAAAAGAAGGCGTCTGCTTAGAAAAAGCAGGAACGGTTCCCGCTCCCCGTTTCTCTCAGAATAAAAATCTGCAGCCACCGTCAACCACCGTATATCCCTGCAAGTTACCCAGTTCAAGAGAAACCGCACAGCAGGAGATGCCGCACCTGGGAGACGCCCCAAAGTCGATCCTAAATCGCCGCCGCCGCAATCTCCGAACCCGCCCAACCGCTTCACAGGGTCCCGCAACGCATGCGCATGCTTGCCTCTCTTCACAAACGCATCTCCACTCAGCTCACGAGGCAAAATCATTTCTCCTCCCCCTTAAAAAGCCTTCACGGCTTCGCGCGCGACAAAACAACGTCAAGGCTGCTGGTAACAAAAGCGCGTGCGCTACCCTCCTGCCACACGTCTCCTCTTCCGGTTGCTATAGTGATTTTTAAAAAAAGGGCAACGATGGAGGAGGAGCTTCCTCCTGATATTAGCGGGTGACGGATAGCTTCTTTCCTTCACCAAGATGGCGGCAAGCTCTTCCTATTCGGCTTAGGAGTGTTGCGAGTCCATGCGAGGTAGGTTTGTATGCTTTTTCCACATTCTGAGCACAATAAAAGGAAGAAATTAGCAACAGGCTGACGGAAGAATTGTTATGTGGACACCGCTTTTATAAGATTGTTGTAAGGTCGAATTAGTAGGCCTTCAAGTGCGGGAACTCTTCGGTAGTCCTCAATTGTAACTCTATGGTGTCTTTAATTTCAATTGGTTTCTGAAGGACACGTGATATCTCTCGCGGTATTCTCATCCTGCAGAGTGGAAAGGTTTTAGGCAAATATATTATTAGAGGCATTTCTTGAAAAATGCGAATCCTATCAATTTTGCCTTTTAATGTAATTCACCAAAAAGCGTGGACTTGATGAAGAATTTTGGCCTTGCCTTTAGCAGCCGTGTAGAACCGAATCGACCTTGTAACTTTCTTACATATAATACTCAGACGCAAAGGAAGAAACGCCCCGATACCTTTACAGTTGACATAAAAGGAGACACTGTAGCTTTTTTCACTGCAGCATATCACCTAGCAAAATAGTTTTTGAAAATACTAATTGGCCAGCTCTTATGGACACATAGTATTTTCTCTACTGATCTATCGTTGGAGACTTCTAAAGCAGAGAATTTAGCACTTTTTTGTACTAATTTTAAAATGTGTACATTTATGTAGTGTTAAAAAGATAATCTTAGTTGTATGCTGTTGAAATTAATGACAAATTTTTTTGAGTTCTATACTAAATTGTACTTCCACTAGATAGAATGAGTCAATTCATTATTGTTTCCTGATATATGTTGTACATTTATTGCTATATTTATTGAATATTCAATACAGGCAGTCCTCAACTTATCACAATTGGGACCAGAATTCCCTTGCTAATCAAGGCAGTTAATTGAGTCATACCCAATTTTACATCGTGTTTGAAACGGTTGTTTTCTATTCAAAATTTGTTTTAATTATTTTGATAAAAGTTTCAAGCTTAAAGTGTTGCCAGCCTCTAAAATGGCCCAAAAGCCAGTTATATATATGAAGCAATTATTTGGAATTTCCTAATTCTATAGCATATGATTGAGTTTAATATGGTTATTAAAGTATTAAGTTAGAAACCAGGAGTTTATGAGTTCTGGTTCCGCCTTGGGCACAAAGCCATGTGGGTGATCTTTCAGACAATCATTCTTAGCCCTAGGAAGGAGGCAATGGCAAGTCACTTCTGGGGAAAAAAAGTTGCCAGGAAAACTGCAGGGACTTGTCTAAGCACTTACCAGTAGTCAACACTGAATTGAAGGCACAGAAATGCTAAACCATGTATACTAAAAGCAATTATATTCAATGATACCTTGGGATAATAGTAAAAAATTTTTTGAGAAGGCTATTCTTCTGCTTTGCTATCTTACTGTGGCAGTGACTGTGATCCTGAAAAAAAGTGAAGCAAGCTGGGAGCGTATGTCAAGAGTACATATGGCCAGCAGGGTCACCCAGGGTAATGAAGGTAATCTCAGCTGTCCAGCTAAAGCAAGCAAGTTTCTATATTGGGCAGGAGTGATACAGGAAATTGCTGGAGGTGAATATTCACTTTAGTGGTATTGGCAAAGGCATCACTTCATACTGCATAGAACTCATTGGAAAACCTCTTTTATACTTTATACACATACATACAAACATGAATAGAAAATATAAAATTATTAACAATATAGAACTGCATGATGGGCCCCTAAGGTCTGATGGCACTGAATATGCTACTAGGGGGAACTAATGAGCTTTTAATTCCAGTATGTCAGTGGTAATTATGATACAGCAAGACTAAAGCTTCAAGAGATATCATTGCAGGAAAATAAAGTTCAAAGCTGCAAAAGCAGAATTGGGAATGTGGAATGTAAGAAGCTGAATGTGAGAATGGTCAACACAGTGAAAGATTGAATGAAACATCCCTACTTTGACATCTCCAGGAATGGGCTGGAAATGGATGGTTTTGGTCAGAAGATCATAGTATTTATTATTTAAGACCCATACAAGAAAAAACAAGGAACAATATTGATAAAGTTCATGCTGCAAGAAAAATGTGCCACTTGTGGGTGGAAACTGGAATACCAATGTTAGAAATATTGAGGAGAAAACGTAGTTAAACTATTTGACTTCGGAAACTAAAATGAATACTTAAAGCTCGGTTATAACAGCAAAGACATGGCTATGAAAGGAAATTGGATGTTGAAACAAATGACAGAAGTTGCCGACAAGAGAAAAAAAACCAAAGCCAAGAATGACAAAGATGTTAGAACAGAAAATATCAATAAATTGTTAAAAGAGACAAAGAAGAAATACTACAACATATTTAAAGACACTAAGGATAGAAGCAGCTAAATGAGATCTCAATACTCAGAAGAGGATTCCAACTTTCAGTTGGTGTGCTAAAGGTTGCCAATGGACAGATAAAATGATTCAAAGAAGAACACAGATGAAAATATACTGAAATTTTGTACAATAGAAAAGTCAAAATTAAGACAGCTTAGAATATATTCCATATTTACAAGAAACTAGTAGTAGAAGTGAAGTCTGCAGTCTGATTATTTCAAAATTAGAAGGCTACAGGAATTGTCAAATAAAGAAAATGCAATGCAAGAAGGTTCTAACCCAAATATGCCAACAAATCTGGAAAATGACTGGCCAACAGATTGGGAGAAGTTAGTATAAATACCATATCAAAAAAGGGGGGGAAAGACTGAGCATGCAGACTAATATACAGCATTCTTAATTTGACATGTTAACACAATTATGTGTAGTTATCCAATGCAGATTAGAGCTCTTCATAGAAAGGGAAATGCTGGATATTCAGGCTGGCTTTAGAAAAGGCCAAGGAACATGAGATACATGCTAGATGATTGAGAAAGCAAACAACAAAGAGAAGTCAATGTGTACTTCATTGATTAGAAAAAGTTGTTCAAAATGTGCTTAGGAAAGTGGGGACCCAAGAGCATCTCATTGTCCTCGTACAAAATCTATGCACAGGTCAAGAAGCCACAGTCCAAATGGGAAATGATCAAATAGAGTAGCTCTAGCTCAAGAAAAAAAATAACTCTGAATGTAGGACACTTAGACTTTTATTCTCCTTAAGACACATGTGAAGACCTAGCTCTGGATAAGGCTCTAAGACTGAGAAAGATGGAAGGAAAGAGAAGATAACCGGCAGCAAAGTGGATAGACTCAATTAAGTAGTGATGAATACACTATTGGAACAGCTGATGACAGATCATCATGGAGAATATCTAAATTATATGGTTGTTAATAGGTGGCAACAACTTGACATGTAATCAGATCAATTAAATTTTGGTTTTTAAAAAAAAAGTATTTGAGGATTTTTATTTAATGCCAACATTGTCATCTTTTTCTTCTTAGCTCATTCACTCTGAATATATTTGTTTTGTGATTCAATCATTGTCTCTGAATTCTAAATACCTCTAAATACTTCATTTGTTCTAGTTATTTTTCTGTCCATTCAATATTCATTTATCACTCCCCCTCTGTTTTTATTATTAAAAAGAAAAAATGAAGCCATGCCCCTATCATGATTGTCAAAGGAATCACACAGTTGCTTTCTAATTGTGCCTAATTCTTTTCACTTAATAGTATTTCATAGGGATATAAAAATATAGACTTTTTATCTACCAGCAATTGCATTACTTAAAATTTGTCTATATATCCTGATTTTCAGTAAACATTTTTCTCTATTTTTTGCTGTTATATCATTTGCACTTGTTCATATTCCCTGTAAAATATACCTATTTCGTTCTTTGATGCATTAATTTTCAGATATATACTCCTGATTGCACTGCTTAGAGCGGGCTGTAAAGCACTATGAAGCGGTATATAAATCTAAGTGCTATTGCTATTCCGGTTCTCATCCAACAGCTGAATGTCATTTGCATGCAAAAACTTCAGTGTCCCTAACTGATTCATCTCTAACTTCAGCATAACAATTCCATTTACATTTATTCATAATCTGTTAAACAGTCAAAGGGGCATCATACATTCCAGTTCAAAGAGAAATAATTTATTATACACTCCATTAATTATGCACATGTTTCTCCATTATATACAATATTGCCATAATCACATTCAACAAACCAATTTTCTACTCCATGTCACACAAAACATTTCCTAAATCAAGCCTATTTACTTTATCACACGTCTTAACAAAGTGAAGTACTTTCCCCACATTCATACTTTTCTGAATTAGTTGGTGAAAACCCAAAATTCGGACTTGCAAATTGTTTTATATATTGTGGTCTCATATTATAGACAATGATAAAAATAACTTAAACATATTTTTCTGTTTTGCCCAGACCAGGAAAGTGTGTTTTATATTTTAAAACAAAATTGGACGGTAAATCATCACTGAAACTGGTGCAATCATTACTCCTTTACATCCTTTACCTAAAAAGTGCAGTGTTAACAATGCTGGGTTGCATTCCAGTAATTGGAACATTAACTCATATGGCTGGTTCTTGTCTTATTATATATAATATTTGGGTTGACATCAACAGGATTGTTAATATGACTTTGAACAATCACAGTGCATTATATGCTTTACTTGTTATATATTTTCAGTGTCTATAATATATCAAAGTATCAGTAATTGGATTCTCTAGCAAGGGAGCTAGTTAACAAAAATTATACCAGTCTGCAGGGCGAAACTTATACCTGACCTGCCACGATGGATTGTTGATGTGTGTTATCTATCAATACACGATTAGCTTTTTTCTGAGAAGAAGGTAAGAAGAAGACTTTGAACTATATTGTCAGAGTTCTTGGAGTTGTTTTGTTTGTTATAAGTTGTGATTACAGTATGTGCTATCAAGTCATTGCTGATTCTTGGCAGCCACATAGATTGCAATATATTTACCAACCTTTTTTTGTATTTTTTTCCTTTTAAAAAAAGTATGTATTTTTAAGTTTAAATTTTTATTTCCTTGTATATTTTAAAATGTTATTATCTTATTAATGCAACAAAATTAATTAAAAACTGGATGCATTGAATTAGCAGAACTGACATTGCTGACCTGAGTTGATTAATTGTATTTTTCTGATTTGGATGAAATAGAGAATAATAGCTATTATTTAAAGATTGCTCGTCCTGGCAAAGGAAAAAACAACAAAGCTGCAAGTGCAAAAACACATTTATATAACATGCTATTAACTAAAAAATGGAATCATTTGAACATGAACATGTTTATTCTCATGACTAAAGCAAATCTTAAATTCTCCATTTGGAAAATTTACTTTTTCTTTATATGCACATTGGAATATAAATGTGCAGTTTAATGGCTTTGGAAAGCCTTGTAGATAGATCTGTTCAGTACAAGCATCCAATGGCAGGAAGTGTTATTAAATGACTATTTCATCTGCTTATATCTCATACACATGAGACCTTACCTTTAAAAAATTATTTTGGTCATTTTGATCATTGGAGAGTAATAGTTGTATAGAATAAATTTTCTCTTAGAAAAACAGTCAATTATGAGTGAAACTCACTTGAAAGAAGTGCATAAGAGCAAGAGTGAGCAAGGTAAAACTTCTTGCCTCTTCTATACACATTCCCTTGTATCCTACAAGTTATATCTAACATGTATAGAGAAAGTACAAGTAATAACTAGTCATTCCAGTGAAAAGTGATTTTACTGAAAAAGTATTCACACAAACGGACATTTTTATTTTAGGAATAGAAACTATAGGTAGTAAGGCATGAAGTTGGTGACCTGTTCAGTTTCACATCTCCTCTTTAGTCATATACTTTGAATATAAAAAGTGTCTTTCATACAAGCAGAGAAGTGTTTCACCTGATGTATATAATGGTTTTGATCTGTAACTTGCCAATGTTTAAACAATACAGGGTAATGAATTGTATGATTTTCCTTGTAAAATATTTTGCATGTTTATTGAAAACTTTGCAAGGAATTACAGTAGTCTCATTTTGAACTCTTGCCCCAGAGTTCATGTTTTATGTAATGAACATGTTTAGGTCCAGGGCTACTCCTTTAAGTTTTTCCTTCAGCCTATATAATATACTCTGATTTGGGGCACCAAAATCACAGATTTTATGATTATACTCTGTTTGGAATTAAAGATTCTGATATATGAACCAAAAATGCTTGTACCTAGTGAATACATGATAGGAAGTTAGGAAAGAACATTTTATTATGTTTTTGGTGGCATCTTAGATTATGAAAATTTAAGCAGTCCAGATGCAGCCTATCATGTTTCACATATATTAAGCCATGGTTTGTTTAACATGTCATTGCATAAACTACAATACCTAATTTACATAATATACAAGCCATAGTTTATAAATAACAAAAATATGGTTGCATAAACCATATGCTTTAGTGGGGCATATAAAGTATTAAAATCTAAATCTTCATTAAGATTTAGGTGAGTACCAGCAAACATTCAAAAATAGATTCAAGAATGGTTGTATAGTGCAGAGAACTGAAGATACCAATATGATTCTTAGCATTCTGGTTATTTCAATCGGAATGAAGGCAGCTGTGTGAAGTGAATCTCACCAACATTTCAAGCTCTGAATTACAGGTATGAAAATCTTCAGTTTGTAGAATGTGGTTGTCAAAAACAGTTCTCACTGGAAACTTGACAGCTGCAGCTAGCAGATTTGAACAGGGATCATTTTTAAATGATCGCTGATTGTATTCCCTGCAACATGCCATTATTATTGAGTTTGGCTCTTCATTGTTTTGGAGGGGTGGGGGATTAGAATGCACTTAAAATCTACGCCATCGTTCCAGCAATGTGCTTACAACTGCCATTTATCCCCTTGCTACTTTTAGTGATTTTCTCTACTCTTGCTTACAAACAACCTATGAAACATAGCTTCAGTATGTTTCACACAGTGGTCAAATGTGTTGACAAGTTATTCCCAAGTGGCTATCAGGGATTTTGTCTATTAAGAGTATCTTGGAATTCCAGAAAAAGTATTTTAATGTGGAAAACCTTAAGGGCCAATAATGAACCATCAGTGTGTGCAGAGGGGGACATGTCCTCCAAGAATATTAACCTAAAAGTATCTCCAAATCCTATGGAACTATTCCCTAATCTATTCACACAATACATTAAGTTAAAATGTAATGGACTAGTAGTTTGTGGTACAATGTATTCTGTAAACCTATACAAATTAAATCAGTAAATTGTAATCCGGTTAACCATGAATATGAGAACCCAGCTGGTGAATTTAAGAATAAAGTTTACAGTTCGTGTTTGGTAATAAGTCGGTCTTGCGAATCTCATGTAACTTATTCCTACGTTTTACTTCCGATTTAACATAAATCAAGTAATTTGTTAACAAAAGTAGGTTCGCCCTAGATATGATTGGCGTCTCCATATATTACAACTTGGACCGATCTGCTTGCTTACATGTCATTGCTACTCGTGCTCTTCTGGGCAGCTGGGGAACCAGACTAGCGGGACAGGGTCGAATGTAGAGCTTTACGAAGCATTGCTTCCACTCTCACCGAAGCTTTACGGCTGCTCTCAGCTGGGCCGGGCCTTCCCAGGAAAGGAAAGGGAAGAGGCTCGGCTTTTCTGACGTGTGAGCTCGGGATTGGCAATTTCTGTCTCATATAGCAGGCGAGAAGGTGCCTCGCCGCTTTCTCGGGAGCGCTTCGGGGCTTCTCAAGCAGAGCGAGCTTAGCAGGAACGGGCCGGAGTGAGTGCCACGTAGGGGGGCAATCGGGTGGGCCAAAGAGAAGGGGATCAAATCGCTGGGGGAGGGGGAGAACCCGGGGATCGATCGCTTCGGCTGTGGAAAATACAGAGCCTTGCTCGATGTCTTAGAAAAAGGAAAGGGGTCGGGCGGGATTGCCGACGTGGAGGTAGAGAGGAGGTGCTGGCACCGGGTGCCCTTCTGTGTCCTCCAGTATAGCTGCCCCTCGTTCTCTCTCATTTCCTTAGTCAGAAACTAATCCGAGCCGGGCGCACTCTTCGCGTCTGGCCGCTCTCTTGAAGAGGAGAAGGGGGGCGGGGAAACCGATCGGACTACGTGTCATAGGCGCACACGAGCGAGCCGGATCTTCTCCCCCTCCCGACTCAGCCGCAAAACTTTTGCTCTAACTTTGCTGCCTTGTTTCTGCCTGGATCTACGAGGAGACGTGGAGGGGAAAGTAAGCCTACCTGGCTTCAGCTTATGCTGTTAGGATAAAGGGAGGGGGGGCGCGATTTGGGACATGGCTGCACTCTCCTTCGATTTACTTTGGACTGGGCCCCTGGCAGCTTTCCTAATCTGGAAGATGGAAGTAGTCATCATGCCAGTTAGTCCCGTGGCTCTTTCCACAGTTAGTTCCAGAGCATAATAGAGCAGACTTGGAAGCATCCATTAGGGGATACTCTTCAGGCTTCCCCCTCCCCTTGGTTATGTGGCAAAGAGAACGTGGCAAATAGACAGTGAAGGATTGATTTCTGGCATGGTGGTAGACTGGAAAGTGTTGACCTCCATGATATTGTCTAGAATTCATGAGGGAGTTGTTCACTGTCTTCACCATTGTGATATTCATAAGGTCAGTGTTGGCATGCAAGTAGGCAGAAGTGATTGCTTGCACAAGGAACTGCCATTTTCTTCACTACCTTGATCACCTGTATTCTCCTTCCAGCCAGAATAGGAGTAGGAATTGAGCCCCATGAGTCTACATGTACTTTCTTCTGCATTGCCAGAAGTAGAGATTGTGGGTTGCAAGGTGAAGGCAGTTTGTCTTGTAGGATGAAAGTATTTGGCTTGCTGTGTTCTACCTAATCCTTGGGCCTAGTATTTGCCAGCAAATTTACAGCCCACATGACACTGCTATCAGTTGAATATGATCAGTATTCAGCTTCTAAATAACTTTGAAGTTTTAAGATGGGTGGACATGCATTTGCCTCCTGCTTTTGTGACAGTCACCTCCCTCCGATATTGAGAAATAAGCAAGGAGTTGTTTGGCAACTTGGTGACAAGGTAATTGGCAATGCTTCTCAGGCTCTCCAACACCAAAGCTAGAAACATAGAAGGCTGGATAAGAATTGGACACTATATCAAGCATCTTTAGTTTAATTTGGTATCTAGGTCAATTGAAAAAACAAAGAATAAATATCACATTAGTTCCAATCCTCCACCATTGTGTGATCCAGAAGCTAAAAGCAAAACTGCAGGCAGGGGTATGTAGTTCCTGAATCTTGCTCTTCCTTTAGGTACTGCTAGGAGAGGATTGGCTGTACAGAAGCAAATCTTTTTGCAGTTTGCAAAGGCATTGATGGCAGGAAGGTAGAATTTGTGGTCCCCAAGTATTCTGAATTATAGCTCCCAGCAGTTCTCATCATAGGCCACACTAGCTGGGATTATTAAAACTTGCAGAATCCTATAGTTTTTTTGTGCATGTAGTGTTTTGGTAATGTATCAGATAATTTCTTTCGTGCTGACTAAAGTGGTGGAAATGTTCAAGTCTGATTTCCACACTCTGAGAAATCCAGTTGTTTCAAATTCTCTGCTGTCTTTTTATGAAAGAAGGTGAATAGGTGGGTGTAATATAACTCATGCTGATGTGTAAGTCTCTGGGTAGCATTATGCTTCATTTTCTAAACTAAGAGGACAGTTAAATGGAGATAGTAGCATTTCTGTGCAACCATACCCAAGTTTGCATTACAGGACATATAAGCGACTGTTCATTAGTTTTGGTGTTGGTGGCCCTCCTGAAGCTTTAAGATGAGGATACTGGAAGCTTGGATATTTTTGATTCTATTTCCTTTAATTTGAGCTTCTATATCTGTGGGCAAATTTCTGATCTCTCATACACAGGCCTGACCTTAATGGACAAATTCATTTTCTAGGGACTATTGCCTTTATGTGGGCAGTTTTCCAGGGATTACTGTGAATTACTGTAGAAATGCCAATTTTTTTAATCATTCAAAACATACTCAGAATTTGTAAAATTTAATTTTTGTAATATTCTTGAAAGTCTCCAGTCATTTCACAAAAAACCTGTGCCTTCCTGGCAAACATATGGTTCCATAAGTGGGTTATTGCAAGGTTTAATTATATATCTTGACTCCCCCCCCCAGCAGATATATAAGAAGGAAAGGTGTGTGTGTGTGTTACAAAATCTGTATTCTGTTACTTAGTTGCATAAGAATGAGAATTGAATGTTTTCACTTCATTAATTCACCCAGTTTTCAATGTTTTTTTGTGGCTGGCCACAGATTTGGAAGTAAATTGATGTCATATCTGAAAGCATATTTATGATTTTTGCTGATTTGCAACTCTCCATTTCTCTAATATCAGTTTGGATTTGTTCTTAGCATGGAAAGCTTGTTTTTTCCTTTATAACTTCCCCCCTTTTTAAAGTGTTGGAATTTAAAGTGTTAAGATTTCATACATCACCAGATAGAGTCCAGTGACATAATTAGCAATTGAGAATTTATGTTTTCTGTTTTTACTCTTTGGATTACTACAAATGTGCTTTATATGGGACCGCCCTTGAAGGCCATCTAGAGGTTGCAACTTGTCCAGAATGCAGCAGCATGCAATTTTGGATGACCCAAGTTCACCTGAGTAATACCATTGCTTTGTGAGGTATGTTAGCTTCCAGTTTCTTTCCAGGTGCAATTCAAGGTGCTGCTTATCATTTTTGAAGCCCTATATGCCAAAGGGCCAGGTTACTTCTCAAACTGCCTTTCCCTGAGTGGATCAGGCCATCCTACTAGGTTAGATAAAGTGGATATGGTCCCCTCCCTTAAATGTTTCCATATGATGGGACCTCGGAAGTATGCTTTCTCTGTGAATGTCCCAGCCCAGAGGCCTGCAACCTGCGGCTCTGGAGCCACATGTGGCTCTTTCATCCCTCTGCTGTGGCTCCCTGTTGCTCAAAACATGCATCAAAACTGCCAATGTGCGACACCCACCGGCACGTGATTTATTGAGCTTTTTGACCTGTTTATTTTTGTTTTTTGAGTTCAAGCTGTTTTTGTTGCAAGCAGAAATTTAAAAAAAATGTTTTCTCTGTAGCAGGTCATTGATTTCATAAATGCAACACACTATAGTTTTTTTATACATAGCATAAAGGTAAAAAACAATATATGCAGTGTTATCTTCATTTTAGATATCAAAAGGGGTTTGTGGCTCCCAGTGTTTTCTTTTCTGTGGAAAATGGGTCCAAATGGCTCTTTGAATGTTTAAGGTTGCTGACCGCCCTTTGGTACAGCCTCCCACCTGAGATCAGAGGGACTTTTAACCTTCTGAAGGTTGTGAAGATTTGGTTCTTTCTCCTTTCCAAGCATGGCTAGGATGGGTTGAGATGTGAGAATGTTTTGTCTGCACTTGAGGAGAAGAGTACCTTTGTTTTTAACTGATTTATGGATTGTTGTGAGCCATCTAAAGTCATTGTATGAGCTAGGACAGCCATATAAGTCTTATAAATCTGTTGGGTGAACTAGTAAAAAGATTGTGATGGAGAAGTTTGTATTTTTTTGATTCATGGTATTCTAATAAAAGTACTATAAAACTATTATAGTTTTGTATTTGAGTATATTTTCATTTTTGAAATTATTTCTCAGCATCTTTTTTTCCTTTTTATGTAATTTCAATTTTTAAAGCTTGATATAGGTCAGGTTCTATATAATCCTAATTAGTTTAGTGAGCTGTAGATGCAGATTACTAAAGAAATAACTGTTCTTTAGAATACCAGCATTATTGTTTCTGCTTGAAAGAGCTGTTTCCTACAGACCTGTAGAATTGTTTAAAAACAAATGTAGCAAAGCATAACTTTAATTACCTTGAATCTTACTTGATGCCTAGAACATATTTTTCAATTTGTTAACTATTGCTGATCTGACAGTCTCACATAAAAGTCATCTGTGATATTAAACTGCAAACTTATATTTCACTAATTGTGTGACATTTCTTTGTGTAATGCTAGTGTTGATAAATAGTGCTGTTTTTTGGTTGTATAAAGTAATATCTTTATAGGTAGTATTGTTGTATTTGCTAGATACAGATTTAATATTACAAATTTTGTCAGTTACAAAACTTTACCACTGTGATACATGATTTAGAAAAATGTTGGTACAGGCAGTGCTGAGGTGGCATTTATGAAAATTACACCTGGTTCTTTGCTGATACTTATATTGTGAAAAACACTCTGAAGTGATAGGAATGTATGTCTACCTTCTTCCAAACATATTTGAAAGTGTATTAATTTATAATTTTTTGTGGGAGATAAGATGAGTTAAAATGTTTAAAGATTTGGGTTTGGGAAAAACAGGATTTTTAATATTTCAAATCAGAATTATTACTCGCTATCCTTCCTTATTTGACTGTTCATTAAATATCAATGTTTATGATCTACTAAAAGTTTATTTCCATAAGCAAAAAAATCATCTCTTGCAGATGTGATTGAAATGGATTATCTTGAATCATTTGCAAAGATTTGGGGGAAGCCATTTGTAAGTTGAATTTTGACTTTCTGTTGTATGCTTCCTGGAGTTTGAATGTCCATTCAATTATATTAAATGTTACAATTTTTCATACATAAATGTATGAGACATTTAATGTATATGTATATAAAAATGAAATCAGTTTTAGCATTCTCTAACAGTTATGAAATGATAATATTCCAAAGAAAGTTTATCCCTTTTTTCTGATAGGCTTATGTCTAAATATTATGGAGGATAGAATATGTCTGCACATATTAAATCTTTTTCTAGTTCTCCACCTTTCACCATAATTATTTCATAATTCTAAAGACATGCTTGAGCGCATATTTGGCTATGTCCAAAATCCCAGGACTATAAACTAGAGAGGGAAGTTGGGGGGGGGGGGAATTGAAGATGGTGATTGTGTCAAATTACTTCTGCATGTCTTTGTAGTCTCCAGGTCAAACATAACTTGAGGGATACTTTACATATTTTCTAAAGTTAACTAGAATGGGAAGTTTCTATAGGGAAATTGGAAGAAGGGATTTTGCATTTACTTGCACACAATGTACTTTAAGTCTTTCCCAAAATGTCTTTCAACCTTCTAGAATAGGCATTGAGGGCATAGGAGCTGTGGGAAAGAGAAAGAACATAAATGGAAGTTGGGATTTTATTTATTTTTCAAGTTAAGATATTAGAAATATGTAATCCTATACCTAGTTAGTGGAAAATGAACACTGTAAACTGAACAGTACAGTTTTTGAAGTAATATGGAGTAATATATCAGTCAAATATAAGGCCACTTGATTCCATAGTGGCTTTGAGTAATATACAATACAAAAAATGTACTAAAACAGTATAAAAGAATAATAAGGTCAAATAGAACAACAAAACATTCAACCTAACAATGGACATTCCCATAAGAGCCTTCTTCCTAGCTCCCTCCTAGCCCTGGTGAATAAACCATTTTAAGGACTGTTTAAGGATAGGGACCATATATATCTCTAAAGGACAAAATGCTTACAAGTGAATTCTATGCATATATTAGTACCATTACTCCAAAGCAGGGGTCGCCAACTTTTGGACCT
>JAOYMU010000002.1:27912617-27926767 GCA_025802295.1 Psammodynastes pulverulentus
GTGAAAATATTTTTATCTGAAAAGATAATTGAAAATTCAACATATTTTAAGCGATATATTTGTATATTTGTGACCAAGAAAACTTTTTATTATAAATAAAGAATCCACGGAATCCCAGTTTGTGCACATTTGTAGCTAAATATCAGATAAATCTGTGGTTGGTGTAGAACAGATCAATACAAAAATGGGAGTATAAAATATCAACAACTCAAGCAAGAAAAAATGTTAACCTTCTGATCCTTTTGTTTAGTAACTGAGGTCTACTATAGAACCACTGAGTGTTTGGAATTAATTCTCGTGTATGGCAGTTTTGATGATATAGGAAATTGATTTGGTCATTATTTATGACAAACCAGCATATCAAGACCCTGTCAGCCTGCAATACGTGTTAGATATAGATATAGATTTCTCTGTAAAACATGTTTTTCTTATCTCCTGATAGACAGAAATTATTATTGATGGATTAGTAAATAGAAAAGTGCTTGATTTCAGTTTGGTGTTTCTCAGTAATAAAGTCTGAATTTTTAACTAACAAATTAAGAATATTGTATGTTAACAGTCAGATGGTGGGGGAAGAAATAGTATAGTCTGTTGACCATTGTCTATAAAATCATTCTTTGTTTCCTTGCTTTTGCCACTGTAGTTACAGCTTTAAATGCTGAAGAAGAGAATGATCCTCCAACATACAAAGATGCCTTCCCCCCTCTCCCTGAGAAAGCTTGTTTGGAGCCAGCCCAGGAACCTGCTGGTGCCTGGAGTAAAATCAGACCAATCAAGGCTTCTGTTATCACTCAGGTCAGTACAAAGAATGTTTTCTCCCCTTCAGTGTGAAACCCTGTTCAGCCATTTAGAAAAATGTCCTTCAGAATGTTTTTAGTCACCTATCTCATTATGGGAAAGAAAATGTAAACAGAAGAACTGTTTGAGTGTGCCTAAGACCTTTCCCTGAAATATCCAACAGATAAGTGTTATGCAGTTCTGGAGAATTCTGTAATTATACAGTGAGGCATCTTCTGTGTATTGATCCCTTTAAGTGAATAACATGTTCTTTCAAATTAGATACTATAACATTACTCCTATGCTAATGTATTAAAATATATAGAAAAGCTAGCCTTATAAAATAACTTAAACTGAAAATGTAAATGTATTTTCCTGGGGGGATGGAATAGTAGGTCCCTGTATTTATGCAGCATTTTGTTCCCAGAAATTCAGTCCTGTATATTTAAATGAATTCAAAGGAATTTGCTGTTTAAGATTGTACCAAAAATATTTGTTGCAGAACTGGCTGCAAATTGAGAGAGGGAGAATGTCTTTTTAGAAATTTCAAATTGAAGAAACATTTGTTTCAAATGAGCAGGTATTCCATGTGCCACTAGAAGAGAGGAAATACAAGGATATGAACCAGTTTGGGGAAGGAGAACAAGCCAAAATCTGCTTAGACATCATGCAGAAGACAGGAGCGCACCTGGAGCTATCTCTTGCAAAAGATCAGGGATTATCAATAATGGTCTCTGGCAAACTTGAAGCAGTGATGAAGGCTCGGAAGGAAATTGTAGCTCGGCTTCAGACCCAGGTGAGTGATTTGATTCTTATGATATTATTCTGCAATGGAGATTTAAAGGGTTAGAGTTAGGGTTAGGGTTTAAAGGCATAGTGCCCATTGAGCCAATATTTTATGCACCAAATCATATATGTACTGTAGAGCAGGGATCCCCAATCCCCAGGCTGTGGACTAGTATTGGTCTGTGGCCTGTTAGGAACTAGGCCGGGCAAGTGAGCAAACTTCATCGTTGCATGCAGGGCATCTAGGTAGCATGTAAAAAACGCCCCCTCCCCCCCGATCCATGGAAAAATGGTTTTCCACAAAACTGGTCCCTGTGCCCAAAAGATTGGGGACCACTGCTGTAGAGTTCTTGGTGCTTTCTGAGCTTAGTTATTTTCTTGTAGACATTTGGCCTGGTATGAAATGTCTGTAACAAAACAGCCAAGCATCAAAGAGATGCTCAGAGGGCATCAAAAGTTCCACAGTTCAACCTTGAGTTACAAATATTCTCTTCTATTGGTATCATATGTACTGCATCTTAACAGCCCCAAAGAATGCCAGGTTTTCCATAAAATAAAGTTCAAATATTTCTTCATTCCACAGCTTTATTTCTGGCTATATACCTTACCAGGACCCACCACAGCAAGTGATGGTTTTGAAAGCATGAATTTAGTGATAGTTATTGAAGCATAGCTGGTCTTTTTAGAATATTCTGTATAGTTTAAGTTTTTATAGTAAAAGCTGATCTTTTGAGGGGTGTCAACTTTTCCCCTCTGAAAATTGGTGCTCTGATAGAAAAAAAGAATAGAATTGTGTCTTTTTTGTTAAAGTTGGCAAAACATATTGCTTTTGTCAAAATTTAAAAGAAAAAGATTTCAACAGTAGGTAGAGCTATCTATATGTTTTTATCTCCATATGCAGAGATATTAAATCTTGCAATATCGGAAACAAATTTGGCATGAATGGACTTGTGGCCTTATAAAGTAACGTGTGTGGTTTATGCTTAGCTTTATTATCAAGATCTTGGAGTATTTTAGTTAATTCCATAAGCTTTTCTGATAAGTGAAAGATCTATCTTGTATTATTCGACCCGAAGCAGTATTAGTAGCTCATTTTAAAAGGGTACAAGAGGAAAGAGGTTTTTGCTTAAACTTATGTTTTTTGTCTATTTAATATATTTTCTATGGTATCTATATCATAAGACTATAGATATTTTACAAAAATAGGTCCAGGTTGTGTGGTTGAGCCCATGTCTCAACTTACATTGATGAGATGGATGGTTTTATATCAGTTTTTCTGTTTCTTTTTTTATTATGTTTGTTATTTTTATTTACTGTAGGCTACACATAGACATGTTTGGAATGGATGACCATAAAAATTAAAGAACAAGACAGAAAAATTATAAAAGCAAGTTAATAGGGGAAGAGATGTCCTAACTCCTAAAGTTGTTTCATAAGGCTGGGGAAAGCATGGAAAAGGTCTCTTTCCAGGCTCCCAGTCCCATAGCCTCATGAAAGATTGAGTTCTGCAGTATGTTTTCCTGAGAGAAATATACAGGTAGTCCTCAGCTTATAGCAACAATTGAGCCCAAAATTTCTGTGGCTAAGCAAAACATTTGCTAAGTGACTTTTGACTCATTTTACAATCTTTCTTGCCACAGTTGTGTGAATCACTGCAATTGTTAAGTTAGTAACATGGTTATTAGCCAGCAAATTTGTCTCCCCATTGACGTGCTTGTCAGAAGGTTGCAAAAGGTGATCACATCACCCCAGGATATTGCAACCATCGTAAATATGAGTCAATTGCCAAATGTCTGAATTTTAATCGTGAATGTGGGGATGCCGCAATTGTCATAAGTGTGAAAAACAGCCATAAGTCACTTTTTTCAGTGCCTTTGTAACTTTGAATGGTCATTAAACAAACTGTTGTATGTCAAGGATTACCTGTATTGAATGGCCAAAGAGAAAAGAGTCTCAATAGTAACAGGGACCCAAGCCATAAAAGACATTATAGGTAATAGGTAGTAACCAGCACTTTGATTGTACTTGGAAACCATTGGTTAGCTAGTATAGTGACCAAATAAGTGCTATTCCTGCACAGGCCTGACTTTTATTTGTCTTGTTCTTAATAATAAGCAATAAAGTTTATGTTGGAATTGATCACTTTGAGTCGATAGAGCAGTGATGGCTAACCTTTTTGGTGCCAAATGCCCAAAGCGCGCATGCCCAACCCCCAAATGCAGTGCGAGTACGCATGCGTTCCCGCATCCACACATGTCCCCGATGCATGCGCCCTGCCCCCCCTTGCCCATTTTTTGGCTTCCAGGTTGGTGCAGGAAGCCTCCCACGCCCAAAAAATGCAATGCAAATGCCCCTGCACATTCTCCCTTTCCCTCACATGTGTGCCCCCACATGCGCCCCACCCCCGTGAATGCATAGCAGAGACCTGAAAACCAGCTGACCGACGGGAGACATGCACACATGCACGGTGGAGCTGGGCTGGGGCAACAGCTGGCATGCCTGCAGAGAGTGTCATAGGTTCACTATCACGGAGATAGAGAGACAGGCAGATGATAGAGAAAGTTAGGCAGCCAGCAGGCAAGCAAGCAGGCATCAGTGTTGTGCCAGAAATAGGGTTATGAATGCAACTGAGTAAGTGATTAGATATATACATGAGAGGGCAAGGCAGAATTTTGTTTATTCTAAAGTGGTGGGACATAATGCAACATGCAGTTTCCTTCCCAGTTACTTGAAGTGCCTCAGTTTGTTTCTGGGTAATATATGAGCAAACCCTATATCCCTTATGTTTGTTTATAGTGGTGAAATTTGACAAATACTCTTTTTCATTGTTAATATATAATCTTGAAAGAGAAATTCCCTCATGTCTTACCACAGTTAAAAGCAAAAGTCTATACTGAATGCATCTGTATTGTTGAATTAAAGTGTGGTTTCACTCTAGAGAATTCTCTTTTTATAGGCTTCAGCAACAGTTGCCATTCCCAAAGAACATCATCGCTTTGTCATCGGAAAAAATGGAGAGAAGTTACAGGACCTTGAGCTCAAAACTGCCACAAAAATTCAGATCCCCCGCCCGGATGACCCCAGCAACCAGATCAAAATCACTGGCACCAAGGAAGGGATTGAGAAAGCTCGACATGAAATCCTTTTGATTTCTGCTGAGCAGGTAAACTATACTTTTGGTTCTGTGATTGCAGAAATGATTCTGAAAACAGTAGCTCAAATAACCCTTTTTCTAAGGGAACATTCCTTAAGCCCACACTTCTTCATGTGCGAGCTACCCCGGCGAGGGAAAGGAAGCGATCGCCCCCACTCTTCTGCGCATGCGCACGCTCCTTCCCCCACCCTTTTGCGCATGCGCACGCTCCTTCCCCCACCCTTCTGCGCATGCTTCCCCTGCTCATCGCCGGCACTCCGGCGATCTACCCAAGCTCCGATTGCGATCTACCAGTCAATCGCGATCGACGCTTTGGGCAGCCCTGCCTTAGGCCAAGCTGGAGTTCATCCAGACTTACGTTGAGTTCATTGTTTGAAAAGTACTTTCCAAATTTCACTGTTTTAAGAAGATACTGTGTGTTACAAGAGTATTGGTGTTTTAATGTTCGTGATGATTTATAATCCTTTGACTATCTAAAATTAAATTCTGTTAAAATTCATCAGAATTATTTCTGATATGCCTATTAGGATTAAATATTTAGATGATTTACATACAAAGTATATAATAAGCTGCCATCTAAACTCTTAGAAGGGAAAACAATATAAAAAGTCATTCTGAAAACCTGGCCATTGCCCTTTTCATATATTGATGGCTGCTGCAGTTTCCTATAGTAGTAGTTCTCCTTTGCCTCAGATTTTTCTAATGATAGTTATTTTTTGATGCATGCGTTTACAATGTTTTCATGATGATGATCACATTCATAATTTCATTCTCAAACATTTCATTCTCCACAAATACCATGAGGTGGCAAGCAGTGTTGTTAATGAAGTATCACACAAGTAGTTCTCGACTTGAGACCATAATGGAGTCTGCCCATCACGATCATAAGATGGATCACTCATACAGCTGACCCGATTTAAGAACATTTTTGTGGCAGCTGTTAAGCGACTGCCATGTTGATAAAGCAGCCATTGTGATCCTAAAGCATACTAATGGGTCACTTTAGCCAAAAGCCAGAAATAAATTCTGGTTTTCAGAAAAACCATTGTAAGCCACAGTCACCGAATGGTGGGATGCAGTGAACAGCCATAAATATGGGCCGGATGCTGAGCACCCTGCATGTGATCACATGATCACGGTGGTAGGCCAGCTCACGGAACCTTGGAACCAGGTCATAAGTACACCCAGGGAGGTCTTGAAACCATTGCTAAGTGACCAGTCGTAAGTCGAGGACTATTTATTTTATTAGATTTTTATCTGGCCTTTATTACTGTATAGGTAACTGAAGCAGTGAACATTCATAAATACTCCTTCGTCGTCCTATTTTCCCCACAACAATCCTGTGAGATGGGCTAGGCTGAGAGCAAGTGACTTGCCCAAAGTCACCTAGCTGGCTTTCATGCCTGTGGTGGGAGAAGAACACATAAACTTCTGGTTTCTAGGCCAGCATCTTAACATTATACCAAACTGGCTCTCAATCTAAGTTGTTACATAATTGCAAAGTATTTGGTTTATATGGATTGTTAAACTTGATCATGTATTAATTTATATGAATTAATATGACTTTGTAGCATCATTGTCACCTCAATTTTATTCTATTTCTTCTTTTCTTAATTCCTTTTGTTTTAAAGATTATTTCTCTCTAGCACTTCTGACAAGTTTAGCACAGTTGCTCATCCACCCCGCACCCCTGCCAGTTATTCCTAAAACAGATACTTTGTGATAAAATGAAATAAAGTTTTAAAATGAGGAACTAGAGAAGTAGGAGGCACATACAGAAGCCTCACATTCTTTTCTTGTAGTACTATAGTGTGTGTTGTATATATACATATGTATAAAAAAGTGATTTTATTTTCCAGGATAAACGTGCAGTAGAGAGGCTTGAGTTGGAGAAAGTATACCATCCTTTTATTGCTGGTCCTTTCAACAAGCTAGTGAGTGAAATCATGCAGGAAACTGGGACGCGCATAAATATCCCACCACCCAGCGTCAACAAAACTGAGATAGTCTTCACTGGAGAGAAGGAGCAGCTGGCCCAAGCAGTGGCTCGCGTTAAAAAGATCTATGAGGAGAAGGTATGATCTTTCATGGGGTTTGTATAAAGCTGTATCTTTCATTTAATTAACTTCAAACACTAGTATTATAAGTGATAACATGAGACTACTCCTTTCCCCCACTATATTTGGTACACTGATAAACAAGAAATAGTGCAAAGATCATAATAGTGGTGCAAGGGAGACTAGCTGTTGCATCAGGATTGGAGAAATAAGTGACTGAGGAGGATATGATGAACTATAGCTTGAGGTTTGATTTCCATTCAAAATGGCCAATTTGGTTTCTCTGCTCTTTGATCTATAGCTCTCTTAGCTCAATGCCTTTTCAAGTAATTTGTCATTTCCTGGCTGATACTTCCCACAGAAAAAGAAGACTACCACCATTGCTGTGGAGGTGAAGAAGTCCCAGCATAAATATGTCATTGGCCCTAAAGGGAACTCCCTGCAGGAGATCTTGGAGAAAACTGGAGTCTCGGTTGAAATCCCACCCACTGATAGCAGCTCAGAGACTGTGATACTGCGTGGCGAACCTGAAAAGCTTGGACAGGCATTGACTGAAGTTTATGCCAAGGTATCAAGAGTGCCACTCAGCAAGGCCTTTCTTTTATGGACAACTGATTAACATTTGACTAATTAGACTTTTATAAAAAAAATAAATTTCTAACTTATAAGTGTTCAGAATGCAAATAATGTGTTCAGCAATAAGATTTCCCCAAGCTTTATACAAAATATGGGATAGTAGTCAAAATCAGTTGTGTGATCAGTTGCCTATGATCTATGTAGCAGACTACTTTGCGTCTGAAGATGTCAGCCACAATTGCCAGCAAAATGTCAGGAAATGTTTTCTCTGGACCATAAGACAGTAAACCCTGAGGCCTAATACTGGCCAGTTGTGTGATAATTTTATTATTGTGACATATCAAGTCTGGAGCATCATTATTTGGAGTGAATTTCAGAATACTGAAGTCAAGAGTATTGGATTGGGAAAGAAATTGGAGTTGTCAGTATCAGTATTGGTTGGTATCAATATGTACTGCTTATGGAATGTTAAATTTCTTCACAAAACTAATGTCTTTTATAGGCGAACAGTTTCACAGTCTCCTCTGTCTCAGCCCCCTCTTGGCTTCATCGTTTCATCATTGGCAAGAAGGGGCAAAACTTGGCCAAAATCACACAACAAATGCCAAAGGTATGAGTTCATTAATGTGGATTCTTACATTAACATTGAACTTGAGAAATAGCTGGAAGGAGTAGTTTAAGAGGTGTACATACATGTTTTGTACATCTGATACCAAATTTATTGAAAAAATATTTGACAAAATATTCATCCCCAAAAGAATAGAGAAAAATGGGTTGAATTGCAAAGTTTTGAAAAATGTTTTTTTAGGATAACTTTAAGTTGTCTGGTGTGAGCAGTAGAGAATAAAAGTTGTCAGCAAGACTGGAAATGAGAATATAGATTCCTTTTGTTGCATCTTTCAGTTTTAATAAGGATAGAAGCACTTAAGCATTTTTAAAATCAAAGCACTTCATCCAGATCAAATTGAAGTTAATAAAATGGCAGTTAAAATGAGCTGTTTTCATTGAAAAATGTGAACTTTTTAGTTATATTCCAGATGGTTTCTTATTTCTTCTTTGAAAGCATGGGTATGTAGATGGGTCTTAATGCTTTAACTTTTGGTAGTTGCTTAAATTTCATTTTTCAATTGGTGTCTACCACTTCAGGCCGGATCGGGGGAACCGGTTTGCTCTAACAATCAGCTGTTGGGCCCGCCCCGGCTCTATTCTGACCTTTATTTTCGGGTTTTGAAGCTCGGCTGTTTCGTGCGGCACAGTGGATTGCCTGTGTCAGTTGTTGGACACAGTAGAAGTTTAGCTGCAATCGCTGTGCGCGTGTAGCGAAGCACTTGCTCACCGAACCAGTTATTACACTGGTTGAATTTCACCACTGTGTCTACATACTATTTTGTCTGAGAGGCTATTTGAGTTGCCATCTTTAAAAATGACAACAGAGGCTTTTAGATGTTTCTGGTTGCAGATTAGAAGAAACAAAAAGCACAGATTAATTTGTTTTCTATTAACTGATTTGTCTTTCATTCTGGTGCTGAATTGCATCTATTTTTAAAAGGTTCATATAGAATTCACTGAAGGGGAAGATAGAATCACTCTGGAAGGACCCACAGAAGATGTGAACGTGGCTCAAGACCAGATTGAGATCATGGTCAAGGATCTGGTGAGTTGTGAAGCTGTAACATATAGGTTTATCAAGTGGAAAATAGTAAAAACTATCAATACAGCTTGAAAACAATTACTCCTCTTAGAATAAATATTTGAATATTGTAGTAAAGATCTCTGTGTTCAGTGGGATTTTCAGTTAGTGGTATATGTGCTTATGACTGCAGTCCTGGACATAAAAAACAACTGTTAAGCTTTTCAGTGCATGGCTGAAAAGAGGGTAAAGGGTTGTATGAGAACAAGTTCTGAGTAAACAAAGTAGCTCAAAAGATATAGTATGTACTCATGCTTGAATTAATTTAGCTGAACATATGGATTTAATAATGATTACTTAACTATATAGGTTGATATTGCTGCCATGTTTCTTTTGGAGCAATGTCCATAATTTTGATTAAACTACTTTTGCAGATTAATCGGATGGATTATGCAGAAATCAACATAGATCACAAATTCCACAGACACCTCATTGGAAAGAGCGGAGCCAATAGTGAGTTAAATGTTATTTAGGTCTGTAGAAGTGAACTGTCCTACATAATTAATTATATATTTGGAAACTGTAACAGTGAGGGTCCTTTATAAAGCAGTCATTTATTTGTAATTATAATAATTTGATATAGAGGATAAACACATTTTTGAAAAGTATTTTAGAAACATCTTTCTCCCCTCTTGCTTCTCAGTTATTTTCTTCTACTTCCACAGTACTTTTTCAGTAGTCTTTAAAAACCTCTACGCTTGTTAAACATTAAACTTCTGATTCTGCTCTTCTATCTTATTCTCTATGAATATATATTACCTTAGAACAATAGTATCTTTTAAACATCCTTGTTCCAAAACCCAGAAATCTTGGGTGTAGCATTTTTGCAATACAAAGTGGTGTTATTAACTTTTGTTTAATTTGCAGTCAACAGAATTAAGGATCAATATAAAGTATCTGTGCGGATCCCTCCAGACAATGAGAAAAGCAATCTCATCAGAATAGAAGGAGACCCTCAGGGAGTTCAAGAGGCCAAGAGAGAGCTGTTGGATCTTGCATCACGTATGGTGAGAAGGAAGAGAAAGTTCATTATTATTGAGGATTTTTGTTAGTCTTTAATACACATGATGGTACAGATGCTTAACTAGGTCAGATGAACCTCCAGCAACTGTATTCACATAGCAAGCTGTTTCTTTGTTAACTTTGATTTGGTTTTTTTGGGGGGGAAAGGATTATTATTTTGGTTAATTTTGGGATTTATTGTAGTATTGGTACTCAAAAGTTAAGAAATTTAGACGGCAAAAGTGCATTGTGTGATGGCAGCCATACATTCTGTACCTGAATAATAATCAGGTGTTATGAAAGTGTAAATTGTCTAAACAAAGTATAGTAAAGTCTCAGTTTAATTGCTGAGGGGGAGGGATTGTCCATCAAATCATAGTGTCCCTTATATGTTTAATTATAATTAAACAGATAAACTCTTGATTGAAAGGACAAGTCCACCTGTATACTACTAAAATTCTCATGTCTATAACCTTTAACTGGGCAAAACAGTGAAATTCAAATTTGGCAAATTTTACAAAACATTGTATGATATAAAAATTATTATAGAACATTTTGTGACCTGATATAAAATGTCATAAAATATTTCCTATCCTCAACTCCTCATGTTTGACTGTGCTATACAGTTCAATGTGTGCTACTTTCAAGGCAGATACATCTCTAAATATCTTCCTGATTTTTAAAGAATTTTTCCAATACATTAGAAACTGCTATTGTTGAAGGCATTGAGGAATCTGGTAAGGAAGTATCTCTGAAACAATGACCCAGCGGGTCATGGGTGGTCTACTTATATCAAAAGTTGCAAAATGAGGTTCTGTTTTGTGCTTTGATTAATTGATAGATCAAATGAACTATACTTTGGGACTTGTTGATGATCTGTATTTTCTTCCAGTAGTATTACTCGTACAAAATATTTTTTTTTCTGTCACCACTCCCTAGGAAAATGAACGCACTAAGGACTTGATCATTGATCAGAAATTTCATAGAACTATCATTGGACAGAAAGGTGAAAGGATTCGGGACACCCGGGATAAATTTCCAGAGGTACCAAAATTATACATGTGTGTTTATATAGAATTATTCATTTTTTAAAAAAAGTATACCCATACATTAACAATAGTTTTTTTAAAAAATGTGTATACAAACATGCATATTCAAATATGTGTGTAAATAAATGCTTGTATTGTTACACATAACTTGGTTCTATAAGGTTCTCTAATAGTGACAGAAATCATTATCCCTGACATTTAGTCTATTATTCAGCCCATAGGCTGAACTGAAACAGATTTTTTTCAGATTTTTTTCATTCCTCTTTCTTTATATCCAATCTTAATCCAGCAGATCTTAATGATGTCATTTGTAGCAATAAACAGCCCAGAGCTACAAGAACTACAGAAAAACGGGGTAACATATGGATTCCACAATGCAGTTGTTTGTACAACTGAAACATTAAAATTGAGCTTTCTTGCAGGTTATTATCAACTTCCCAGATCCGTCACATAAGAGTGATATTGTCCAACTTAGAGGACCCAAGAATGAGGTGGAAAAATGCACAAAGTACATGCAGAAAATGGTGGCAGATTTGGTAGGTGATCTTTACTTTTTTCCCCTTCTTTAACTGCATCAACTGTGGCTAACCTTTAAGAAATCAATATTCTTAAATAATTGGAGATACTTTGCTATCTTTTACAACATTAATGTCTTAGATTTATTCATGTGTTTGAGAAAAGGCTGACCACATAAGCAGGAAGTATGGAATATAAAATGCAACTGATATTTAGAAGATTATCATTTCTATTGTACCTAACTTGAAACTAGAGTTTACATTTCAATTTAAGGCAGGGGTGTCGAACTGGATTTCTTCAAGGGCCAGCTGTGGGGTGGGGAACAAGATGGACGCCTCCTGCAGCACCCTGCTGGCCAAAACGGGGTGTGGGGGGGTCAGGTGCGGCCCCCTGTGGCCCGTTTTGGCTGGCAGAGTGCTGCAGGAGGCTGTTTTGGCTGCCAGAGACACTGTGGACCAGTCCTTCGCTATTTCCTGGCTGGCCTGCGGGCCAGATATAAACACCACGTGGGCCGGATCTGGCCCACAGGCTATGAGTTTGACATTCCTAATCTAATGGCTAATAGCTATTTATTGTTTTATCCTCCATGAATATGTCCAATCATTTAGGGCAATTTGCTATACAACATACTATATGGCAGCTAGGGTATGCTTTTAACTATGAAGACATCAAGAAGCGATTTCTGCTATTAGTGCATTTTAGTGAGTTCTGATATGAAAGGATAAATAAATCTTTTATCCTCTTCAGTCACATTATTTATACTTGTATAATCCTTCATTCCTTCACAAAAATAAAAAGGAAAAAAGAGGAAAGAAGAAGCAGCCCCCCAAACATATAAGAAGTGGTTCATTCTAATTTTTGAGCACATAATTAATTTTTAACCCACAAAGTACATTGATCAATCTTTAGTATTACATCAGAAGGGAGACAGCTCATGAATGAAATAAAAAAATATTTTGTATAAGGGGTCACACTATCTTTCCAACCTTGAAAAGTATGCTTGATAGATCCATATACTGATGCATTTCCAAGTTTTTCTAATAGGATTTAAAAGTGTGTTCACATTTTTAATCATATTGATTTTTTGAAACATCATACCAACAAACTTACGGATATCAATTCAAAACGGGGCAATAGTGGGACAAACCCATATGAGTTTTGTATCACTTTACCCATTTTACACTTCCAACATATTGTTAAACATTTTGTTAAACATTGTCTGGTATGTGCAGTAAATGTGCAAAAATAATCTTTTGCCGAATTTGTCTCATGTGCTTACTTAATATTCTTTCTCAGTTCTTTGCCATTGATTTCTAATATTTATTTTAGAATGTTACTGATTTTATTTAGGGATAAGTTATGAGAATTGTCATAATCCCATACAATGCAAATGGAGTAATATGGTTTATTGATCCTACTAACCTTTCTTTCTTAAAAGGTTGAGAATAGCTATTCTATTTCTGTTCCCATCTTCAAACAATTCCACAAGAACATCATTGGCAAAGGAGGTGCAAACATTAAAAAGGTAAGGTTACTTGAATTTTCCTTGAAACTTCAGACATTTCATTGCTCCAGATTGATACTATCTCCTACTGTTAGTGATGATATGTCACTTTTATAGCAAAAGTGCATCATTTTGTTTAGAAAATAAACTATGCCTGTCCTCTCAACTTTTTTTTTAAACATTCACTGTAGATCCGTGAAGAATGCAACACTAAAATAGATCTACCAGCAGAGAATAGTAACTCGGAAACAATTGTCATCACAGGAAAACGAGCCAATTGTGAAGCTGCTCGCCATCGAATTCTCTCCATCCAGAAAGAATTGGTAGGAGAAACAAGGGTTAAGGAGTATAGTTATAGGTAGTCCTTGACTTGTGACTGTAATGGAGTCTGCCCCTTTATGGTTGCATGTTACAATCGAAGCATCTTACTTAATGACCCCATCCCTGCTTTTCCCAGTACAATTGTTAAATGAACATGCCGGTCATTAAGGTCTAGCGCAGGCCCAGGCCCACCTACTCCTAGCCTCCCAAGACTTCCCTTACTCCCAAGGCACCCAGTGCTCTGTTCCCCATCCCTTGGGATTCCCCCCAGGTTTGTATAAGGCTCTCTTTTTTAAGGAGCCTCCACAAGCTCTACAAACAAATGATGGTTTGTGGTAGAGAGCAAACGTATTTTGGATGTGTTTTTGAAGCATTGAATTTCAGCTATCTTCTTCCCCTATGTTCTGAGGGATCCTTGGTACTCTTTGAGCTTGGTTGTTTTCTTGCAGGTGTTTCAGTACGCAAACTAGGTACCATCATCAGTGCTAATAGGGAGTAGGGGTTTGCTCTCAATTTGTATTCTAGTGGCTTGCCTTGTCCATTGGTTGGAGTGGTCTTGGTGTTTTTTTGGTTGGGCTGTTTACCGTCAGCTTGTTTGACAGTTCCTTGATTGGGGGCAGTGGTGAAATTCAGCAGGTTCGCACCTACTCTCAAGAACCGGTAGCAGGAATTGGGCCCAGGTCGCAGAACCTGTAGCGACTGATGGCTGACCATGCCC
>JAOYMU010000002.1:27940296-27953408 GCA_025802295.1 Psammodynastes pulverulentus
CAAAATGTGTATAAAGGCTCATGAGTATGGATGACACTGGAATTTTATAAATTCTAAAAAATAAAACCTGAAACAGCTTTGTGTGTTTTTTATTTTTTTAAAAAGTCACTCCAATTACAATTTCTGCTATCCTGTTAATAAAATATATATACCCTTTTTTTATATTGTTCCAAAGAGCAATAAGCAAATTTATACCAATCTCAGCTGCTTACTCAATTTTTGCCAGCAGGGGTATTGATTTAAGCATGATAAAGATTGCAGGTTCACGGTACATGCATATTCTTGAAACATATTCCAGCTAAGAGAGATTTGGATGTGAAGAAGATTATTACAACCCTATGTTGCTTTTGTAAGCAAAAAAAACCCTCTTGGATAGCTGAAAGCAAGTTTCCTTTTCATAATTGACTTCATATACGGCAGTAATCTTCAGCATACGACTAGAGTCATATGCTAGAGAGATCATGCTGCTATATCCACTAATCTGCTTTTCTTTTACTAAAGAAAGCAAACCAGTATGAGCTATTCTAGTGTTGCAGGTTCCCACTATTTGAAAAATGTACTGCCTCTAAACCCAGAGATTCCTATATTATCGTAAATAATAGCTGAGCTTAGTAGTAGTCAATTGCTGAATTTCACTATATTTAGAAGTCACCTCTGGTAGGAGAGAAACATTGAAAATTCTTATGTACGTCTTGTAATTTTCTCTGTAGTTTTTCTCCAAGAAACATGAAATCACTACTTTAATAAATATGGATGAAATTCCTGACGCTTTAAAGATTTGAGGCACATTCTACGCCTGCAATATGTTACATAATCAACAGCTCCATGTCCATACTATGCCAGCTTACACAGTGCTTCCTCCATGAAGGTTACTCCTATGTGGAAGCTTGATAATCTGATCTTGGCCACATCCTTCCAGATCTTCAGATGTTTATTTTGATACCTTCTCCCCAGGCTGGGTTAAATTGACATCTATCACTTCAATGAGAGCCTGTCCCAAAAAGAAAAAGAAATGTATAATGTATTTTTCCATCAAAGAGAATGTGGCTGAGGAAGGTTACCAAGAAATATATATGACCATTGTAATAACACAAAACAAAGTCTATTCAAGTTCCATTTTATACAGTGATATGCATATCTGACAGGATCCAATCTCAGTTTAGCCATTATTTTCTCAGTTTGTCACATTTAAATTCTTACTCAGTTGCACTTAACTAACTGCCTATGAGATAGATATACAGATGCTTTTTTGTTTTTTATAGACTGCCCATGTCCCTCAGGATGGGGCTCTGGTAATTCAGTAAAGGCAAACAAAGGATGGTTATGCCTTAGCACAGGAGTGTAAATGAGTGTGCCAGGTTTTGCATTTCCTATTCCAAAAATTGATACAGTATCTGGTTGTGGGAAAGTAGATTTTATTGGACAAATATTTTAATAAGGCTCACGACAACCAAATTATTCCCTAAATGTTTCTGCCATTCCAGAAAATACAAAAAGCTCTCACTAAAAGGGATGTTGGTTGTTGCATTGTTTAATATATGAAAATATTTTGGATCAACGAAGTTGTATAAGTAGTGAGTTTGCCCTAAAGAATGAAGGTTTATTCAACTATCGGATAAAGTAACAAGTTTGATAGCTACTGTGCTTGAGTGGTTAATATCCTGGAAATTAGGAATTTCCTGATAGGGAAAATGATTAATCAGTGGAACAGCTTGCCTCCTGGAGCTGTGGTATTCCATTGCTGGAGGTTTTCAAGAAAATATTGGTCAACCAATTGTCTAGGATGGTATAAGGATTCCTGCCTTGGGCAGTAGGTTGGGCTAGAAGACATCAAAGGTCCTTTCCAGCCCCATGAGTCTATTAATTTTTATGGGGCAATTTTCTATGAAAATGTAATTAAGGCCTGTGTCAGCAGTAATCTGAAGGGGAGAAGAAAATGATACTTTTTCATAGCCTGCAAAGTTGTTTTATTGAGGAAGGAAGGAAAAATGGACCACGAAAAGGAACTGAAGTCCTAATTTTTATTAGTGAATCTTATCTTTATTTCAGCCTTCAACCAGCATAAGGTAAGATAAAAATGCAAAAAATAAATTAAAATTTAAAAATAAACCATGACACAGTAAATATGGTAAAGAAATTATATATGGTTACAAAATAGCGGAAAGTTTTCATCAATGGAAATTTGAGGGTTCACAAATTATTTTAACATTGTTATTAAAGTGTTCCAGGTGATTCAACCTAAGGAAAGGAGAGGGAAGACCCCAAGAGATAATTAATTTTGCATACAAAGTTTATTTCAGGATCAATTTTACTAAATATTTGTAGTTTCATCTAATTTAATACAAAATTTACATTTTTCTGGAAGAAATTGGAATATGCAGTATAGAAATCAATTACCTATAGAAGCACAATGATCTTAAGCAATTTGTGTCCTGTTTTTCAAAGAAAGGGTCTTCATTTTCATAATGGAGGTTTTACCTTATTCTCAGCCAGGGCTTGTTTAGCAAGATAGTGTTCCCGCTTTACTTTTATTGCCACTGTTTCTGGGATGTCAGGTACCATCATATCAATCATACGTGCAATGAAGAAAACTACATGCTGTGAAAAGAAGAAAGTAAGTTGGAATTTATTGCGAATGGACAGCAAACCTCATGCGTATAGAATTATGATGACCCCCATTACATATGGTATTCTGCGAAAAGGTTATGATTTTCCATTAAGCCAAAGAATATGAAAATTGATAGAGGGCTTCTTAGAAAACAATTGCTTGTGAGCTTTGGATTGCCTGTTGGTTTGGCAATTTTTGGTGATGGTTCATTTTAATGTAAATATGTATACGGTAGATGTGCATTCTCCATATCACCAATTTTCCTTCCAAAATTTTACAGAATTTCGGGCGTAGAAGAACCTATAGTACTTTTATCACTAGAACAAAATTTTAATGCTACATCCTTTCCAATAGCATAACTTGTACCATAATTTTGATGTACTTTATGTCCAAATAATTTCTTTAGTTTAACAGCGCAAGTTTTCTTCAAGCAATCTAAAGTATGCATTATGACTCATTTTTAACAAACTAGTGCTAACACGAGGAAAAAACTATACTACAAATAGGATTTTTAAATATGCTAAATTTTGCAATGGCCAATATAAGGTCTCTAAGAAACAAGTACCGTATATGGAAAATAGTATCTTGAAATGCAATGTACCTCAAATACAATGATGAAGCCAAGTTGGATTGCCAGTAGATTCCAATAAGGTAGTGAATACCTGCCATTTTGTTCTCTATAGGCTCGGTACCTGCGGAGATAAGAGTTTCAAAATCCATGCAAAGTAACAATGCAGTGATTAGTTTAGCAATCACAACTTTTCCAGATTAATTTCTGATGTCTCTTGCTGCCACTTTCTATGTTCACACATTTTCTTTAGTTGAACTAGCCCAGGTGAAATTGAGTGCAGTATGTTCTGTCTAGTACTCTATGAATTAATATACTGTAAGGCAGTGTTTCCTGTTACAGGTAGTCCTTGACCTATGACAGTAACAGAACAGGGATGCAGTAGGCCTGTCAGCCTTAGTCCTCCCCATTCCTTGAAACACCCTGTGATTCACTTCCTCCCTCTTGGAGTCCCCACATCCCTTGGATAACGTTTCCTACACACCAGATCCCTGCAGGTGTCTCCCTCTCCACAGGGCCCTACAAAACATGAGCCTCCTCCCCTCTTCCTGTCTCCCATCAAGCATTTACCTTTTGAACATTTCTAGAGTTCTACTAGAGCTTTGCTCAGCACTATGCAGATCGTGTCAAAGAAGCAGAACTGGTGTCCTTGGGCCGACTGGTGGTCCCCCGGAAATGGCCACCATTTAAGTGCAACCACAAGGAACTGTGGTTGTGCTGAAAATGGCGGTTGCTTTTGGGAGGTCGCCATGTGGTTCAAAGATGAGCCTCAACAAGAGATCCAGAGATCTTCAAAAGATAAGTGTGGTGGATGATGGGGTAGGATGGGGAGCAGGCCCAATGTCTGCAGGGACTCACTCAGTGTAGTGGGATGGGGAGGGTCAGGGAGGCTGCTGCAATATCTCTGCAGTCAATTGTAAGGGCACATGACTGTGGGGTGCTGCTGCAGCTGTAACTTCAAAACAGGATTATAAGTAGCTTTTGGGTGTTGTAATTTTTAATGGCTGCCAAGTGACAGGCTGTTAAGCGAAGATTACCTGTATTTGATTATGACCTAGGAAAGAGTCGCCAAAGAACTGCATTTCCAGCTGCAGTGCAGTTACGACATCTGCCTTTTTTTAAAGTAAATACATAATGTAGGACTAGATATTTTCATATGTTTAGCAATTACAGAGTAAACCTTAACGTGGTGTATACTATAATTTTACACACCAATATCTCAACCAATATGCAACAAGCCAGGACAAAAAACATTCAAGCAATTTAGTTCCAATAGATTCACTCACTAATCATCTTTAAACAGCTATCCTCATCAGCTACAAGAGTAGGAGATCCCACCTGCATGTGATATTGTTCTTCAAGTCAAAAGATTTAGGGGCATAGGCCAGGGTGAAGTCAATGTAGCCCTGTAGATTGCTGGCACGAGTGTATTGGTAATACAGCCGAGGAAGAAAGTCAGAAGTGAAGGCAATCAGGAAGGCCTAAAAGAAGAACATGTTTATTTTTTAAGTGTGTGAATGACACACAGAACTCTTGCTTCTTACTCATGGCACAATATGTACTTACTGTACTTTCAGCAACAGTCACAGAAACACAAACAGCCTCATTCTAGATCAGGTCATTGAGCATCTAATTCATTGCTTCTTACATAGCCTTTCCCAACCTAGTGCTCACTTCCTGTATTGGGACCAAGTATTAGAATTTCCACTCACATTATCCAAAATGAATTTTGGGACTGTAGACAGAGATACCAAGAAGCATTTCTCTTCGGGGTGTTTCTCTCTCTCAAAGCATCCTTTCACCAGGACACCTGCTAACCCAATTCCACCTTTCTCCAACAACCAACCAGCCCACTCCATAATGATATGTTCTATTAGTAACTTGCAGTACCTTTCCTTTACCACTTGGTATTTAAATAATTCTGTGAGCCAATTATGTCACCAAAGAACTGGGTCATTTTGGGTTCACCTTAAATCCTCATCTGCTTTGGGAACAGGAAACTACAATGTAAGTAAACTCAACTCAATCAAAACATCCTTGAATTGTAAGTGCATTGTAATCCAATTGCAGTATATCAGAGCTGTAGCTGCTATGCTTTTACAATTTCTGTTGATTGCTTACCGTATACACCAGTATTACTCACATTACTAATAACTGCAAAGTGTGTGATGACCTCCAGGATATGAAACCAGATGCCAATGCCCTGAGTCCGCTCTGCAACTGGACGGCGATATTCACAAACAAACTTCTGAGCATCCAAACGAATTTCCACCCAGTTGTTCAGTAAAGCAAAAAGAGGGGCCAGGGGGCAGGCAGCAACAAAGATAGTAATGAAGCCAAATTGCAAAACTGAAAGGGAAACAAAAATTTTCATTTCCAGAGTTTGAGGAAAGAAATCTTATCAAAAAATAATTTGGAGGAGACCAAGATGAGATTTCAGCGAAAGCAAGACTGAAATACTCTTTCTGAAGCCCCAAGTAGTATGGTAATAGTTATGTTTTCACTAAAATGCATCCACTTTAATTTGGATAAAACAAATGACCTTTCATTTCACATATTTTAAGCTGATTGGTGAACCTATAATACAAAAGTGTTCACCTCAGAAATTCTATACAGCGCCTCAAATATTCACATTTATTGCTTGAAAATATTGGAGAAACTAATTGGGCTTTTCAGTCTCACACCACTTTTCCATTTGTTGGAGTTATAAATTCCAAGTCTTACTGCATAAAGACTAGGAAAATTCATAAGACTTCAGAAAGATATTTTCATATTTCTCTCCTTAATTACTCCCTCTATCTCAGGGCTTTTTTCCTCATTGTTTTCCTAATTCTTGTATCTAATTCTCTCCAAGAATATACATACTCATCCCCCTTCCATAATCAGGCCACAATATTAGAAATTTTCAGAAAACTATTCTTAAAGTTTCCCATTTCCCCAGGTGGTTCATACCCATTTCTAGATATTCAGTGAAGAGCCCATTATAGGGCAACAGTTTATAATCGTTCTCCCAGAGTTGCTTCGTGAAGTTGTCTTGGCCTGTCTTACTGCTTTCAGAAAGACCTCGTTTATGCCACCATGTTTTCAGCTTCCTATGGAGAACAAAAAAAGTAGTTACTAGCAGGGCTTTTTTTCGCCGACGAAAAGTGCCAGAACGCACCCCCCGTCGTCGCGCTAAATATCCCGGAAGTGATAGCGCGCGATTGGTGGAGACGGAACACGTGACATGGACTTCAAAAAGGTCCCGGAACGCCGTTCCGCCGAGTTCCGGCAGAAAAAAAGCCCTGGTTACTAGAATATCTAGGAAAATCTTCTTTTTCAGGCATAGTAAGATGATTAAATAATATCTGGATGCATAAAGTATATTTTTATTTGTGCCCCATTATTTAGCCATAAGATTGTCTTTTTTGAGCTTGGTGTCCTCTGAGAATTGAATCATAATCATTCTCTTTCAGCCCAACTCACCTTACAGGTTATTGTTGTGGGAAAATAGGAGAAGGAGTATCAGACATGTTTGCCACGTTTGAGTTATTTATAAAAATAATATAGGTGCGATAAAATAATATTTTAAAAATTCTAACATTAGTGGTGCTTCAGTTTTATGGGGGTCTGGACAATAGTATTCCAAGAGCTTGTCCTACAAATCTCACTATCTAACTAGTTCATTTTCTTTCTCTCCACCATGGGCTTGCCAACTTAGCACCTATCTTAGTGCCTCGGGCTCTGTTGGATCTTGAATATCTGACATGATCCAGATCTGGTAGCATCACTAGAAGGGAACTGTGGCCGTAATTTAGATCAATATTAGGGTTGCTGGTTATGATTGAGTGCATTCATGATCTTAGAACAGATGCACAATAGAAAAACAATAGCACCAATAACAGTTCGTTCTCTCGCTCTCTCTCGCCCTCCCTCCCCCCCTCTCTCCCTCCCTCCCTCTCTCTCTTTCTCTGATCTAGTGTAAGTGGGTACAACTTTCTCCTGCCTCTTCCACATAAAGTCTCCGTCATGACTTTGCAACAATAACATGGCATCGTGGAAATGACCTTTTTGTAGTGATACTGTAATTAGTATTATTATGTGTAACAGTGGAGTCATGCAGGTTAATACAGCTATGGAAACTTTGGTAATGCTGGGCAAGGTGAATGGAAAAAGAAGAATCCATTGTATATGAGCTGGCCAGACAGTATTGGAGGCTAAAGGAATGCACCCATGATGCAAGAATTGTATAATGTGGCAGGAGACAGGATAGCTTTTATCCACAGAGTCACAAGGAATAGCTACAGCTCAATGGAACAGAAGAAATGTAATACCACTGGAACTGATGCAAAAGTAACAATCCTGGAATGGCTGCAACCTGCTGACAATACTAAGATGACAACATAAGTGCTTGGATCAGAAAGAGATACATCCAAAATGTAGAATGAAGTTTTGGAGGAATGTCATCTAAAACACTTACAAAAACTGAATGATATCTAGCACAATATAGTTGTTACAATGTCAAGGGTCTGTATGGATGGGTACATTTTTTCCCAGGCAGAATCTCCATTCGTCTTCATCAGATAAATCAGCAGATATATTAGACTTAAAGCTAATTGGTACTCAAAACATGTTAATTTTTATCGCTGGGTCTCAACATTTTCAATAAAGCAATGAATTGTACTTGGAGATCCATGAGGAAAAAAAGACCTTGGAACACTGATGAATAACATATTTGATAAATGCAATCTATCTCTAATCTCTATCAGATAGCTCTTAGGGGCAATTTGAGTCAGCTCTTCGGGCTCTTATTTTCTTAATTAGAAATGAGACATTATTCGGCCAAAGTGCAAAAGGGAGCAATATGCATTGGAACTCTGATGGTCCAGTAGGGGGAAATTTATTGCATAGCAGCTTGATGTTGAGAAAGTCAAAATCCGCGTAGCAGACAGGGATCTTATTCTGACACTATTCTGACAATTCCAAATGTTTTCTAAGAGCAAAATATTTTGCACAACTCTGCTGTAGGTAAATTATATAGGAAGAAACTAGTGTTATCTCGATCAGTGGAAAATCTCACAGTATGGTAATAGAAGTTTGTTCCCTTCTCACAAGAATACTGTGGAATACTTATATATTCATTTGATCCTTTTTTTACACAGGAAAATATATTCACTTATGAATATTAAATTCAGGCATTTCTTCACTGCACCCTTTCTGATTGACAAAATTACAGCTTCTAGTGAGGAAGCAATCTTTGGAATGCTGAAGACCATCTCATACAGCAATTTTTGTGTACATATAAACAGCCCAAACTTCATTCAGGCTAAGCTAACAAACATATTGCCCTGGTTCACCTATAAAGCCGAACCCAAACCAACAACAAACCAACATTTTATTTTTCATTTGTGAATGTGGTACACATCAGAAAGGTTTGCGAATATTCATATCTGTGTTTGCTCTATTCACAGACTGTATTTGTCAATGTTTGCACATATTCAAAAATAATTATGTCTTGGCAAAAATGCAAAACATCATTTTGTGAAGCAATTGTAATTGCCAAAGTAGCTAGGGAGTGGCTTCTCTTTTCCCACACTTGCATTTCTACAAAGATTTTTGCTAGATTTTACAGGGTTTGTGACTTCAGGCAGTTGCCAAGCCTCTTTTTGTATCTCCCGCATTCCTCTCCAGCTTCATCTCTAAATTTCAGTAGCATGATTGCCAAAATTCAAGGGTGGAGTTTTTTGACATTTTAAGGCAGAAGATAATATAAAAATTATAAGCTAAGTCTAAAGCAGGCTTAAGAGAGAGCATTTCTACACAATGTCCTCAAACCCACTGCAGAGGTTTTGTCTTATCAGCCAAATTTTCTTAATGCTTTGATCCTCCTTTGATCAAAGCTAGCAGCTGCAAAAAATGGCAACTTTGGTCTCATTCTTCTCTTGCTGGGTTTGTTTTTTAGAATGGATTAAAAAAAAAGAGCTTGTACTCCTATACTGTGGAAATGAACTTGCAAAACCATCCCTCAGAACAGCTTGATATCGACAAGAAACATACAATTGTGCTTTGACTATAGAAATGAATGAAAAATCCCCAGAATGGGAAGAAGGATGAGGCAAAAATACTTTTCAGCAGAAAATTGCTTGTTCCACAGTTCTAAGGAAATGTTGGCATTTGCAATGTACCATAAGGAGCAGGAGATGAGACAGTCATTAATTGTTTCAGCTTCGCAGGAACCATTAAAGGCCATGATCACATATGGAAGGAACTGGAAGTTTTTGGTTTTTGTTTTAAAATAAAGAAATGAAAGCCCTTTTCTTGTACAATGATGCAGCACCAATATATTGCAAAGCTGTACCCTCCATCTCTTCCATATTAATTGCAGCCCCAGAGTGCCCACCCTTGCTTTGTACAAGCACATTGATTGGAATGAATAGATAGCAAAAGTATCAAGTCAAAGCATAGCACTCACGGGATAAGGACCTCTTGAATGTTGTTAATTATTTGCTTTCCCACCATGATGACAAGAAGTTCCTGAGCAAGTTCAATAAGGCAGCCACCTGGAGCACACTGGAAAACAGAGAGAAACACTTTTGGGTATGACTGGTGGCCTAATGAACACTGCATATAACCTATATAGAAATCTTTAAAGTTTCATATGTAGCGTGCAGTAGGCATCTATTAAGAATCACCCATGTACTGAAGCATCATGCAACTTTATTGGAGGTGTTGAATAAAGGCCTCCTTAATGGAATATATCTACCAGGAAAAAAAAATGTGACCGAAACCAGAAAGCTTGAATGCTTTTCCTCAGGATCCACCTTTCAACACAAGAAGAATATTCATGATTGAGCAGCATTCAGCCATGAGATTCCTATTTGCAGGGTCCCAAGGTTATAACTTCTCCATTGTTATTGAGAACTAGACTCAGTCCTCTCATTTCTTCAGGACATATCATATACTACCATAATCGGATAATTACAAAGAAAAGGGAGATCTCTGATAAATTTTACAAAGAAATAAATGAAGATTTATTAAAAACAGAACTAACAATGAATATACTATTATAGTAAGGTTCTTTGATATAGATAAATCTATGGTGAAGGCCATGTACAGTTCAGGTCATCCTAGGACTATAAGGATCATAAAAAGACAAAGAAAATGATAAAGGAAAACATATACTTTGGGATTTTTGCTTAGAATGAAGACATAACAGAGATATGCAAACCGTTTCTGACCCAGCAAAAAGGATCAGGTTGAAAAAAAGTATTTTACACATTACATAACTAATTAGTGAAATTCATGCCCATCAGATTCAGTGTCTAACTAGCCCATTTGTTATGGCTATATGCAAGCAGCATTCATGGGCAACAGAACTATCTCCTTATCCGTGTAAACTTCTCAGATGTATCTGGTGAAACCCAAATGTTGTGGACCTCTTCTAACATGTTTACAAATATGTTGTGGATATAGATAGAAGAAAAGGTTCTTTTAAGCTCTAAAAAAGATACCTGTTCCACTCCTTGGTCTGAGGCTAACAGTCTTTCTATTTATCTCTGGAATGGTTGGGATCAACTGGACTCTATTCATTAATAATTATATATTTGTCACCTTGCAATCCAATCTATTTTGCACAGGTTGCCTAGGAATCTGCTGCTCTAGAGGATTCCTTCATATTTGTTCAAGAACCCATCTCTTTCTCATCTCTTCTAAGATACTTACATCCTCATTGCGTATGCCCAGTAATTTGTTATAGTGGCCTGGATAACCAATAAACCTGAAAGGGAAGAAGGAAAAGCACAAGGGCAAGAAATGAAAAATCTGTCTCTGGCTTTTTTTAAACTGCTAGTTTAAATTCTTACTCCCTCCAAGCAATTATTTTTAAAGATTATTAAGAGCCGCTTTAGTGTAGTGATTAAGGCACAAAACTAGAAACTGGGAGACTGAGTTCTATTCTTGCCTTAGGCATGGAGCTGCCAGTGTGACTTTGGGCCAGTCACTTTGTCTCAGCTCTAGGAAGAAGGCAATGACAAGCCACTGCTGAAATCTTGCCAAGAAAATGGCAGATACTTGTTCTGGTAGTTACCAGGAATCTATACTGGCTTAAAGTCAGACCCATTTGCTTGATTGAATGTAATGTTCAACTAGGGCCAAAGGCATCACCATTCACAGCTTGTATTCCTGTAGTGATTGAGATCTATTGGTTTTACCGTAATTGTCCATTTGTTGATTCCAGATGCTAATATATTTGTTAGATGCAGCCTACCATGTAACACCCATTCAAGATTTACATTATTATACTTTTTATGAACAATAGATGGCAGGCATTCTTCAACTTTTCCCATCTTTTTGTCACTATTATGAAGAATCCTGTTGAATTACTGTTAGGAGATATTTAAGAACTTTTTTGAAATTATCTTCTCAGGTTAATAAAACCTCCAGTTTTCACTCAAGCAGCAAGCTGTGAGACAAGACCAAATCTACTTTTGCAGACAATTATGTGCTTGCACGATCTGCAGGTTTTGAGAAACACTCAATGGTCCAGAGTTCTTTGGATGTGCTCCAATTTTCCCACCAGCTTCTTGATCAGAATGACTGGCTGGAATAGGAATGCTGCAGAGGAGAGAAGTGCATTTTCTCTTTGGAGGGCTCGGAATTGCTAGGACAGGGAAAGTCTGAGCTTCCTATTTTATCTCCCTACTGTCTATAATCTTGCCAGAAGACAATGATAGAGGGAACGTCTCCTCACTTTATTCTAAGTGCTGGTTATTACCTTATTATCATGGTGCAATAGCAGGGTATATCAGGCAACATGTTGCCAAAATTGAATATACATGCCTAGTCCGGTTATTTAGAAAGAATCTGTTGTGTGGATTTTATCATGAGCTTTGTGAAACTTAAACCTTATGACAAGCCTTTCCAGTGATGGTCCCCATTTAATGGAACATTCTCCTTCCCTCCCCAGAGTAAAATAGCCCTAAAATCTATTTTGAAAAGATCAAAATGGCATTATTTCATCAGATGTTTGGCTAGGCTAAATTAATGGCACCTCTGATATACTGGTTTATGTTTTCCTGAAGATTTTTACTGATGACATATATTTGGATGTGTATATGTGTATGTATGTTAAAAATTCTGTTTCATTCAAGACAGATTCTGTCAGTTTAGTATGGGTTATAAATTTGAGCATACTGTACACAAATACGGTACATACAATTCTGATTATTTCCAATATATGAAAGATGTACAACAAATTAAATTTTTTTGTAGGCCATCCAGAGTTATTGAGAGTGAGTGGGTAGCCATACAAATTATTGCTTCCCTTTGTGCCCTGAAAAAATACCTACCAAGCATGCTCTTTCTAACCTAAATAAAACTTCCTTCCCTTCCTCCATCATATTAAAAGTTATTTGACAGTCTTCCTTAATATAACGTTAGCAGGACGTGTTGAACCTACAGCACCTATAAATCTTGCTGTCTTGTACCAGCTGGAATTATGGACATTGTAATCCAAATTAAAGTTTCCTCTATTACATAAGAAAACAATTCTACAAAATAAGACAAAAGGAGGGGAAATATTGCACAAATGAAAGCAGGAAGCCAGGGCATTTTACAAATTATATCTTTCAAGGCTGACCATTACAAAGAAAATTATTTCCACTATGGATTAGGAAAATTCTCAAAACAAATTTTAGAAAATTCTGCATCTACCTTTCATCCTTTCTTCAGTCAGTCAGTCAGTCAGTCAGTCAGTCAGTCAGTCAGTCAGTCAGTCAGTCAGTCAGTCTCTGTCTGTCTGTCTGTCTGTCTGTCTGTCTGTCTGTCTGTCAATCATCTCTCTCTCATATATTATCTATCTATCTATCTATCTATCTATCTATCTATCTATCTATCTATCTATCTATCTGTCTGTCTGTCTATCTATCTATCTATCTATCTATCTATCTATCTATCTAT
>JAOYMU010000002.1:27973300-27989858 GCA_025802295.1 Psammodynastes pulverulentus
GGACGATAATTATTTAAAAGAGCTGGGTCCAGGCCAGGCTTCTTGAGGAGAGGCCGCACAACCGCCCTTTTAAGAGCGGCTGGAAACGATCCCTCCCTCAAGGAAGTGTTGACAATCCCCTGGAGCCAGCCTCGTGTCACCGACCTGGAGGCCGAAACCAACCAGGAAGGGCACGGGTCCAGCACACATGTGGTGGTGTTCAGCTTCCCCAGTAATCTATCCACGCCCTCGGCGGTCACAGGATCAGATGAAAAAATAACCATCTGCTTACTGAATGTTTCACTTTGTATGAAAATATTTGGGACACTAGGAATGAAGGAAATAGCCCAATGCTATCACTGACAAAAGAGTCAATGTCACAAACTCCTTATGGATAATGGCAGGTAAACTACTGAGTTTAGATTTGACTTTTAAATCTCAGAGTCCAATTTAAAAATGATAATTTTTTATATAGAATCTTAACTCCTATATGCTCAAACTGGCATATAGTCAGATTCTCAAGCAAACATGATTTTTAAAACTCCTTCGAAGATGCAGTTCTAACTTCATAAGATGGGGATAGGGTAAAACTGCTGCTATGGGGAGGCAGGCCCAAACTGTTAAGTGATTTATGATATCAATCTTTGTGTTATATGTTAATACACACACTTTGAATTTACTATGGAAATCTATACGATGCCAGCGAACTCCCAATGGAAAATACCCCAAAGAGACCTGGCTGTTACATTCTGGACTTGCTGTAATTTCTGGGCCTCTTTTAAGGCCATTCCTCATAGAATTCATTACCATAGCCTGGAAGATAATCAGCATATGGACAGCTTTCTCTCTCTTTTTAAATTACTTTTTCCTTTCTTATCTTATACACTTGTAAAGGGTATCTTTCTGCTGCTAATGCTGCATTATTTTTCGTGCTAGGTTAAAATGTATTTTTTCAGTGCCATTGTATCATTATAATGGTCACTAAATGGACTGATATAGTTCAAGGACTATCTTTACTACAAAACAATACTGTACAATAACTGTATATTACAAATAACAAAAAGCTTTAAAATTATTTACTGGAAAATGAAGATATTATTAAATGATACAAAATAAAGATGGACACTGGTAAGAGATGCCAGAAACGTATGAGTTGAGGCATTGGCTCTGGGGGTAAGGATGTCAAAGACCATACAACAATAGTGATGGACAGAGAAGATATGGCAGGGGAGGGCTGTATGCTGTTATAGAAGGAGGATTTATACATTGGTGCAGGTTCCTTTTTCTAAACCAGTAGCCCTAACTAGGAGATTGAATGGTTGAATCATGGGGCACCTTGGATGCTGCCTCTATAAATGGCACTTCTGAACAGGAAAGATACCTAATCTATTCATACCACTCAGAGTTCTTTGGATCGGACTGGAGTTTAAAAAGTATTGATAATTTTTTAAAATAAACAGATAGACATATAGATTTCATACATATTAGTGAAGTCTAGCTGGACAATGAAGATGATATAACCCTATCTGAAATCTGTCTGGCTGGGTTTCATGTTCTGTAAAATCTATAATGATAAGATTTGGGAAAAGGAGTTGTTGTGGTAGTTCATGTCATTGTGGCAGTAAGTAGTAATACTGCCCCAGAAATAAATGGATGTGGGATACATGGAGAGTTCGAGATGCTGCTAGTGTACTGCTGCCTTCCTGTCCAGCAATGGCCCTTCTGAAGCTCAGCTTCATTGATTGAGTAGAATTGTATTTGCCCAGATCTTTATTAATCAGTGTTTTCAAACTTCATGCCTTTGTGTTGAGTCTATGAGCCCTAGAATTTCATAACATCCAGGTGACCATAAGCTTATCTTGGGTAATCTTGCCTCAAATCATAAGCGTGATTTCATGCAAGATCGGATTTTTATCTTGGGGCAGGAATGACATGATTTGAAGGAGGACATTATATCTGTTCTTTGTGTGGTCAGGTCAATTTTTGTCAAGATTGTGAGTACCATTGTTCTCCAAAGACATGGCCAGTTAGGATAGCCCACATTGGTTGCCTGATGGATCATGGAAGTTTTCTGAAAGCACCTGGGAAATTCCATCTATTTTGAGCTTGGTTGACCTCTGGTGATTGAATCACTCAATAGAGAGATGGGTGGCATTTTAATTTAATAAAATATAGAAATAACTATAATTATTAATTAAAGATGAGATTGCCTCTTTCAACTCACCAATCCTGATTAGCCCACTGGTTCTCAGAAGAGCTACAGGAGCTGAAGTGAGTGAAAAGACATCTAGAAAAACAAAAGTATAAAATCAAAAGTGGATACAACTAAGCACTGTTACATGTCAGTTTCAGGTCTACACAGGGTAACTAACAAGAGAAACAAAGCATCCGCAATGTTCCACTCTCATTGCAGCTGCAGATTCCTGCCTGACTGCCCTGTTCAAATAATCCTGAGTGTTCTTGAAGGGAGGGGAAAGATAAAGGTATTACAACCTATTGTGATGCTTTTGGGTGGGTTTCTTTGCAGAAAGCTACTCATATTACTCATATTTGCTTAGGGTTTAGATGTCAGTTGGGCAGTCATGTCAATAAGTAGGCAATATTTTGCAATGCAATGTTTGAGTGTCTGGAATTTGCGAAGTGTGTAAGGTATTTTATTTTACTAGCTCAGTCAACTGTGGAATGGACCTATGCCCAATCTGATTTTCATCAGGCAGCTAAGGGTGTGTGTAGTCAGGTGGATTCAGAAGTGACATCATCTGAGAGGATGAGGTGCTATGTTCATTAAAAGAGGCAGTGATCCTTCGCTGGAAGAGACCACCTTTTATTCCAGCTATATTGAATAACTACCACCCAGAAACCAACTTTTCCTTTTAGGGAAAAATTGTTGAGCTGGAGTAATTCTTTCAAGATTCCAAGAGACAATTCTGCCAGATAGTAGAAGGAGGTAGCTAGGGCTCCATTTACAGAATTCTCTTAGTAGCAATTAAAAAAAAAAACCTCCATGTTCAGTTCATGTATGGTGAAAAGTTTGCAAATACTTCATCTAAGGTTTAATTAATATTTTAAAGGGCTTTAATTCTTACTATGCTATTTTCATTTCAGAAGGCAGTAGTTGGATATTTTAAATCCAAGATTTTATACAGCAGTATGTGTGCCAAGAACTTAAGAGTTTCTGCCTGGGTGTCCAGGGAGGAAAGATGAACAAATGATGCCATGAGCATTGTTATCAACACACAGATCGTTTGTATCACTTGTTCAATAATATCATGATATGCATGATACCACTGAGGCTTCTAATAGAGGTTTAGCAATATCTGTCTCTTCTAACAAATATTGTATTAGCACAATATAGTTTCTCCATAAGTTTACTGAATTAACTCAATTGTCTGGTGCCACTAACACATTGTCTTCTCCTGACCTGGATTTATCAAGGCAGAAAGAAAGATTATTATATTTTATAATTATAACAATTATAATTTATCCTAGTGCATTATATAAATTTAAACTAAACAATTAGTCCAAGATGGTTCTCTTCCCATCTATCAAATGTCAATTCTTACAAAATCTTATTGCAAGCCTGGAAATGCACAGCACACATGAAGTCCGCAGTCCCATTTCAAAAATGCTAAAACACATGCTGCATGGCATGACTCACAAAGCTTCATTTTCCAATACCTCTTTCTCCCTTCTTCCATTCACCATTCACTTTGTTGCAGGCCAGGGACTGTTTTATATAATATCTACAAAATAGGTAGACTTACCAGATCACAGTCCAGAGAAATGTGAAGAAAAATCTTTTGCAATTGTGTAATGTTGCAATTTCTTTCTTTTTTTTGGGGGGGGAAGAGTTTAATAATTCCTTCTTCCTTTTCCTTTCCCAACCAGATAACTCCTCCCCAAAGTCCAACAGTAGAAGTGTTGGGAAATGAGGGTTTGAAGTAAACGCAATAAACGTACACAAAAGAAATATACACTAAAATACTTGCTCTCAGCAGAGCTGTTGCTAATTAAAAACTTTTCGAAAGTATTCAACCTGTTAGTAATCAATCTGGGTATGGGGGTAATCAGATCTGAATTTCCCCAAAAATTTCCACTACAGATTTTTTATTTTAGCAAACCACCTGGGAAGTATTTTACTGTCCCTTGCAGATTATGAAATGGCTCATTTGCAACTTTGGGTAAAAGATACTAATGGGATATTTTGTGGTGTAGTTATTTTTCAACTGTTGCATACTGAGGCCAGTATTCTATTACTGTTTTTTTAAAAAGAGGGAGCATTACGTAAGAAACCCACTAGAAGAATGCCTTTCAGTTTTCCACGTATCAAGAAGTCTTCAGCTAGAGACATGTAAAAATTTTGGAGATAGGATTGGGGATAAGATACCCGTACGAGATTAAGCCTGTCATACGAGATGAGGAAGCAGCTCTGTATGCACCTCTCTGCATTGTGTCATTGCAAATTATGCATCATGTATAATAGACATTCTTCTTGTTTACAAAGCTACCTAATGTTGTGATGGGCTTATTGCATCTGTACCTTCTTTCTCTGGATTGAATGATTATCAGCTGACAAGTCCATCTGACAAATCTGAGACATTCCAAGGAAATGCAAAGGATGCTAAATATATCATGTTGCTTATTTCCTGCCTTTATCTTCACTTCTTACTTTAGAAGACAGCAAATGCCATTGATCGGCAATGCCTTTCTGACGTCCTTCAACATGCGCTCAGCAGAACTCTGTTTTGGTTAATACCTGGCTGTATGCATAAGGTGGGGTAATCTCAAACTTGCAAGCAATTTTCCCAGAACAATCCCGTTTATTAGCTTGTAGCAGGCCTTGTCTTTGTTTGATATGTAGGTGTGGATTTGCAGATCCATGCATAAGCATAAGCATAAGCATACATATTTTATCAAAGTTTTTTCTTAAAGGAAATATATAAAGAAAAAAGGCATGTATAAAAAAAAGGAGAGGGACAGATTTCACACTTCAACCATTTTTTCCTGCTGTGTAAAAGAAAAGATGTAGGGAGGAAAAAAATGAGAATAATGTAACAACTGAAGATGCTGAGAAGCCACTGATTTGTCTCTCTCTCTCCATATTCTCATCCCTAATATATATTTTATTAGATTATAAATCTGTAGAAAGGGCTGACCTCACAGTTTTAATAAAGCAGTTGTTGAGCTTCAATAACAATAAAAATGTAGAACTGTATTATAATTAAATATGTGGTCCATATTAAACTTTCCAAACTGGATAAGCAGTTTTTAAGTTCCTACTGAGAACATCTGGACAAAGGTTAGAGATCATCCTGGTTTCAACACAAAGTTGTAATCCTATCTTCTAACCTATGAATAGAAATTGTAGAATTTCTCATTTACACGTACAGATTTATGTAATGTTTGCATTTAGTTATTGTATTCTTTCTATTTAGGGGCACTGCATTAATCGCTCTCCTAATGTCTCATATCAGTGCTATTCTAAGCATTTCTGCTGCAACCTGGTTAGAATATACATGTATGTATGCTTATGTGTACTTGTGCACATCTAAAAAAAAGCAGCTTCTGAGATGTTAAAGTGAATGAAAATTAATGACATAGTGAAATGATGAGAATTAAAGAATCAAGTTTACAATAATCAGTAGAACAGAATTATTTAAAATCATTTTATGGCTGTGAATTGTAAAGGAGCAGTTTAAATTCTCCATATGCTTTTTAAAAGGCCTCCATTGGAAGAGTTGTAAAGTCTAGGGCAAGAAAGACTTTCGGGCAAAATATTATATTACTGACATTTGGGAAGGGGAAAACCACATTCAAAATTTAAAAGTAATTGAATAAAAGGGCTATTCTCTTGGTCAGGAAAAATATGTAAAAGTCTCATGATTTCTGGCACTGCCTAATTTTCCTTTATGTATTTTAAAGGACTGCTTTTGCTGAAGGAGAGCACAAAATTGTAAACCTAATTCAAAGCCTGAAATATGTCAATTTCTCTTTGCATGCAAAGCTTCCAAACCAAGACATAAAATGTTCAAACACTGCATAGTATTACAAATAGTCTAATCATTTGCCTGTCTGATGTTCAGAAGCATAGACCATTAACATAAAGATAAAAATTTGGAGCAGAAATTGGTGATTTGACTAAAACTTGTCAAAAAGCCTAAGGCAAGTCAAAACATATTAGTTTCAAATTGCAAATTGCACCTTAACTAGCTAAATGGATCTATTCCTATAGAGTTGTTAAAGCCTCACCTTCTGTTACTGATGTATGAGTTCTAATGCCATCATTTATGAGATCATAACTGAAGAATGATGGAGTGCCTGGCATTGGAGGACTACAAAGCAATGCCAACAAAGCAAGTTTAGAGATGCTCTTTAGACAACTGAAAAACATTTTAAAAGGAGCCCAATTATTTTTCTTAAAGGTATCAGCAGCATATTATAATTAAGAATTCGCCAAAGCAAAGAATGCTTTATTTCAAGACAATTTTTAAACGGGCATACATTCAAATAAATCGATGGAAATCCTGAAAAATTTAGTAAAACTGGTGACATTGATATAAATATCAGCTAAAAATTTCAAAGTGGGAATCTTAATGTAGACATTAGAAAAATTACATTTTAAAGATCAAATATATTAATTTCTGTTCTATAAATACTAATGTGGGATCAAAACAGATTTCAGAACAAATTGTCTAGATGACCAGTGATTTCAATCAATAAATTTTTGCAATATTAGTATAAAGAGGCTGGAAATGAACTTTTTTATACTGAAAGCCACCGTATTATCATCAGTTACCCTAGATAGGCAATCTGCTGGCTTCTGGATGTATTGGCTTACTATTGCCATGCTAATTAGGGATGAAAACTGGAAGATCAAAATATTTAGAGAAATACAATTTACTATTCTTGATTATAATTGGAATGATCAGGATTTTTTCTATAGAAAACATTCAAACCAGCTCAGCTTTAATATTCATCAATACAGCACCCTCTTACTTGGAAGAAATGCAAACTATTTGACTACTTGTTGTGGTTTTATTCAGATTTGTTTATCATATTAATATTTAAAAGATGGAATCATACACCTTTACTGCCATCATCTTTCCAAGGCAATGCCATGCCTACAAGGAAACACACCATGTCTTCAACCTTTGGCTACAAGTCAGTTACTCCTGTAATCAACACTGTTTTTCTGCCTATCAGGATCTGTTGGCACCCAAATACATTTATATTTCACTTATATCATTTTACCACCTGTAGTTATTTGACTGGCTTAGGAAGAAATCAATGGTTTATAGGATTGTGCCTTCTTCCTTTAATAATTAGTGTTTGAAATTCATTTCATGTTGATTATAAAGCTCTATCATCTTTTGCAGAAGAGAAACAATGTATAGACCAGCTTGTCAAAAGCATAAAGCTTTGCAGATTGGGTGATCAGAAAAGTAAATAAAGGCATATCCATGTACAGTGAGAAACACAAGGATGTGTACATTGAAAAGAGCAAGTCAATTACATGGTCGAGAAAATGTACGTAGGTGAAAGCAAATAACACAGCAATAGAATGCAATTTACTCTATACATCCGATTGCTTCTGTGTTAACTAGACGATTCTAAGTTTTCTATGTTCACGTTAAGAAAGCAAACAAAATGAAAGTAATATGTTTCAATGCATTAACCTCAGTCAGAGGCTATTTTAGTTCTAAGCAGGCTGTTAGAGCACTGAAAAAATGTAGAGGATGAATTATTTGATAGTTTGCCTAATTCAGACAGACACCATTATGACCAGGAGATTTCACACGTTAGGGTTTAATAATAATAATAATAATCATAACAACAATATTCAAAAACAACAATAGTGTGTGCATTGTATGCAAGGTCTGATATCAGTGCTTCTGGTTGGCCATTCGCTGTGTAAGTGTCAGCAGGCTGAAGACAGAGGGTACAGTATGTGGATAAAAATCCAAGTTGTGACACTCTGAGAGGAAGAAAGGCAAAGGCAAAGGGCCAGGGAAGGTTCAGAATCGGACAAAGGTAGCATCTATCTGCCGGACAGATGGAAGAGCCAGCATGATTTTGCGACGGTACTGGGGATCCTTCTGGAGAGGGTTTCGCTCTAGATAGACCGTTTCCAACTTCTTGGCTCCTTTCAGCTCATCTAAGTCACTCCAGCATTCAATAAGATTATCATTCATCTGAGAAACATAGAGAGAAAATAAAAATTGCTAGAAGTTTAGGACATAAGTTAGTAACTGTTCATAGCTGTGATCATTATCTCATGCTTCTATTGCAAGAGAAAACTCTTGAGAAGGTGAAGCTTATTCTGCCTCATCACCAATTCTTTGGTGATATGAGTGATGATGCCCCTGGAAGAAGAACGAGGGTGATGGACTACAGTGAAAAGGCAGTTTCCAGGAAGAAGGGAACCTATTCCAGAAAGGAGAGTAAAACAAGAGGCAGTGCAACCCAGAGCTGAATAGGAGACAGAGAAAGTGTCTGTAAGGATAACTACATGGTATATCCATTAGGGTTGAGTAGCAAGGATTTGGTCTGGCAAGATGCTGTTTGCTGTTTGTGTAAGCAAATAAAGAATGTTCCACATTCTTGGGCTTAGCCTGACAGGTCCTGAAACCAGAATCCTGTGCATTAACTATTTATCTACATAATGTGGGAGCTCATGCATGCTCTGAAGCCCTTTTTTCACAGTAGATAGGAAACAACAGTGAAAATGAATTATCCCTTAAAAGTATTATTGTCAGGAATTCACAATGTACTCACACTGGAAAATGAAAAATTCAATATGGATTTAAAACAATGATATCTCTATTCTAAAATCTGCATACAAAAAAGAAAAACCATGATGCAACACAAAAAGCAAGGCTCATTCAACATCATGTAGGTCCTGAAGATGATAGTAACCTCCTCTTTGTTAGAAGGCCTTGATTGCAACTATCCCTACCATTTGTGAAAGCACACAAAAGCTTATTCCAGCCTTGTCTATTGTGATATGATAGGAATCTTCCAGAATTCCCAGGAAGCCTGATCAGAAATACTGGGACAAACAGTTCTAATATATTTAGATGGCACTAAGATGTGGAAGATTTATGTATGTTTGTATTTTACTTGCTATTTGGATACGGTTAAACTCAACAAGCTAGTTAAGGAATCTTGTGGCCAGGTGGAATTTGTATTTTGACATCAACATCAACCTTTCATAGTTTTACAGGATAGAAAAATGAAATATTATAGTATGAGCTTGTCCCACATGAGCAAGAATTTCACAAAGTGATCGGATAGCAAGGGAAGGATTCATATTGAAGTAGCTCCCAACCCTCTAGTATAGTATGAGGAAGCCATTTAAAGCCCATCATAAACATAGGGGAATGAATCCCACTATCAGAGAGAAACATTTAACAATATTTTCTCAGTCTGCTGCTGACAGAAATAACAGGGAAAGATGTTGCCAACTAAAGCTACTGCAGATTTTTAAGACTGCAGACTTACCCAAAATTCCTGGAGTTCTGTTAGATGGGTGATATTTTCGATCTTTTTGATCCTATTGGCTGCAATGTCCAGCATTGTAAGTTTATTCTAAAACAAATGCATAGAAAACTGACATTAGTTTTCTCACATATTTTATACTCTTGCATAGAATATTATTAAAAGTTAAAGGATATGTCATGTAGCAACATACATAGAGTTAAGCAGTTACATATTTGGGCCCTTAGTTGTTTTTCCCACAATAAACATATTGATTATTGGTACCCAACTACAGAAAAGGCAAAATATTTTTTCTTCCTGATATCGATAAATCTAAATAACAAAGTAGTTTGGACATAATTTTCTAAGGTAACGAAGATGAATCGGGACTCTCTCCATATTGCTTCATTGTTCAAAATGTGATTAAAATATTTATGTTCTTATGATATCTATTCTAGACAAGGAGAATCAAGAAACCAAGAGATAAAAGAGATATATTTAATTCATGGAAAATCCAATCAAAGATGTTCTTTGAGAAGAGGATTAAATTTTAAAAACCTTTACATAAGATGCAGCAATATTTTAAAATACATTTTTCTTTTTACAAATTTCCAGGTGTATGAATACTAGGAAAGCATAAGTTAATCTTTCTTTCCACTAAAAAAGACACATTAACTCTTATTATTTAAACCAGAAGAGCAAAAGTGGAGATTCATATGAAATCTGCAGCTTCTGCTGCTTCAAATGACCTTGTTCTCTCTCCTTTGTTCCTAGACTACCTCCTTAATAACATCTCTTCCTTCAAGACCATCTGCAAAACATACTCTTCCTACAAAGCCTCTAGTACAGCGCCCTAGTCATAATACCTTCTCTTAGGGTATAGTAATGTTCTGGGGTCTCTTTATGCATTTGGAATTTTCAAAACATGTAGCAAGTACTTTAGTAAAATGGCTGATTGTGGAAACAGTTAATACAGTTTATCAGAAAGAAAACTGGAGAGCATCTTCTAGCATTCTGAATGTTTTTTATTATCTCCTATATGTTAATTTTTTTTCCTGGGCAAGCATGACCTTAAACATACAATTTTTATTTCGTAAGAATAACTTGAAGAAAGTATATGCCCTGAAGAAAGTATATGCGGTCACATTCATATCCAGACATACTCTATTCCTGCTTCAGTTTCTTAAATTATTTTAATGCTTTTCTTCCTCTTCTCAAATGTTTACACTTCCCTGGTCTTCCTCTCTCATCTTTGCTCTATCCATTTCTACATGATAAATCTTGATTTAGAAATTGGTGTGGTCCTTGGTGTTCTTTGAGCTTGGTGGTTTTCTTACAAACATCTGGTTACTAAACTAAGTAACATCAGTGCTAGGAATTGACTAAGACAACCAAGCTCAGAGAGCATCAAGTACCCCACAGTTCAACTCTGAACTATACATATTCTCTTCTATCTGTAGAAATATGTCGTTTTCTTTGCTCCTTTCATCTGGGCTCAACCATTTCCTGCCAGGTCTTCCAATCTTGCCCACAATTCATGAATCCCTTCATGCTTATTATAAGTGTAACTCCTGATAGGTGTCATGTCTATAGGTGTAGAGAGTGAGATCATACTTGTATGAGACTATCTCTTTATCATGGGGATAATCCACTACTTCTTTTGCTGGAAGACTGTTATAAGCTCTCAAAGCTTACCCATTTACTCTCAAGGCACTTACAAGACATAGTAGCATAGGATTGTATGTCTTCTTGATCTGACAATTTGGGAATTTTAATATCTTTTATACCTTTTCTTTCTACACATTCTGAAAACTTTAAGAGTTGAATGTGTCTCTTCTGGTGACTACATTCCTTTAAGTAGGTGCCTCAACCCTCTAAACTTTTCTCTTCTTGTCTCTCTATCGCTCATTTCCCATTCTAGCCTATTTTTCCTTTCTGTCTCCATCCAAAGATGCTCTCCTTCCGCTTTTTTAATTAATAAAAGTCTTTTGTCTTGTTTTCATCTCTCTCTAATGACATTGGCCCAAGTGTCTGGACCTAGCCCTGTTTCTGGCTGATCTACCTTCTGCTTTGGTTTAACCACAGGTCTAGGGTAGATACCTGTCTCTACCAAAGCAGTAGCCTCTTCTAAGGGAAAATCTGCCCCTTCTGCCTTTTCTGTGTCTGTTTGGGTGGTGGAGGTTCTGCTAAGAGGTCTGGTTTCTACAGCCAGGATATTGGCCAATACTTGCAAAGTCTGAGCTTGTGTGGTTGCCACCTTGCGTTGGATATCCCACTTTTTTATAGATATTCCACCTTTTTGGATATCCCACTTCTACCACCACTTTGTCACAAGTTCTTTTAAGTATACCCGAGTGAATGGGTCCCACAAGCATAAAACAGCAACACAGATCTCTAGGCAACACACACAGCATTCACTATCACTCCACTCTTCCCCACTGTTACCACACCTCCTCCGACTGCTGCTCCTATTACTACTCCCTGTGCATCCTACTACTAGAGAAAAGTATCTCTTTATAGCTGCTTTATTCCCCCCAACACCTCCTTCCTTCTCTCCTATACATCAACATCACCACCAACCATGTCTCAGCTCAGTGTTTATAGCCAACACTTGCTGTGCTGGCTTGGGAGAGGGCTTAAAGAGGGAGGACAACAGCTGCACAGGTGCTGGTCATTTTTTAGGCAACCTGTCCTCTCACAATGACCACCCATTCTTTACGAAGTGATATGTTCAAGGGTAGTACTAAGTAAATAATAATAAAGAAATAGCTCACATTATTCTCCAGGCCCTCAATGACCTCTATACCATTATGGCTAAGGTACAGCTCTCGCAGATTTACCAGATTCTGTAGTCCTTCAATCTTTGTTAACCGATTGCTCTGGAATAGGTATAAAATCTGGATTATTTCTATGTAAGGATCATTCTAGTGTCATCTCAGAACAATAACAACAAAACTCACACCTGGAAGACATCTCTAAAGACTTTGGCCCAAATACATTACTTTGCTCTTGTCATGTTCATTAATACTTTAAACCATTACTTCAATTCCAAACTGTATTTATGCCTTTCAAAAGAAACTAGATGACTAATACGAAGTTAAATCTTTTCTGGTCAGAACTATGCACAACTTTATAACATTGAATTAGCCAGAAAGCAAATTTATGATTCTATTAAAGAAAAACATAATTTCATTTAAATTATATTGTCTCATTTTTAAGGTTTACTGAACTTAGGGTTCTATGAAATTGTATTCTCTACTGGCATTTTTGGGGAAAAAATTAAATATATTTTAACAGGCTATTCTATGGCATAATTGTTGTATTTTTGGAAAGAAAAGAAATATATCTACCAGACAGGATCCTGTGAAAACATACAATTTCAATGACAATTTAATAAAGGTCTGAAAAATAGACATTTAAATAAATATTTAAATTCAAAGTGAGAACAGCGTTTGTAATTTCATTTTAGTTAGAAATTATGCAGACAGGAAAGGCAAATAAGTTAAATTGTATAAGGACAATCAAAATAGAAAGCACATGACTGGTACCTGTATGCTAAGCACTGTCAAGTTTGTCAATGCATCCAGGTTCTGCAACTTAGTGATTTTGTTTTTCCCCAGAAATAGGCTATCCAGGTTAGTCAGGGTATCAATATTCTGAATTGCCTAGAAAACAACCATATTGAACAAGATTCCAGTTTCTAACTCCTGCAAGCAACACATCTCTAACCTGTTTTATCTTTTAATATTGTTACGCTGCCCAGAGTTACCATGTGGTGGGTGGCTAGTAAATTTAGAAATAAATAACCTCCAATGTATTAACCAGTAAACAACACTGTAGCATAGCTAGCAAACCCATGTTGCCATGTCATCATGATTACAAGCTTATATCTGTGAGATTATTCAAAACTGAACAGTGTCACGTGATATGACAGACTATTTGTACTTTCTATCAACCAATTAAATTAAATGGACACAGCAAGCAAGTAAGCCATGGGAAAAGGATGGAAAATAACAGCCTTCACATTTCAAAGCCTGCATTTTTAAAATTTTCCTCATAAAGATGCTTCATAACAAATTTGCTGATATTTTTCTGCATTATCGAATTTGCTTTATTGCAAAAGATTTTCATTGTTATTATATCTAGCAGCACAGTTCATATCAATCCATTACACAGAAAAAAGCACTTTTCCTAAAAGGAAAGGAAAATCAAATCTCTGCAGCTGAAAATGTTCTACAAATTGTCATTTTACAGATAGGATCTGCTCGTATTTTTCTCATTTCCTTGTGTATAATTAACATGATATGGAGTTTGCTCTTGATATTCCAATTCAGATTTATTTTGAAAGCATTGCCTGGATATTGGCTGGCTCTTGTGCTGTTTAGAGAGAAACAAATCTTACCCTGATTCGATTAGATCCCAGCTCTAACATCTGCAACTGTTGTAAGTTGCTTAGGTTCTCAATTTTGCTGATTTTGTTGTTGACCAGGAAGAGTTTCTTTAACTGAGTGAGCTGATCCAAACCTTCAATGTGTCGTAAAATATTAAATGAAATATCTAAGATCCTAATAGGAAACAAAGAAAATAATTTTAAAAAACAAAAGCAGACAACTTCTATCATAGGATACAATCTGTGTTGATCACCGGGATCAGAGGTTTAGCCTTCCAAGCTTTTGGACTCATGCTGGAACCCATCATCAGGGAGTTTCCCTCTACTGTAATGTGCACTTTGGGCTATTCTATGCATCATATTTAGGTACCTGTCGGATGTGGTTTCCTACTGGTTAATTGCTGTGTTGATGGCTGGCTATTGGCTGTTGTTTCCTTGTGCTGCCAAGTCCTTGGTTCCTAAGTACCTCATAAGTTGGTGGCAAATCAGCACTCCTATTACCCGACAAATGGTCTGTTTCAATCATTTCCCTGGCCAACTTTGCAACCGTTTGGCCAACAATCTTAGTAGTTGCGAAATTGAATGTATGACCTTTGTCATATTTTACTGTATCCTTTCTCATGTGTCCCACCCACATTTTTTCTTACCATTTCCCTATGAAGAACCACACCATTTCCTTATGAAAAACCAATATGTTCAAGATTTTTTTTCATGCCATTTTCTGCTTAAAAATGGCTGTAATTAAATTTTTTTTTTGATAAGCTAGACATTGAAAAAGCACCAGGAAATCTAACTAATAAATATAACATTCTGGTCAGAGAGAAATTTATTGAGGATGGGCTCCAGCATGAGTCCAAAAGCTCGGAAGACTAAATATCTGGTCCAGGTGACCGACCCAGACTGGTCATGTAACAAATAAAGCAGGACAAGAGAGAAGAACACAGAGAGGGAGGGGGTCATCTCAATCATGAGTCTTTACTTGTCTGACTTCCTCCCAATTGATACTAGGAAAAGATGCTTAATTTCTCCAAACCTACACTAATCTCTTAGAGTGACACACTTTTCTCTTGGTGCATTTTTTTTCACTAAGTAAGCAGTCTGCATGAAGATCAATATATAAATCAATCAACATTATTATTTTTTAAATAAAAACAATTTGGCAATCTTTATGAAATGAACCAGCCAGTTTCCCATCAACCAGTCAGACAGCTACCCACTGTTTATCCAGATACTTACTCAAGACCTGTCAAGGCCTCCAAGTTCTCAATCTTACGAATCTGATTGTCATAAAGATCCAACTCTTTGAGAGTTTGCAGCTGTTCCAGGTTCTCAATACACTTAATCAAGTTCTGTCGAAGACAAAGTGTCTAATAAAGAGAAGAAAGGGGAGAAAAAAAGAAGAATTATATTTGAAGATTCTTTCATCAAGATTCACGTGGAGGACAGTCTAAGCTGGAGTTCTAGTTTTAAAATTCTACAACTTTCAAATACTTTTGAAAAGCAAAAAAATTGCCACAATAAGTACTTTAAACCTTGGTAAGTCTCAGCTGGTGAAACCCAGCCTGTTTAGCCACTATTTCCATCCACTGCCAGTCTGCAGAGAGTCATTTGGGATCCTGGACTTTGGTTTGAGATTCCTAGTTGCCTTATTGTTTGGATGTCCTCTTCTCTCAACAACTACAGCATTAGAGTATGACCATCAAGTAGAAGAATATACATAATTCAATGAACTGCCATACAGACCAATGCAACATCATGCTTGTGATGACATAGTTGCCACAATCTCACCTTTACTTTCTTGAGCACCTCAAACCCTTCTATTTTGCCAATTCGGAAATGATTCAGATCAACATCCTAAGAGGCAAAAAATAGAAATAAAATAAAAATGGAAAAATCTAAAATCAAATTTATTTCTAAATTAGGAAGATACAGAGACGTATCGATGTACATGTCAAACAATTTACTCAAAACAAATGTATTGACAATGTAGACACAAGAAATACTGTACATTTATTATATAGCAATGAGAATATTTTCAGCTAAAAGACCTCCACAAGAAGTAAGCCATCCATCCTTGTTAATTGTGATTCATATACTATTCAGGTATATAGATGTTTAATCTAAACAATGAACATTTGTTCTGAATTCCCAGTTTTTCAGCATTTAAAGAAGAGTTAATAGTATATGCAAATGAATTTCAAAATCTGGATTTGCCCTCTTTCCCATTTGAGAGGTTTCTACCAAATTTCTTGAAGAAACAGAAATATATAGATACTAATTGCAATTTTAGTTTAAACTGAGAAATTGTTATATCCTAATCCATCATGCATATTGCCTATTCTCCCACTCAGTTCATTTTCTCTTTTTATTATTTATTTAAAATCCTGTCACAGATGCAATACACATATTGCCAGTGAATAAGTTGTTCTCTCTGCACCCGAAGTGGTAAAAGAAATAAGAAGTAAAGAAGTTATTTATATTATTGAGGTTTATATTGCTTAGTAATCCTTCATAGCTTTTCTTCCTGATCCAGCCTTCTGTTCCCACAGAAGCCATCAAGATGTCTTTCAGAAGTATAGAAACAGTATACAAAATTGTTCTGTATAAAATGGACAGTGAAGGGCATTATTTTTCAGGCCTGATGCAATATGCAAGCAATGCTGCTACTAGACCAGGGGTGGGCAAACTTGTCAGCTTTAAGACTTGTGGACT
>JAOYMU010000002.1:28000667-28026217 GCA_025802295.1 Psammodynastes pulverulentus
CGCGTCACGTGACGCGGACTCGAAAAAGGTGCCGGAACGCAGTACCGCTGCATTCCGGCAGAAAAAAAGCCCTGGTTATAGTTATTGGCTTTATTATACATTTTAGGTTCACCTTACAGAGAAAATAAGTTTAGTCTTTCTTCTCAAAGAGGCATGAATTGTTTTGCTTTAGTTTTAACTTCTTCTGAAGGAACTGGGCAGTTTCACAGACTCTTAAAGAAAAGTGTTAATAAAGAAAGAAAGCCAAATTCAAATGAAGTTTATTAGGTTCAATACACTATTTCACTCAGAATAATATCTCTTACTTCTTGAATGACTCACCTTTTAAAACTGCTCAGACAGTTTTTTCAAAAGCTTGACAGACAGTAAGGGGAAATGTTTTTCTCTGGTGTTTACTATGAATCATGAGATCTTTCTCAAATGATGTCTGCTCTTTCTTCCTTTCTTCAATGGGGTTCCTGTAGTTTTAAAACATGAATGTATTCATTTAGCCGTTAGTAATGCCATAATTGATTGTATTGATACAGTTGAACATTCTATATGAATGAAAAATTGGATATTCAAATCCATGGAAATAGTGATTACATGGGTGAACTGTTACACAATTAAACAAGTCATGAAAGTGAAACTGTACTTCACATCTTCATTACCCTATGACAGAGAAATTTTAATGAGTCTGTGTTTTTAAAAATTTCTAATTGTATATATAATTTTACCTTCTACATTTCAAACTTTGTGATTTAACCTGGTAATTGCTAGAAAGTCCTCAATATAATTTCATATCAATTTTGTATATCATCCATAGCCAGATATATATATTCTCCAGGCCTAATATAATAGAATGAATTATACTGCATTCTACTAGCAGATACCAACTAATGTATCTTTGCATTAACAGTCATAATCTTTCAACTGCTGTAAGATAGTCACCAAACTCTACATTTTAGGAATGAAATATAAATACCAATGGATTAATACTTGCCTTTGTTGAGTGAGTAAGTCCTAGATGAGCTTTTTCACTCAACTAGCATCTCTTTCTCACAACTAGCATCTCTTTCTCACAAAATCTAGAGGCTGGGATATAAAACATATTATCTTATATAGGATTACATGGTAAGTATTATCAAAATGCTTGCATCCTTTCTACTGAGTTGGCATGGCAAACTACGCTGAATAGTAAATCTGGGAAGGAAACTTTGAAGGATGGCTTTTACCATTAAATGTGATCTTGGAAAAAATACAAAAATGTTCCTAAATGGAAAAGTTTAATCTAGTTGCTTAGGTCTGAATTCCCAAATGCACTATAACATGGCAAACTAGAGAGGAGAAGAATAGATCCTAAGAAATCTAAACAGAAACTACACTTGGGAGTTGAGCTTTTAGAAATTGTCTTGCCAGCAAGGCCCAGCTGTTATTGCATGATAAATAATTTAAGCAATTTCTCTCAGCTAAAAGTTTACAGTGACAGATTAAGAAAAAATAAATAAATTTTTAACCATGCCACTAAAATTTATAACAAAAAGCTTCAGCTGAGAATAATCATGCTTCCCAAAATGAAACAGACATACAGCACACCATATCAAAATATTAGATGATGGGAAACATAAATTAATAAAGACACATTTTCTATTTCTCAGTCCTCCGAGACTGAAGCAATGAATCATAGCAAATAGTATCCATATATTATTATTTTGGAGTATAAACTTGGCACAAAAGAAAACATTAGTTTCTTATTGCATTATAGGATGTGTCTTATCACAGAGTTTTTGCCTTTGTGTAACATTGTTCAGATGTTTCTGTAAATATTTCCAAAGTAACTTATGTTTGATTTTAAGTTAAATCTAATGGAAACTGTTATGTATTTAGGTATAGTGAATTCATTGTTCATTATCATTTAAAGATGTTTTCATGATTGAGGTATATAGTTTGCTTCTTGACTGTTGGTCTAAACTTAATTTTGATGTTAATCTTTGCTTATCAAGATGTTGATTGCTGATGAGGAAGTGTTCTCATCTTTTTGTTCCTTTTTTGGCTTGTTCATTGTCTCTTTAGAATGAAATATATGATTGTTTATCTATGTGCCGGTTGATGGTCAATTTGCTAATTTGTGTTCATGTCAGAAGACATGATGAAAACCCCTTAATTTCACAATACATGGACAGACTCAACCATAATTTCAACTGGGAAACAGTGATCATCTTAGATCAAGCCAAGTCCAAACATGCTAGAGAATCCTAAAAGCCTGGTACTCAACAGGCACATAGACATAAATAATATCTACATACCATTCAAGAAATAGTCAACAAGAAGCAATTAATACCCCAATCAAGGAAATGCAAAAAAACTAACAGTAAACAATCCAACCAAAGAACCACTAAGATCATTCCCACCAACATTAATATAATTAAGAGCAAACCCAATTCCCTATTAGCACTGATGATGTTAGCCAGTTTGAATAAAGAAAGTCTGGAAGAAAACAATCAAGCTCAGAGAGCACCATGGACCCTTCATTTCAACCCTGAGTTACAAATATAAATATCTGTGGCTATGGAGCATCTCAGCCATCCAGGTTATGGTTGTCCCAAAGGTACTTTTTCCAAGAGGCAACTGAACTTTTTTTATTTTCTTTGAAGACATTTCACTTCTCATTCAAGAAGCATCTCCAGCTCTGACTGGGTGGTGGGGAATGGAAGGATTTATATTCTTTGCAGACAGCTACTCATTTGCATTCTTTTAGCATGTTGTTAAGGCCACTTGGAAGTTTGTCTGTGTCCTCAGGATCACCTGAGTAGAGCAAATGGGTGAGGAGCCTTCTTGGAACTTCTGAAAGGACTGTGTTATAGACTGGAGATAGCTAACGCCATGACTCCCCTCCGCTTGAGAGAGGACTGTTCAATTTTGACATAGATGGTCTCTTTGGCCCCTCTTTCAAACTAGCAGCCCTCTGTTTTTCTAAGCAAAAATCCCTTAGACGATTTTAAAAAAAGCAAAGAAATCTAGTTCATTTTATTGTTAACCATTACTGAAAGTAATTTTCCATAGAGATATGTGAAGATTTTATTTGGTTTGTCATACATTGATTTGGAAGAACCTATATTTAAAAAAGAAAGAAAAAAATGTGAAAAAAAGCAAAGCAGACAGGTTTGTCCATCCAGAGAGAGAGGCCTTTTAGCCTTGTGTTCATAAAAGTATGCCTTCCAATTCCTGATTATTTGACCATGTTTGAGTTGTTTTGCTAGGGTTGTCATGTTTATTTTTTAAAAGGAAAAGCAAGCTTCCCATTTTTAATGAGTACATAGCTGGTAACTCATCTCCTTTTTTGGGAGTAGCTATGCCTATTGAATTTAACCAAAGTACATGCATAAGAATTCTATTTGTTTGTTTTGTAATGTTATATTAAAATTCATTACAATTGGGTCAGAAAGATTTTGAAATTTTTTTTGTATGTGATTTATGACTAGGAATTTATTTACTCATTTATCTCATTTATATATCCACCCTTCTCTCAAAACAAGTGACTCTTGGTAGTGTGTAACAAAGCTAAAAAAATTAATACCTAAATCAATTATCATTTAAAAAAAAATGTTAGAAACTATAAAAATAAAGCTAAGACAGTAGGTGAAGGGATGTTGATAATAATACAGTATCATTGTCTTCCTGCCTGATTTAAGGGCCTCAAAATAAATCTTAGGATGCTTTTCTGAAACCTTAGGAGCAAAGACTTCATCTCCAGATTGACAGAATCAAATATTTGTAAGATTTGAAGGTTCCAAGCTGTGCTTTTTTGATATATATGAAGAGACATATTGAGGCAACAATGATAAAAGTACATTACTATACACTAGATCTTTTAAACTACCCATTGTATTGATATTATTGTACTGTCACAGGTTCTTTTACATATACCCAGTTCAGTGGGCTCCAAAATACCAGAGAGCCAACACAACCCCACCTGGTCTCTAGATAACACACCCACAAGTACTCAAAGGCTAGTACTCACTGTTTACTATACTATTTCCCTATTCTGCTACAATTCCTGTTCCTCCACTACTTCTTTTTGTAAGTCCTACTTCTGGAAAACAGTAATTATTTTATTTGCCTTAGGCTGCTTCAAGCTGTTTTAGCTTCCTGTGAATGAACACAAAACACCTTTCCTCTCACACCATCATCCCCAGCTGCCTTTCTGCTCAGCTTTGATAGCCACCAGTTGCTGGGCTGGCTAGAGAGGGGTCTTAAAGGGACAGGTCACTAGCATCCCAAATGCTGGCCATTTTGCAGATAGCCTGCCCCTTCACATGTACTAGTGGAAGAGAATATTTGTAGCTCAGGGTTGAACTGTGGGAGTCCTTGGTGTTCTCTGAGCATGGTTGCTTTCTTGCATAATCGGCAAGAAAACAACCAAGCTCACAGAACACCAAGGACTCCACAGTATATTAGTGTTCATTATCATAAAGCAAGTCATTTATATAGACAAGGAAGTTTGAATGTGGCAACCATTGTTTCTTTCAAACTTTTGAGAATTTTATACTCCAGTTACTACAAAAATATCCAGTCTAAGAAATAATACAGGAAAAGGAACTCCTCTTTCTAAGGCCTCTTCTCCTTTTCTTTTCTTTTTTAATATTGAAAAAGTTTTATTAATACAGTTTTTAAACAAATTTTCACCCCTCCACCCCCTCCCTTCCTCCCTCAACGACCCTTCCCAGTTCCCCCCCACCCTACTTCCCAGAACCAGCACAGAGTAGTAAATTTATTTATCTCTAATTTAGCTTAATTTATACATTTTTGTAAACTAAAATAATCTTTTCATTTCCAAAATATATATCTATGCTTAAAAACTATAAATATAGTTAAGATTCTTAATTAATTAATAACAAACCCCTTAAAATTCCTGGTTGGTTAATAACAAAACCTTTAACTATAATAAAAGGGAAAAGAGGAAAAGGAAAAAAACAGAAGCAATCAAAAATCTTTTCCAGTTTAAACATAAACTATGAACATTTAATTCTAACCTAATTCATTACTAACAAATCTCAAATTCCCTCACCCTTACTCCAATTTTAAAAAATATTTTAAACATTAACAGGAAAAAAAAAACAATTCTAGTTATTTAATACCAACCTTTTAACTCATAATTTTAAAAAAAGAGTAAGAGAGAAGAGAAAAAAAAGGGGAAAGGCAATCAAAAATCTTTTCAAGTTAAAACTATAAACATTTAATTCTAACCTAATTAAGATATTAACTAGATATGGAAAAACTCCATTAACATCTTCTTAACTATAACTAAAAAAAATAATAATAATAAAAAAAAATTATAAGAAAGAGACAGAAAAAGAAAAAAGAAAATGTGCATCCTAACTCACGAATAGACCTTTCTCATTTGGTAATAAAGATAAAAAATTATCTATCTGCAAAACAGCTCTTCTATCTCTTCAGGGAAGCAAATTATAGTTATTCTATAACATATAAATCCCCTAGTAATATAACAACAAAACTGTAGACCAACAAAAGTCATAATTTCACATTGTTTGGCATCACTATCAACGTTTACAAAGTCTCAGTCTTCCAAACAGGTTAATGTCTATTTTTATTTCTCTTTGGCTTCTTCTTGGACTCCTGTTTCACCAAGGCATTCCCTGAGTCCATCTCCGAAGTGGAATCTTCTTGATTTAACGACACCTCCAAATCTGCTTTTATATTCCCCAGCTCCTGTTCCTTGCTTCTTGTTGGTGGTAGTCCACATTTGAGGTTGTTGGTGTAGAACTCCTTGGCTTGAGCAATTGTCTTAAGGCAATAATCTTTGTTATCAAAGTGCACCAAAATTCCAATAGGGACAATCCATCTATAACGAATCTGTCTTGATCTTAACACTTCTGTGAGAAATCCATAGCCTTTTCTTTTCATCAAGATTCTCGCTGGTAACTCTTTAAAAATTGTGATATCATTTTTTAATAAATTGAGTTTCTTATTAAAAGAGGCCTGCAAAATATCATTTCTTAATTTTCTTGTAACAAAATATAAAACCACATCCCTTGGCAGATTTCTCTGTGTGGCAAATCGCGAATTAGCTCTATAAACATAATCCATTTGCCATATTAAATCTTTCTTGTCGTAGCCAATAAGTTGTGCAAAAAATTCTGCAAAAGTCTCTTTAAGATTTTCCTTAGGATTTTCTGGTAGGCCCCTGATTCTCACAGCAAATTCTGTTGCCTTATATTGAGCAAGTAACCCATCAAGTGCAGCCTCTTCTTGAAACTGTGCCACTTTGTTTTCCAAAATTTTATGACTTTGATATAAATTCTCATAGTCCTTGTCAATTTGCTTCATATGTTCAATCAAAAGTTCCAAAGCTTCTCTTACTCTCAAATTCAAATCTGAATATTTCTCTTCAAAGAAAACTTTCATTTCTTGCATATCTTTTTTTGTTTGGGCTTGGAATTCCAACATCACCTCAGTTATAGAATTAAAATCTTTTTTAGTATGCAATTTAACAGGAGCAGTCACTTCCTTCTCCATAAAAGGAGGTATTGAAAATCTACAAGCCATTTTCTTTTCCAGAGAGAGAACAAAGGGAATCCCGTAGTCCCTCCCAAAAGAGAAAAAAAAGGCTGCCTGCAGTTACAGTCAAAAAAATTTTTTTTTAAAAAAAGGGTTCTTAAAAATCCAGATCAGCAAGCCATAAGAAAAAAAAATATTTTAAGGATTTCCAAGACCCTTCTTCTTATTAGAATCAACAATGAGTCGGAATACACATAAACAAAAAAATCACTTTCTCTTCTGCTCTCCACTTCCGTTCAAATCGCCATTTTCATGAATTAAAAGTGTTTAAAAAGGAAAAAAAATATTAAAAAATAGGAAAAAAAATTCTTTTTCATGGAAATGAAAATACATAGTTTCTATTTATTAAAAGAACATCTCCAGGCTGGACTGCCTGCGTCTGTTACCTCGCGTTAATCACTCTTCCGCAGGGACGGGCGAGCCTTCTTGGTCTGCTGGGCAGACATATTCTCTTCCCCGGAGAACCGGATCACCTGGGGAGCTCTCTTCAGCAGCTCCGGGTGAACCCCAAAAAGCTGCCTGAGAGCTCTACCTTAGCTCCACCAACTCCGGCAGGCTTCTTCTCCCGAACCCTGCCTTTCGCGCCGCTAGGGACAGCTGATTGGCGCTGTCCCTTCGCGACAATGGAGAAGAAGAACGGACGCTTCAAAGAACCGTCTTCGAAGGGCTGCGTTGCCGCCGGAAGTCTCTAAAGATAAATCAATAAGACTGAAGTTTCGGAAGAGGTATGAGTATTTAGCAGTAAGCCTCCCCAAAGATAGATTTACACTCAAGTAACAGAATCTAAAAACCAAAACAAAACATGCAACATATCCACGTTATGGCAAAAACTAACTTGCACATACTATGAAGGCCAGATTTCTGTTATATCTGATAACTTTTCAGAGGGGTAACCATGATAGGGTTTTTGCAACAAATACAATAACTTTGTAACAAATTAAACACTAATAAAACTATTGTAGAAACCCTTGAGAGTTATAAAATATTTTTGCAAAATATTGTCCATTACACATATGCACAGTCTACCGTAGTTAGGATTGGATCACAATACCACTATATATTTAAGACATAACAGTCTTTGTTTTTCGAACAAATATGCATTTGGACATCACATCTTGGCTTATTGAGCTAAAGTATGAAAAATCATTTGTCGTGGCATACATTCACTTTGCTTTTTTCTTACAAGCAGGAGCCTTCAAATAGTTGGTTGACTATGTACCATCAAGTTGTTTTCAAGTCTCTAACTTGTTCTTTCAAGTTTCCCAATGGTCCACTCATAGCCACAGTTACTAAGACAATGTACCTTGCTGCTGGTCATCTTCTTCCTCCCTTTCCTTTCACCCTTTGCAGAATTAGAGCCTTTTTCAAATAGTTGGGTCTTCACACAATGTGTCCAAAATAGGATAATTTGAGTCTAGTTATTTGTGCCTTGAGTGAGAACTCTGGGTGATTTATGCATTGGTTTGTTTTCTTGGCTGTACACAGTATTCTCAGGAGTTTCCCCCAACAGCAACATCTCGATTCTTTAAAAGCTGATGTTTGTTCCATAGAATGTCACAGGGAAGGTTAGGTAATTGCACTAAATGTGCCAAGCTATTAAGAGAACTTTGAATCACAACTTTATATCCTAAATTGCTTCAAAGAGATTATTTTCATAGGGTTTTCCCCTCCTAGATCAATATATTCATTTCAGTTCTTGGCCCAAAATTTGGGTTTCGAATTCTTATTACCAGATGCCCAAGAATTGATCTACAGTGAGTGAGCTACTACAGTTCTGGTATAGTTTATTAATGTACTGTATTAAGATACAAGTAAAAAGCATGGCACAAAAGCTTTGTGAGGCCAGCCAAGAATATTTTCATTCCTTTGATACCTTCCTTTCAGTATGAAGTCAAACAGATTGATAACTTAACCTTAGTTCAACAATGATGGGTAATGGCAATGTCAACAACCACACTCAAGAATGGTAAGACATTCATTCACTTGATGTTGACAATGTCACAAGAACTATATAGACTTCCATTCTTCTTCAGTTTGCACTCTATCTGCATCTGTGGCCGTACTCTCATTATGCCTAAGATTTTAATACTGTTCCAGATATTATGTATTGCTACTCAAAGTACACTTTTCCATAGGAGCCCCATGCAAACCATTTAAACTTGCTATACACACCCTACATTTCTGGGCAGAAATTTAGATGAATTTACTTGGAAAATATTTAAATTCCTCTCTATAAGGAGAAGTTGCCGGACAAGATTCCTCAATTATTAATTCACTACATTATATCAAAGAATGGCAACAATCTTTTGCTAAGTATATGGACATTTTTAACTGTTCTGTCAGCATCATCTCTCATTTTATAAGAAAATGGGTACAGAATTTTTATAAGATTATATTAATAGTATATGATGCACTTTCAGTTTATTATCATTGATGTCTAGAAAGCATCCCACAGGAGGTAGGAGATGGTCTCCTGACTGATATGTCACATGCTTTCCTTCAAATTTTGGGGAGCCACAATATGAATGGTAAAAACAGGTTGTGTCAAAATAGCTTTAATAAAGCTATTTTGTTGCTCTGTAAGCAGCAACAAAACAAAACCTACAACACAAAGCCATGATTCCCATTCCTGAAGTTAGATGTACCTCCTGAAAGATACAAATAAAACCCTCTTGCTGTGGAGAAACTTAGAATAGGTTGCTACAAACTCTACTCAGATCCACAGCAGGCAGTGAGATTTCCACTCCAAGGACAGTAAATTTATAACAATAATTCATGTTGCAAGTTCATCCTACACAGCTGTCATTGATATAATGTACCCTTTCTGTCTCTGAGATAACACTTAGCAGGAAATTACTGAATTTAAGGCATGAGTGAACAATATGGAAGTCCTGAAATCTTGATGTGAATAAAAGGTGGGATTTAAATGAAGTTTGATGAGTCAGTGGCAGATTAAATCGTCAACGTCAAGAACTCCTGCACCGACTCAGTGATTCTGAGCTGCTGTAAGGCAGCGTTTATAAAAACACTTCTTACTCAAAATTATTAATCTCTTATTCCAGCATCATCATCATCATCTCACAAATGATAACAAACGTACGTTTCCTTTGCATGCCATGCCAGTAGCGGCGACACCTGGCAATTTGCAGGAGAGTAAAAAGAGCTGATTTAAATAGTGAAGTAGGGTGGAGATGGGGATTATGAGACCCCACAGCAATTCGGACTCCGGGAAACAGCCCCAGCTTTTTCTCACAACATCCCTCGACCGAAATGCTTCCGCGGAGGTTCCTCCCACTGCACATTGTGCTCACCACCCCCTAAATAGATGCCCCGCCAATACTTCGGCATCCCCCTCTCCCACATTAGGGCCAGCAGCACCAAACCACAGCGTCCCTATTTCTCTATAGTCGCTGAACGGAACCGAACCAACCCTAGCCTAGATTCGGACATCGCGCGCTACAATCCGGCCTCTCACCCTCCATCATCTCTTGAGCGCCCTCCCCACTCTCTGGCTCTGCTCTCGTCGTCGTTGTCGTCGTCGCCATAACGCTTCGCGCTCCCCCCTTCTTCCGGCATCGGACATGGCACTGGAATAGCCAATGAATAATGGGTTCGGAGTCTCCTCCAGCCAATCACAGAATCAGCTTCGACGCAGAGGTACCAATGAGACACGATGCGCCTGCGTCTAGCCCCGTAGCTTCCTGGGAAATGTAGTTTTTTCTCAGAGACGTTCATTTGCCAATGAAACGAGCAGAAGAATTTCAGGAAAACTGTGTGTGTGGTTGTGTGTGGTGATTGTAATTCATGTTTGCTTGGCGTTTCTAGCAGCGGTGTGGATGTATTGCCCTTTTCGCCATTTAATTGAAAATTAACTGAGATAACTAGTAGACAGAAAGAAGAGAGGTAATAATAAAATAGAAAGAGGAAAAAGGCTGTATCTTAATGTCTTATAGTGGAAAGCTGCTGATCTTTTCCTTTGCCAGGTAATTGTGTTTTATCCAGAATCTAGATTCTAGACAAAAGGATCCATTATGGATCCTTTTTTAAAAATATTCTTTTTCCACTGTTTTCTTTTCTAAATGTCATTTAAATATATTAGACGAATCATGCTGTATCCAATGGAAGATCAAGCCTAATGCTTCCAAGCAATCCTCAGCACAATAGGAAAAATAGACCTTTGTGACTGCTGTTCTCCAGCAACTAATAAATTCTGAGACTTAAAAAAACCCAAATATCTTATGCAGTACATGAATAATTAATATCACTCATCATTGCTACAGTGCACTGCTAACTGTTTATATTAATGCTCCTGATATTGTAATGGCAGAAAAAAACCCTGATTTTTATCTAAGCAATGTACTGCAATGTTTTAGAAATCTGTTACATCAATCATTTTGAAAAAGTTAAAATAAGTTATTCTATCCCCTTCCTGTCAATACTTAACAATTAGTTTTTCAAAATTGACATTTGTAATTTGCTTTTTTTGGTGCTAAACAGTAACTAATACTTAGTACATGGATAGATAACCATCAAGAAATCCATACACTAGAAGTAAGAAATAAAATAAAAACAATCTGGAAGAAAGCAACTGCAAAACACTACAGCATAAAAAAAACATAGTCTTATGTTTTTAGCAAATACTATAGCGAGAATGAACTTAAATGGACTCCAGGGGATGGTAGAGGATAGGAAGGCCTGGAGGAACATTGTCCATGGGGTCATGATGGGTCGGACACAACTTCGCAACTAACAACAACATAGTGAGAAATCCCTTTCTTTAGTCTACACATTATGGTTGGTTTCAAGTTTCATACTGTCACAATTGACTAAGTACAATTTACTTAACATACTAAGCAAAACTCAAAGCCATGTAATGAATTAGTGTGATGTATAAAGACCACATAATGAATTAGTGTGATGTATAAAGCTAGTGGTAAGCTTGTACTGTCTGATGAAAAGCTAGTAAGTTCAACTGGTTTTCGGCATGCTTTAGAAGGCAAATCATCTTGGTGTTACTGTAATTTTATCATGTAGGAAAGAACATAAAACATAATTGTATTTTCTTTTGATATGATAGTTCAATGTGCCAGGTACATGCAATGACAGCTTAAAATTAGCCTTTTTGACCAAGCTAGCCCCATTTGAAGGGGGGATTTTAGTTGGAGTGTGAATTTGGAAAAGAACTATTTTGAAATACAAAGTAAAGGTTAGGATGAGAGGTTTCCAATATGGTAGAAAAATGGGAGTTTGTTTTGAACCCTTATTGACTAATGATGATGTTAGAGTTTGCAGCAATCCAACCAGCATACAAGTAAATAATTCCGCAGGATTCATTTATAGAAGGAACTTCTTTATATACAATAATATACAGTATGATGCATGTATACAATACCTATGCAGCAGAGTCAGAACCAGAACTCAGAATCCAGAAGTCATAATCACAGAAGCTAAATAAGCACAGAAGCAATAAAATACAGAGATAATATTCACAGAAGCAACTTATATATATACAGATCAGTCAAGCTAAGCCACACCCAGGCTCTGAGCCATCTGAGTCACCAAACAGTCCCCGTTGGCTGACCTGTTACCATGTCTATTCCAATTCATGAACTCTCATACACTGACAGATGATTATGTGTCAATAAGTTCGTGGGTCTCATCACAATAACATAGATAGATTTTCTCCAAGATGATCTGTCTCTAATCTGGTCCTTCAGCCCTTTTGTATATGTAGTTCTCAACAACAGTTTAGTGACTGTTCAAAGTTACAACAGGACTGAAAAATGTGACTTATGATCATTTTTTGCAGTTAGCATCCTCATGATCATGTGATCAAAATTCAGATGCATGGCAACTGGTTCATATTTATGACTATTGCTGTGTCCCAAGGTCATATGTGATCATCTTTTGCAATCTTCTAACAGGTAAAATCAATGCAGCAGCCAGATTCATTTAATAACCAGGTTACTAACTTATCAATTGCAGTGATTCATTTAACAACTATGGCAAGAAAGGTTGTAAAAAAGAATAAAACTCCCTTAACAAATTTCTTGCTTAACAACAGAAATGTTGGGCTCAATTGTCGTCGTAAGTCAAGGACTACCTGTACTGCCTCATTGTGGCAAGGAGGAGGCATGATGAAGAATCATGGAAAGATATTACAAATGTATATATTTCCAGTAGAGGTGAAAACCATCCCAGCTGCTCAGCTAAAGCAAGAAGCTCCCATATTGGGCAACAAGAATTAAGAAAAAAGCTTGAAGCAGATGAACACTTGAGTGATAACAGCAAAAGAGTTGTTTCGTACTGCACAGGAGAAAGCAACGGAAAACCACCCCTGTATTTTGTAAAAAAAACACTATTTGGATAGATGATATAAACATAATTGCAAATCTAAAATGTGCTGCTTCTGATGTTTTAATCAAGCAATCATTTATGAACACTACAGTATGTTTGACTATTTAAAAATAAACATTGGAAGTGTGTGACAACCCTGTATCTAATTTTTATATGTATTTAAATTTGTTTGCTTTTCAATACTTTAAAATGTATTATTTTCTATGTGAAAAAGAAAAAAGAAAAGAAATAAAAAATAGCCATGTCATATTACATTCAAAAGATAACTCATCTGAAGAGTTAAATAATTAAGAATGGATTAAAAAAAATAATACTAATCAATCTTTGCAACAGTTCTAGTATGATTCGGTACTGGATTAACCGAAACATACAGGTGCCTACTAGTAAATGAAATATTTGGTCCAATTATCATTTTCTGGAAGTGGTCCCCCAGAATTTCATACGCCAGCATTTTTGGAAGCTTATTAGTTATTTAGAGTACGATGAGAACATGACAGAAGAGAAGTAAACACAACATATTTTGGAACCTCATAATATTTTAGTAATTTGTCCGAGTCCAGAATCAAGCTGGCCTAGTTGGATTCAAGTGAAAGTTAATCAGGTATAGGGATGTTGACTAAATTGGGGAAAAAACATCCTGGAGAAAGGTAATGGCAAACTACCTGCCTCTTACTAGGAAAGTTGATCAATGTGCTCACAAAATGACCGAGAGATGAGTTTGACTTGGAGCTCCCCTCCCCCCCCCTTTTAAATGGATGCTTTTGCTCTTTTCAAGTATTTATTATTGGAAGAAAAATACCAGTAAAAAATTATTCTGAAGCATTTATTAGAAAGTCTATAAAATCCATGTTATAATGTTTTGAAAAGTAAGGTATGGTTTTTTGGGGGAAAAAATCTTAATTTTATTAGAGAAAGTGAATTAGGATCCACAATAGTTTAAGCTATATTTCTAGGCTATAAAATGTCATGACTGTTATTTAACGCTGTAAAAGATTAAAAGTAAGGCCTCTACGGATAGTTAGAAACACCGCTCCCACTTCCTGGGAAAGAGATGAAATATGCGGGCAAGATCTGAATGGACGAGTTTCCTGCGTGCTCTACCGAACAGAACCTGCTCGGCGCGTCCCTAGCAACAGTTTGCGCGGGATCTTTTTGTCTTTGAACGTCGGGTAAACTCCACCCCTCAGAATTGGTTGGGTTGTCGAACTGTCGGCTTCTAGTTCCGTCGCGTTGCTTGGCTCCTGATGTAAGCGCGTAGTCATTTCCCCGCCTACTTGGCTCGGACTGAACACTTCTCCCCTCGGGCACACAGTTGGGTAAGTTATTCCGTAGAAGTAGGGGCATTCTAATGACTCCGGGGGGAGGGGACCCCGAACTCCTCTATGGGTTGTTTTTAGCATCCAAAACCCCCCAAAACAAAACAAAACTCGTGTGATAAAATGAAAGGGATCCTCTGAGTATATGTGTAGCGAGCGAATCCTTAGTTTAAGCAGCCACTTGAGCCATAACAAGAGGCACCTTGCCATCTGCGCTTGTCGTGGAGCCTTGTGTGTGACAAACCACTAGTTGCACTTGAAAGCAGTTGGATTTGTTTTAGTGTTTTCCTGACGGAAGGTGTCCAATTGCTCCTCCGGTTCTTCACTGCTGTCAGGTTAGTAGAAACTAGTTGAGATGCCAAATGCCTTTCCTCTGTGCCATTCTCCATCTCTTCCAGATTGTAACAGTCTTTGAAGTCATTGCCCCGTTAGGCATTCCTGGCTGGGATGCTTAGAAAATGATTACAAATTTTCTAATGAATTTTGTACCAAGTTGGGATTAACCTGAACACATGCTTTTTTCGTTGTCTGATATTATAAAGCTCCCCATGAATTATGGTATATTTTCAGGCACATCTTAATTCATCTCTTCCTGCGGATTTGTATTCTGCTGTGCTTACTATTTTTCTCATTTTCTTTTCCTGGCAAAGTGGTGTCAGAAGCACCACATTTGCTTGCTATTTGGCAATTCAATTCTAGTAGTAGTCTCCTTTTTAGAAATATAAAACAAATATTTTATACATGTCTCAGAATCTGATTTAAAAGAATATGTCTAGTCCTAGATATAATATGCTGTTCTGTTTCAGAGCCTGCAGTTTCTGTGAAGAATTTCCTGTAGTTCACCTATAAGCATGACAGATGAGTTTATCACTTCTAAAGAAATCATTTCAGGCCCCTCTGTCTCTGTGACTGATCCTGGGATCTGTGAAGAACTGAGCAAATCTTTTACATGGACAAATAAGAAAAGAAAAAGTTGGCTTTCAAGGCTGTGTAAGAAAAAAGCATCTTTGTCAGGTGATTAGCATACTTAGCAAGGAAAATAAAGCAATTGTTAATTAAAGAGAACAGTAACTACTCAACAAGAAGATATTCTTTCTTAGCACATTTTCTGGAGAAAGAAAATAATAGAGTGAATGGGGAAAAGACTGAAGGCTTATAAATAAAAAGTTATTTTGGATTCCTTCTAAACCTCCATGAATAGTACTATAGTTCAATTAAGCATTACATGTCTTGTCTAAAGCACTTCAAAGGAATGGAAATTAGAGAGTATAAGAAATTGGGTGTAAATCTGAAGGAGATAGGCAGCTTAGAAATAGGAAATATAAACAAACAAACAAGCAAATAACTATTTTTAAATCACAGATGTGTTGATAGAGCTTCTTGGCAGTCATATTATTTTTGCCTGTTTAAGGTAGTAACTGAGGCAAACATTTCTTGCTATACTATTTTTACCTAGTATGTCTGAACAATGTGTTCCTATAATTTTGGCTTTAATAAGTTGTTGGTACTTTGCAAAATTGTCTGGTCTTTAATATTTGTGATTCTATGCTTCTTTTTCTTTTTGTTCTTAGAAAATGGATGGAATTCATACTGTTTATCTTCATTAGCTGCCCGGAATATCTGTAGTGGCAAACTTCATAGCTCTTGCGATCATTTGGAAACTGCTTCCCTTTGTTGTTCTATATGTAGCACCTCTTCTTGTTCTCTCTTAAATGCACTGACTTGGGGAGAATCCATTCAGGCACTGTCAAGTAGTATCCGTAACCCAAACAAGGCCATCTTTACTGTGGATATTAGAACAACTGAGGTACTAAATGGATTTGTATAACATTGGCATTCCCATAGCATGCCACTGGTGTATATATATAGAAATTCAATAGATATGGAGTTACCTTGTATTGACAGAATATACTGTATCACAATCAAATATTTGAATAATTCACAAATTTTATTAGGGATAAAATTTGTGGGAAAAGATTAAAACAAAAACACATCTTTTATGGTCTTGTTGTACAATACTGATTTAATTATACTATAGAATATATAATTAGGGGCCGAAAACCTTAGATCTTATTTCATACTTCCCAAAGGACACTTTGTAAATCTTACAGATTTCTAGAATATATAAGGTATATTAAAGATCCCCCCCAATCAATATTAAGTGTAATCATTAGAAAGTTCTCTTTGGAAAAACATAGCTAGAGAAGATTTTATATATTAACTTTTAATTTTGAAACAGAGGATCTGTTACAAGTTCGTTTTGAAAGTGGAATAGGCTCCATGTCAATTTTTATTCCTTTAATAATAGGTATTTTGGAGTAATTTGTGTCAGAGCTATAACTAGCTTTGTACAAAAATTGAAACCAAAATGGGGCTAGCTTTACTTTGTTAATAACTGTACTTGCCATGCACTTCATTGTTAAGAGCCAATTAAGTATTTTTACCAAGAATCCTACTGCCTGGATTTAACACCCATAAAATTGCAGTTGTCTGATTACTCATTTGTTAGCATTTGCTGATTATTTAAGCTTGTAGTACTTACTGAAGACATGTTTGTAAACAAAACTGCAATGATATGTTAATGAGTACTGTTAACTTTATAAATAAATAGAACAAAATTGAGTAGGCTAAAACCTCTGACTTGATTATGCTACACAATTGATTTGGGCTTAGTGTATGCAACAAATTCAGTCAATTAACAAGCCAGATTTAGAGTGATATGTGAACACAGATGTAAATGATAAAGCAATAATTATTGAAGAGCATAAGATATATCTCATGATATATCTTGTGCTCTATTTAGAAATTATTAAGGTTATGTTCATATTATTATTAACAATGATTAATTCAGCCCAATTCACCTGAAACACTAGACCATGAACTAAACAAATCATAAATTAAAATAAGGCTGACACAACAGGCTAAACTAGAACATTGTTTTAATTTATTTTTAAAAAGTTACACATGCTAATGATTTACTTAATATCACATTAGTGTTGCTTTTGAGTAAATATATATTAGAATAGTTGTGTACTATTAGAACACATTGGAATTCAATCCCAGGATATTAGCGTTTTATTTGTGCCCATCACTTGGTATAGAATCAAGTCAAGAAATCTCAGTTCAGATTTTCCTGAATATATGCTTCTATTTAATTTTCTTCACAAAATTTTGAAATAATTTGCTACTATTTGCTTCTGGAATAGTTTTGCCTTATCAAACTAATGTACTGTATCTGTGTTCCTTGGAGATCTCCCATCCTAATAACGAAGAAAGCCCAACTATGTTTAGCTTCAAAGTCCACCGGAAGAGAATTTTTCTTGTTCTTTTTTAGATTCTAGTTGCAAATGATAAAGCCTGCAAGATTCTTGGATATAGTACCCAGGAAATGATTGGGCGGAAATTATCTGAAATGATTTCAAAATCCAACTGGGATATTGTGGAAGCTCTGAAAGAAGGATATACTGATCTTGAGGAACATGGACCAGTAATTCCAGGAACAGTGGTGTGTGATTTCTTCGATTAAATATCTTACAGCCGAAATATGCCTATCAGTTTCAGACTTGTATTTTCAATTACTTTTCTATCACAGAAGCCTTAGGAATCTATGTTTCAATATAGATTTATCTTTGTTCAGATTTATTGATGAAGTTTTTATACATTTGGTGCTTAAATTTCTAAAGCTATAATAGAAGTAGAACAATGTGTTCACTTTATATATACATCAGGCATGAAGTAAAGATAATGTGCTTTTGTTTAACATTTCTGTGCAGGGCTAGAAAAGTCTGATGTACTTAAATATACATAGGAGATCATATATTGCATGTACATACAACGTGATACTGATTTTTTATTATTATTACCAGAGCACAAGTAGTCTAATTCAAGAGGACATATGTCTATTTGTGATTAATGCTCATCTAGGCTGTTAACAAATATATCATAGTCTTAGAATTAGCTATACTAAATAATTGTTTTTAAATAATGAAACCTTTATGATAAAGAAGCATGAGTAGTTCATAAGAAAATCAAACCTTTTAAATCCTTTTCTACTGATGACAATCAGACAGAATTGGTTTGTTCAGTTTTTCTGCATTTCACTGTTAGCATTAAATTTCCTACTTATTCTATAGCAGACCAAATTTCTTTTAAAGATAGTCCTATCATTCTAGTTGAAAATTGTTGAGAATTTCACATACACATAAAGCTACATTTGCTTTGATGTATTAAAAATGTAGGTATGAACTGTGTTCTACAAAACCAATAAAAATTCTTGTGGCATCTGAAGAACATTTTTGTAGCATAACTTTTCCACAGTAAGGGGAATTTCTCTCTCTGACATGTACTATATGCAGCAAGAGATATAATAGAAATTGGTAAATCTGGAAATCTGCCTTATTTTATGCCAACTAATATTCAACCCTATTCATCCTGCATAAATTTACTCAGAAATAAATTCCCTGGATTGTGTACATTTATTTTTGACCTTTAAACAAAGATCTAATTTGAAGGTTCCATATTGTTACTGCTTGTACCTGACTTAATTTACATTATACTTGCTTCTGTGATAAATATTAGTGGGATAATAATGGGATAATATTACTGATAATAGTTTATAGATTTGTAGTGGGAATTATTGAGAATCTTTGTATCTTTAACTTAAAAACAGTTCCGCAGACTCCTGAGGGACCACGATGTCACAGGGAGTCTGTGAAGGTTTGAATTTTTATGATATAAATCATGAGTTAAGTCTTGGGGTCTGTGGCCATGGTCCATGGCCACAAAAGGTATTTAAAGGGTGTCTGGTGAAGAAAAGGTTGAGAACCATTAACTTAAAATATTCGAAAACTGCTATTCAGCTATGTAAAATTTTGATAAAATTCCTTGTAGGATGTGTCTTAAATCATCTATAGAATATAAATATTATGACTCAAGCACCTGAAATCTTGAATAATCATGGCAAAATGTTATATACGAAATTAATTTTGCTGCAGTCATCTAGAAATAAAACTATTTTGATAAAACTTGCTAAAGTAATTTGCAAATAATTAATGGAAATTCACAAATATTATGCATATATATTCCTTAACATTAAATATGGATGAAGTAAAGCAGGGGTGTCAAACTGGATTTCTTCGAGGGCTGAATCAGCATTGTTCTGTACAGGCCAATGGGACAGATGCCTCTTGAAGTACCCTGCCGGCCAAACAGGATCCAGGGGCCTGCACCCCGCCCCCCCGTGCCTCATTTTCACCCTTTATGGCCTGCTGTTTTTGGGCCCATTTTCAGCCCATTTTTGGGTCCATTTTTGGCTGGCAAAGTGCTACAGGAGGCCATGGAGGGTGAAAACGAGGTGAAGGGGATGCATACAGTTTGTTTTAACTGCCAGAGGCATTGTGGGCCGGTCCTTTGATATTTCCAGGCTGGCCCTGTGGGCCGGATTTAAGCACCCTGCGGGCCTTGAATTTGACACCCCTGAAGTATAGAAACACATTCTAAAAGACTGTTTAAAGGCTGCCCGTCTAAACCTGCAATTTAGAAAGCTAACTTGTATTTTATCACTAGGTAGATGTCATTTCCCAAAATAATGAAAAGATCCCTGTCACTATATGGACAAGAAAAATTAAAGGCCATTGCAGTCAGTACTGTGTTGTTGTTTTGGAACCTGTGGAAAGACTCTCTGCTTCCGTTTGCTTCAAAAGTAATGTGAGTGAACCAGTAAAATAATGGAATGGAAATTATAGAAACATGCTTGCTTTTTAACATGGATGTCAAACCTCGTTAGCCAACTTTATCAAAGAAAAGAAACAGGAATGTGCTTGCTTGTGTTTTCTTATACACAAGAACCACTGTTCCTGAAATAATACAGTGGAACTGAAATTCTTTAAATAAATGATTTAATAGCTGTACAGCTATCTTAATGTTTGTTGATGTGAAGCAGTTGTAATAAATAGTCTGATTCATGGAAGTAAATGAAACTTTTTTTCTTTAAATGTTATTGTTGCCCTCTTCTGGAAAGGCATGATATAAATATTTTAAGTAAAATTAGTACAAAAATTAGAAATTAGCAGGATGTAGAATCAGTGTGGAAGTTCATCTGTCCTAAAATAGTTTTTCTAGGCTCTACTCCTTAAATCAACAGCCAATAATATTACCTTTGGTCACTTTAAATGTGCTATAAAACCAGTGCTTTAGAACTGAATGCCTAGCATTTGTAATACAAATTATGTTGAACTCTCATATTAAGGGAGAGATTACTTCTTGTGACCCCCTTTTTGCTCACCTTCATGGATATTCATCATCAGAAGATGTGGTTGGTCACTACATAAAAGATTTGATACCTTCTATCCAACTTCCTGCACCTGGGAAAAAAATTCCAAAGGTACCATTAAGTTTATTACAGACAATTATTGCCTTGAATGAAAGTTTTTTACATAAAATAATGTTTACTCCAACTGTATGATAGTAATATGAAACCTTTACTCTCCATTTTCTAGTCTTTGTCAGTGAAAATTTTAGTGTCTTAGATGTGCATTATTGTGTGGTTATAACTTTCTTCTTTCAGAATATCAAAATTCAGAGATCTGTTGGCCGAGCAAGGGAAGGAACAACATTCCCTCTCAGTTTGAAACTCAAAGTAAATCCCCTTATTGATGAAGTTATTTCAGTATCAGATGACCCTCCACCAGCTATGGATGTTGAAGCTTTGGAAAATAGCACCTCTTTACCAATAGATTGTTGCTTCTGTGCTACCATCTGGGTGTTCACCACTATCAGCGGATTGGTAACTGTTCAGGCAGATGGCACAATTTATGGAATTAACAATACGTTTTCCTTAATGCTATTTGGTTATGAGAAGAAAGAACTATTAGGCAAGGTAAAAATCTTATAATTCTCTACAGAAAAAGTTTTTATATAGTGCAACCTTTCCTAGAATGGTGTCCTCTCTCAAAAATGTATTTAGTTTCAATTACCAGATTTCTACTGTCCAGTCTAATCCCATGCTGTTTGGAATTTCTACAAATGAGAGTCCAATTCATATGAGGGCCATCACATTGGGAAAATTGATTAGTGCTGCACAATGTTGGGGAATTTGACAGGCCTTTAAAAGCAAAGCAGGGGTCCCCAATCCTCAGGCCACCAACTGGTACCGACCCATGGCTTATTAGGAGCCGGAGATGAGCGGTGAGCAAGTAAGTGGAACTGAAACCATTTTCCCCCTCCCCTCATCCATGGAAAAATTATTTCCCACAAAACCGGTTCAGCGGCAGGCGAGCAAGTGAAACCAAAACCACCACCCCTGTCCGTGAAAAAATTGTGTTCCACAAAGCCAGTCCCTGGTAATGCATTCTTGACCACCCAAATTTTTGATTACAATCATAGCCAGAGATCATGAGTGAAAGGTAGACAAGATCTGGGCGTTCAGGATTGGAAAAGACTGTTCTTGATACCAGGATATTATTAATTAAATTACCAAAATTTTCTTTCATTTCAGTTAAAAGAATGGGAAAAATTCACTTATAAGTTTCCAGCAGCAAATTGCATTTTACAATAGTAGTCCCTATGTTCATCTTTTTAAAATAAATAAATAAATAAATAAATGGTTTTTATTAATTGTCACAGACTAAGAGGAAAGGGATGAATTTTATAATTTCTCATTTTCTATTATAGAATATCACTTTCTTGATTCCTGGATTTTACAAGAACATGGATAGGACTGATTCTTCTTTGCAACTTCCACAATCTAGAGAAAGCTATGTAGATGCAGAAAACACAAATTCCTCTGAAAGAATGCAGAGGGATGGTATTGGGAAAGGTACATTTTATCCACAGATAATACTGTTCACCCAAAATAATGTTTTGTTTTTAATAGATTGTGTTTAGCATCTGATTTTATAAAGCTGGGATGTTAACATACTGTATTCAGAACATAGCAATTAACAAGGTTGGGATTTAAGTTAGTTATGGCTAAATTCTATTGATTTCAGGGCATCTAGTCTAATTTAATTATAAATAAATCAGGATTCAACCTGTTAATTTTTATTGTATTTCTCTGAGGGAAATCCATTTGAAAAAAAAAAATTCTTATGGAGACTGCACCCTTGATATCGGGAACTGTCATCACTATTAGAATCAGAGTATATCTTTGGATATAATGCAAGGTGATTGTCAGTGAGCTCTAGCTGCATTAAAAGACAATTCTGAATAAAAATATAGTTTTCAGCATTATTATATAGATTACAGGTAGTCCTTGATTTACAACCATTTATTTGGTGACCATTCGAAGTTACAGTGGCACTGAAAAAAGTGACATATGACCCGTTTTTCACACAGCCATTGTAGCATCTCCATGGTCACATCATCAAAATTCAGATGCTGGGCAACTGGCATGTTTTTATGACTGTTGCAGTGTCCCGAGGTTATATGATCACCTTTTTCAACCTTCTGACATGCAAAGTCAATGGGGAAGTTAACAATCATGTTACTAACTTAACAACTGCAGTGATTCACTTAACAACTGTGGCAAGAAACGTAAAATGGGTCAAAATTCACATAACTATTTTGCTTGGCAACATATATTTTAAGCTCAATTGTGGTTGTAAGTTAATGAGTATCTGGACAAAGAAGGAAATAATTTAAATTTATGTCTCCAATGGAACCAGGTTGCAGAGAATTATGTGGGAGAATTCTGGGAATTGTATATCTAGACTCAATTAGAAAAAGTTGACAAGTAACCTGGGTTTCACATTTACTAGTTTTCAGGGTTTTACTTATAATGCAAACAAAAATATATGAGATCATCTACTACACAGTTGCAACATTTCTAATGTTGACTCCCTTAATCTTTATTAAATTGAAAGAAGTTTTAAATAATAAATACATTAAATAAATAATGTTATTACACTATTTTATGTAATACTTCTATTAATTTATATATTAATTATTAATTAAATTACTATAAAATAAATAAGATAAATAAAAAATAACAAACCTAATTTGGCTTAAAACATAAGATTTTCTTGGGAAATTATTTACCCAACTTGGAATGCATGTCATGAATAGCTTTCAAACGTCCTTTCCAAATTTAAATTGCATTATAAATACTTAAGTGTTTGATTGTCACTATCCAACGGAGTTGGGTTATTTGGGGGAGGGGTTAGTCTTGGAATTCTTGCTAAATGAGGATAAATTTAGTCTGCTTTCTAATGATTAACTACTGTCACTGACAAATATCTTCTCTCTCAGCAATAATAAAAAGGAAAAAAATATCCAAACTAGAGAAAGAAAAGCTAAATAGGATGGGATGGGAAAGAAAGCAATGGAAGAAGCACAGTTTGTATTGAAAAATGTTAACATTCATCAGCCAAGCAACTTCTCCCAAGGAAAGCTTCAAAGTCATCCATGCTAGTTTTTTTACTGATGTGCAGTAAAATTGCATTTCCCATCCTTTATTTTCAGCAGGTTTCATATTTTTGAGTCAGTGAAAACATTAATTAATTTATTAGCATTATTTATTTATTCTTGGATTTACTATTATATATAGTTTTTCAATTTAAAGGACATATCTGTAACTAGCTAATTATAATATACTTATTTTAGGGGTGCATCAATGGTAGAGATGTAGATGTTCTAGATAACTGCCAATTTTGCAAGGTTATAATTGTACATGCTTGATTGTTCAAAAAATGGTAACTTCTGTATGGTATAAAATGTTATCACATTTCACATGTAAAATGGCATTGGAACCTCTTGGGGCATATCTTGCTGAAAGGATTGTTGCCCATACTGTGTTCTTCTGATGCAGTCACCAGCTCATTCTTTGTTGAAGACCTGGATTTTCCAGATCTGAAGGAACAACAGGAATTAGGGAGGAATGGAGCTGAGCTCCCACCTATAAGGGAAATCCAGCCGGAAAGTTTGGGAAATGTGTCCTGTGCTCTACTGTCTCCTGCAGTGGTATCTTCACCCCTAATTTGGTAGGTTTCAAATGCACAGATCTGTTTTACTGTTGCTACTGCTGAAAAAGTTATATCATGAGATGGAAGAGTGGGAGATTTGGTTCCTTTAAATAATATGGCTAATGAGTTTTATTACAGGAAAACTGTACAGTAGCAGTGGTTGTTGTTGTTCAATGCTAAGTCGACTCTTTGTGACCCCATGGACCACAGCACAGCAGGCCCCTTTATCCACTATCTCCTAGACTTTGCCTAAATTCATGTTCATTGTGTCATTGACACTCTCTAACCATCTCATCTTCTGCCATCCCTTTCTCCTTTTGCCTTCAATCTTTCCCAACATCAGGGTCTTTTCAAATGAGTGGTGCAGTGGTTAGAATGCAACACTGCAGGCTACTTCTGCTGACTGCCAGCTGCCAGCAGTTCAATCCTGACTGGCTCAAGATTGACTCAGCCTTCCATTCTTCCGAGGTTGGTAAAATGAGCATCCAGATTGTTGGGGCAACATGCTGACAGTAAACCGCTTAGAGAGGGCTGTAAAGCACTGTGATGCGGTATAGAAGTCTAAGTGCTAGTGCTATTGCTATTCTTCTCATTTGGTGGCCAAAGTATTTGAGCTTCAGCTTCAGTATCTGTCCTTCAAAGAACAGTCAGGGTTGATTTCCTTTAGGATTGACTGACTTGATTTCCTTGCAGACCAAGGGACTCTCAAGAGTCTTCTCCAATACCACAATTTGAAAGCATCCATTCTTCAGCGCTCAGCCTTCCTTATGGTCGAACTCTCACAGCCATACATTATTACTGGGAAAACCATAGCTTTGACTATAGGACCCTTGTCAGCAAGGTGAAGTCTCTGCTTTTAATATGCTGTCTAAGTTTGCCATAGCTTTCCTCCTGAGGAGCAAGCATCTTTTAATTTCATGGCTGCAGTTACCTTGAGGCTCTTTGGTTTCTCTTCACTTTCTGCCATTACAGTGGTATTGTCTGCATGTTTGAGGTTGTTGATATTTCTCCCACAATCTTAATTCCGGCGTGTGATTCATCTAGCACAGCATTTTGCGTGATGTATTCTGCATATAATTTAAATAAGCAGCGTGACAATATACAGCCTTATCATATTCCTTTCTGTATTTTGAACCAATCTGTTGTTCTATACCTGGTTCTAATTGTTCTTGACCTGCATAGATATTCCCAGGGACAAGTAAAGTAGTCTGGTACTCCCATCTCTTTAAGAAGTTGCCAAAGATCTACACAATCAAAGGCTTTAGTGTAGTCCAGTGTTTCCCAACCTTAGTCATTTTAAGATATGTGGACTTCAACTCCCATAATTCCCTAGCCAGCATATGCTGGCTGGGTATTATGG
>JAOYMU010000002.1:28026317-28038032 GCA_025802295.1 Psammodynastes pulverulentus
GTGAACCGCTTAGAGAGGGCTGTAAAAAGCACTGATAAGCGGTATATAAATCTAAAGTGCTATTGCTATTGCTAATAATGAGGCTTATTGAAGCCTGTATTTAAAGCACTAGAAGGTGGACGCTCCCAGCGCTATCTTTAACTGGCTTCAAACCCGGCTTTATCAAGCGGTGGAATAAACTTATTATTCGGATTTGGGCTACTGTTTTTTCATTGTCCACACCTTGATCTAAGATTTGGTTTGAACATTTTACTGCTTATCCAGTAGCTTCTTTAGTCTGTGCATTCTAAAGAAGGAATACAAATAAATTATGGGTCAGTGGAGAACATGGTGAGAAAGATATAGAGTTCTTCAATATAACAAAATAAATCTTTTTTTTACAGTGGAAACCATATACCTAGCAATAATGTACCAGCTACTAATGAAGCTATATCTTCTGAGAATCTAAATTATGAAGATGGCACTGAAAAAAATACTGGAAAATCTGCTATTTATCAGATGAACGAACTACATTCTCTAAAACAGAATCATTCAGAATCAAATATATTAGATGATAGAAGTAATTGCCTTTCCAGAAATACTTATGAACTAATTCAGGAAGAAAATGACAATTTGAATATACACGATTCTACTTTACCACAAGATGTTATGAAGTACCAGCCTTCCACAATAAGAAGAGGAAGAAAACTAGGCAATGAGACATTTGATAAAAATTTATTAAAAGCTGAATTACAACTTGAGGCAAATGTGCATGGGTCATTTGGAACTCCAACACTGGATGAGCCAAAGGACGATACAACATCTAACCCAAGGCAAAGCCAGGAAGTTCCACCCAGAGCTCTAGTGAATAGAACCAACAGTTTAACATTTGAGAATAATTCCTTAGAAAGTTCAACCATTGATTCTTCAGTTTTTCTGCCTGCAAAAAAGAGCAGTAGTCTTCCTATACATGGAGGATCATCAAAACTTTATGATGCTTCTAAAATTATGGGAAGTGAGAATGTGGGTAGTAACCATTCTGTTTGCTGTGAACTAATGAACCTGGGGATTAACGAAGAGGTGAGATCTGACCCATGTGCTGCCTTTGGATCAGTAAAACTTTCCTTCTTAGATGCGAAAGATCTTGTTCAGTCCCTGGATCAGACAAATAATATTACGAATGATCAGTTGGAGTTTCTGTTGGATGGCATCTCTCCATCGGCCAGTCAAAAGAACTTGCTTGTTAATAAGCCTTCTGAGTACTTTGACAGTGATTTCTCTATACTTTGTACTTCGGAATTTGAAAGTGCTGTACCAACTTCTAGGGATGATCTAGAAATTAATTCACTAAAATGTAATGTTGATTCTCAAGAAGACTTCCTGACATTAAAGCAGCACCATATGGCACAGGTAACATCAACACCTGTAAAACTAGAAAATGTGCTATCTCCGACTGTTTCGAACACTGAAATACTAGAAGGCAGCTATACTGGTAACTGCTACCACAGAGATGGTTCTCGACTCAGTAAGTTGGAAGCAATTATTACTGCTCTCCCTCTGATCTTTAATAACTATTGTTTAGAAAGCTACAGGGAATGGGAGTTTATTATGAAAGGGATGGATATTGAATACCAAAGAAAATTTATGAACACACTATCTAACCAAACTAAATGTTAATCTGATTTTACTTAAAAAAAAAATAATCTGCAAAGTCCATGTAGGTAACGGGGAGGGCATCTGGTCAGTAAACACTCAGCTCCATCCAGTTGCCCTGACTATCCTGAATTAAGGGATCATAGGGTAAGAAAAAGGAAGTTTTATTGTTAAGTATGAATTTCTTTAACAGATAATTTCTTTAACAGTAAGTATATTGGTTTCTATTTAAAATTCCACAGGAAATGTTCCATTTTCCTCTAGTGAAAAAAAACTATTAATAACATTTTTATTTCACTGTTGAATTTGTTCTTACATTATCCCATATTGCTTATGTTTATATGTTTCTGAAAAGTTTAGCTACGATATTAAAATCCACAATATATGTAGGGGCTTCAGAATCTCACTCTGGGATACGTGCTGTATTTCTTTTATCTCATTTTATGTGTTTTTATCTTGGTTAATAATTTTGCAGGCATACTCTTTGAAGTGAAACGTGTGGAATTGCATGATCCTGCTGCTCTTTTTTGTATTTGGGTTATGAGAGACCTTTTCCAAAGCCAGAAACAAGCAGCAGCAAAGACACAATTACTTCTTTCTAGCTTGGCCAGTTCCTGCCAAACATTAGATGAAATCTCAGCTGTTAATTTGGCAGAAGTAAGTATATTGATTTTTATATACCTACAGACATTAGCTATTGCAGTATTTCTTAGCATTAGCCCAGCCAACCCTGCTCGCTGTGGAGTTCTGGGAGTTGAAATCCACACATCTTAAAAGTTGAAGTTGAGAAACACTCGTCTTCAGGGATACAGTAATTCCTATGAGCAAACAGTAGCTGTTGGAGTGTTACTAATATTAACGTGATCAACTGACTTTACCAAACCAAATGATAATTGCTCCCTCCCACTGGCACTTATTAACAACCAGTATTTAAAACAAGCTGCCTACATTTTAGTAAGTAATAAATAATTAACTTTAATAACTACTGACAGCCTGATCTTCCATAAACTTGTTCATAACTTTCTAAAATGAATTCAAATTTACTTGCATTACAACTGCTGAAAACAAATTCCACAGTTTAACTGCAAACAGTGGGTTTAGAATTTTTTTTTTACTAAAATGTATTCGTTAAGGTTTTTGAACTATGACTGGAAAAACCTAAGTTCAAAAGAAGACATAGCTATGAAAATTCAATGGATGACTATACCAGTCATTCTCTCTCAACCCCATCTACTTTACAGAATAAACAGATATTTAAATATCTCCTTTTGCTGGTTCTGAATTTCTCTGAATTTAGTTTTAATTAATGTCTCTGTATTCTGATATTTTAAGAATAAGACAAAGTCTCTACATCACCAGTGCTGTACACGATTTTATATATACTGTTAAAATTCTCCCCCTTTCCCCTTTTTCTAAGCTAAATGAACCAAATTACTGCTATATACCCTCAGAGTGGAGCTGCTCCAGCCCTCCAATGAATGATGCAAGATAAATGTAACACATATATTTGCTCCCTCTTAAGACATGAATGGCAAGGTAACACCATTCTCCATATCTGCTGATTTTGGCATAGAGATTAGGCTTTTGTTAAGAGAATTAATGACAAAATTATTGCTTCCAACAAAAAAAATCTTGTCAGGCAGAAAATAAAAGGGAATGCTCATTCTTTATAATGAATTCTGATTTAACAGAAAGTAGAAATAAAACAGTTAAGGAAGCCTACAGGGTGTGATTAAATCATCCAATAGGAAATTATTTATATATCCTAGAAAAGGCAGGGACTTTGTAGCTATATTTTAATGTTAGGATTTTTGCTGAAAAACTTTCCCTGGCATTCCCCAGAATAGATTATTTAGTTTCTCCCTGTACACTCTCTAATTCTTAATTTATGGCTCGTAAAAATCTCTTGCCCCTCTGTTGACATTTTTTCTTTTTCTTTTAAAGAGTTTTTTCTTTATTCATAGTTTAATGAATAATGTGCCATGTTCGAATGTGTGAACAGAGAAGTGTTCACAAAACACTTTTGTATTGTCAATAGTGAAAACCCAAACTATCCAAACTACTGTAGTTTTGGCCAAAACTCAGTGCCTGAAAAGATGAAAATCAGGCCACCAGATGGCAGTGGAAACCAGGGAATATGCCCTGCTTAATGTGACATTGATTGCCTAGTAGTCCTTCACTGATAATCCAATTAATTTTCACATCTGTTAAACTGTTAAAATCCTCTAATTAGGGTCAGGTCCCAAGATTTTGTTGAAAGGATTAATTTGTTTGAAAAAAAACTAAAGTTTCTGCAATTAGTTGCTCAATATCTCAGCAAGATGAGGACAGTCACTTTATAAATGAAGTGTGTTGTAGTGGCTGCAGCAGTGCCATCATTACTATAAAAAACAATGGTCTCTTGAGATCTGGCCACCAGTCCTGGGATTATGTTTTGTTTAAACAGTAACACAACACATATTTTTTCTTTGAAAAGTTTCAGAAAAGTTGCCTTTTGCAGCAGACTTATCATGCATTTCCATTTCCCTATGGATAGCTTTTTTGGAGGATAGATTTAGTTCCCTTTGGGGAAAAAAAAACATTATAAGAACTCAGAAGATAGGAAACTCAGAGCATATATAATATTTTGCTTTGTTTGCAAAGATATGCTCTGCACAGTATATGCAAACAGTGAAACCTTCCTGAAATGTTATGTATATTTACCATCAGATTTCCCCAATGTTGTAACCCTCAGAACTGCCTTACTGAATTCAGAATTAGCTCTCTTCCCATTATCTATCTAACATACTATGTTTGCATTGATTTTTCTTTATTTTTGATTCTCTCTCCCTGTACGCCTATCCAATACACACACCCACACACAGGCAGAGTTACGCACCTGGAATTCTTAGTTCAATAGAAGAATAATCCCAACTCACCCTTTCAGAACATTCATGAATATTCTTGGCAGTTCTGCACAATTTGCAAGAAATCTCTAACACAAACAGACAAAATTGGATGATAATTTTGACAGATACAGGGTGTTGCCATTTTAACAATAACTGAAACTGCCACATTTTCAGGATTACTAGGTGCCTGGTTACAAGTAACCAGTAAAACTGGAGCAAGTTTGGTTAATCTTTGGCTCTACGTTCCTTCTTTCTTTATTAATTAGATTGATGCCTCCGCTTTAGGCTAATTCCAGGAGCATCCTCTTCAGTTTAGAGTAATAATTGAATTTATTTCAAAATTAATTAGTGATTTCAAATATAGAAATAGCTCAAAAAATCAATAATTTGAGGACAGCTAGCGATGAAATATTTATCATTTTTTAATATATTTCCTATATTTTTCCTTGTTTTTTCTAGTTATATTTAATTCACTAAACTGTTATAATATTCAATTCTTTGTTTTTTCCTTTTTGCTGCAGTTAATCAAAACCACACCCTTATTTGAGAATTCACGAAGAGCTGAAGAATTAGAAAGACTGAAAGCTTGCGAGGGAGGCTATGGACAGAAATATGATACTCTTACTTTTATTGGAAAAGGAGCTTTCGGGTTTGTCTGGACAGGAAAATGCAAAATGGATGAGAAAGAGGTAAAAATGCTATTTGCTTAAAATTAGTAGTCATGTTAGTATTAGCTGCTTGTCAATATGCATTATGTTGTTTTACGTGTGCTGTGCATTATTAAGAAATATCTTTCTTTTATACTCTAGATAGATACAGATAGTCCTTACCTACCGATCTCTTATTCAGTGAAGTTATGACAGTGCTGAAAAAATAACTGACCAATTTACAACTATTTGCTAGCTCTGTAGCATCCCACAGTCAAATGATAATTGAAGAAGAAATTTGAGCAGAATAAGCAGACCTATGAGGAATACATATCAAAAGTCATGAGTACATTCGACACAGCCAGTGTATTCCCCATTGTGTGCCTGCTTACTCTGATTGTAAATCTGGTTGCAACTTTGAATGGTTGTGGAATGAGTGATCAGTAAGTGATAACTACCTGTATTTTGTTTTCAAAAAGAATAAAAAATATCCTTTGTTTTGTTTTTGTCTCGGGTGATAAATCTTACATTGATTTAAACCACAGTTTCCCAACTTTGGCAATATATGAACTTCAACTCCTAGAATTCTGAACAATGGCCATGTTGACTAAGGGATTCTGCATGCTGAAGGCTACCCCTCAAGAAGCTGCCAAAATTAGGAGACACTGATTTAGAATTAAATATTCAATATGTCTAAATTATGAAGCGAACTAGTAAATGCCTACTCAAATTGCATTGCTTATCTTTTTATCAAATCAAATTCAGTTGACCAATTTCTGTTAAATCACTGAATTACTGGGAGGAAAAAGTAATGCATGTACAAATTCCCTTTCCATGCCATCATGATATGTGATTCAGCTTATAGTTCTTTAAGCAAAACAATAAATATAAAATGCATACCTATTTGAACTGCCATTGTACAGCTTAAGTATAAACTATATTTAAAAATCTGTAACATAGATAAAAAGTAAATTAAGCTTCCTATCCTGTCCCGTCCAAGTTTGGTTTAATTATTCCTTTGCATCTTATCATTCATAGGTTGTAGTGAAATTCATTTGGAAAGGAAGGGTATTAGACTACTGCTGGGTAGAAGATCCTGAGCTAGGGACAATTACTCAGGAGATTTCTATTCTGAGGCAACTTCAACATCCCAATATTATCAAGGTATAGTAGATCTGTTAAACGGATATGTAAACTCTAACTTCAGGAATTAAGCCCTCATATTAGTATATGTGAAACCATTTTATTTGGTCTTAATGGATGATATGTTAGAATATAGCAAATTTCCAAACGTGGAAATTCAAGTATTGGATCATTCATCATTTCTGTATTTTGTTCTTGATTTGACTGATCTTCTTGCTAGGATTTAATCTGTGACTAAGTTTGCTCATTTTTACTCACTCATCTCTTTGTCCCTAACATCTGTCCTCAGTCAAAATGAGAAGGTTTTATTATTAACTATCAAAATATTATTTTCCTTTGTGCTGTAATTGTAAGATGGTACCTTACTGGACCACCTTTGGGGGTCTGGATTGGTGGAACAATTCTGCAGTGGTTCTGCTCTTTCATTGGTGTATCGTTTCAATCAGTGGTGATGGAGAAGGAGGAATTGGCCCAACAGCCTCTGACATGTAGTACTGAAAGGCCCACCCCTGTCCCATACTTTTAAATATCTACATCACAGGTGTCAAACTCACCGCATCACGTTGCCATCATGTGACATTTCGTGATGGTTTTCCCATTCGCGGTGCTCGGGTAGGCATGGCCTGTACGTGACGCATCTGAACGCCAGTTTGACACTCCTGAACTACATGAAACCACTAGATGAAGTTATTTGATGATTCAAGATGCGGTATCATCAATATGCTAACGATATCCAACTTTTACCGCCTTGGGGTTTAGAGGATATCCTGTTGGTCCTGCTCCAGAGCTTGAATGCTAGAAGGGTCTGAATGGGAGACAACAGACTATAGCTGAAGCCTAAGAAGATGAAATTACTGTTTTTACACAAGGCTTCCCTGTTGATGTTAGTGTTTTGCAGGTTCTTCATGTGGTGTCCTTCCTGGAGATAGTAGGTGCAAGGCAATCTAGCCATAATGATTCATACTTTTATTATCACCCAATTGGATTATATTGCAAAATACTTCACATGGCCCTAAAATATAAAGCTAGTACAGAAGGCAGTGACCCATGTACTTATCCATTCTTGACATTGGGTACTTATAACACCAATTCTGAGGGCCTTGAACTGGTTCTCAATAAGCTTATAAGTACTCCCACAAGTTGGTGGTATTGGCTTGGAAAGCCCTTCATGGCTTCACTCTACAGGACTGACTACTTCCAACTAGATTGGCTTGAGCTATCCGATCTTGTGACTGCTAGTGATTCCATACTCCTGAAGTTAGAAGAACCAAGACAAGGCACACTTCTCTCCATCAGCCTCCCATTGGAAATAAAACTACAGCTAGCCCTCAACTTATGACCACAATTGAACCCAAAATTTCTGTTGCTGAGCAGAACATTTAAGTGAATTTTGCCTCATTTTATGCCTTTTCTTGTCACAGTTGTTAAATGAATCACTGCAGTGGTTAAGTTAGTAACAAGGTTGGTAAGTGAATCTGGCTTCCCTACTGACTTTCCTTGCCAGAAGGTTGCAAAAGGTGATCATATGACCCTGGGACATGACTCTGAGTCAACTGCCAAGCGTCTGAATTTTGATCACATGACCAACGGGATGCTGCAACTGTCATAAGTATTTTTTTTCAGTGCTGTTGTAACTTGAAATGGTCTCTAAATGAACTGTTGTAAGTTGAAGACTACCCATACTGTAGCCCTTTTCTTATTTTAGGAAGCTAATTAAAAACTGAATTATTTTAGATAGCATGTTTTGTCACTTTTATTATTTCGCTCTTATTTATTACGACTTACATTGGCATTCTGTGTAATTACTTAGTCATTTCATTGTATTTATTGTAAACTGCTGAGAGTTTATTGAATACAGCAGGCTATCAGTTCCCAAAATAAATTAATATAATAAATAAATCCAGTAAATAAATAAAAAGTAGGTTGTTTAATATTTTTGAAGTGAGAAGGATCCAGTGGGATATGAAATGTATGGATTTTTTAAAAAAGTTGTTCACACTGCATTCTTTGACACTAGGTGCTAGATATATTTGAGAACCAACAGTTCTTTCAACTAGTGATGGAGAAGCATGGAACCGGTCTCGATCTCTTCACATTCATTGATAATCAACCTGATTTGGATGAGCCTTTGGCAAGTTACATATTCCGGCAGGTGAGATTTTGTTTAAATGCAATCTACAGTAAAGAGCTGATAAAATGGTAAAAAAAATGTTATCCAGGTATAGATTTCAGGTTTGAATCTAAATTAAGACAAAGGAGTTAGCTTCCTCTTTTTATATGCCTAGTCTTGATCTGGAGTATCTGTCATAATTTTATTTTATAAAGGAACATCACAAAGTTTATAATGGGGCTGTGATGTTGTTTCTTGCATATGTGTCTTTTGGTCTGTATTCCAAAGGGCATTCTATATTTGGTTTGACCTGTAACTTTATTCATGGAAAACTAAAAGGGATGAATGCCTAAGGTAAATACTATATATATTTGCATATCAAATTTTAACAAAACCTCTTTTTACTATTACAGTATGTTTCTCTCACATACATACATGTATGTATGTATGTATGTATGTATGTATGTATGTATGTATATGACGCTGAGCTTGTTGATCAGAAAGGTCGGCGGTTTGGCGATTCGAATCCCTAGCACCGCATAATGGAGTGAGCTCCCATTACTTGTCCCAGCTTCTGCCAACCTAGTAGTTAGAAAGCATGTAAAATGCAAGTAGAAAAATAGGGACTATTTTGGTGGGAAGGTAACAGCATTCCGTGAGCCTTCAGCATTTAGTCATGCCGGTCACATGACCACGGAGATGTCTTTGTACAGTGCTGTTCAGGGGGTAAAAACTATTTTGTTGTTGTTGCAAACAGAGCATGAGAAGATATTGATTATTGCTTTCTTTGTTATCTATTTACTACAATTTCTTTATATACATTTGCAGTACTCTCTCCCTTTGGTGAGAACTGATGTCTGTGGTGTACTTTTCTCCACACTAAAACTTCTGCTATTTCTTATTCCTTCATCTAGGCCAACTAGAGGCAATAATCGGTCTTGCTTAAAAGTTTTTCTGCCTATAGGCAGAAGAAATAGGATGAGATCTGCATTTATGGACTACAGTAAATATTGAATCCTGGAAAATAGGGAACCTGTGCTGTAGTTAAGGTGCTGGCCTAGAAACCAGGAGCTATAGGCCTCCTTTAGGCTGAAAGCTGGCTGGGTTACTTCAGGCCAGACACATTCTCTCAATCAAATCTACGTCACAATGTAAGGAAGATAGGAGGCAGTAATATTAAGTATATGTTCACTAGATTGATTTGATCAAAATATATAAGAAAGGTGGAATAAAACTAATAATAAATGAATGAGTGTTACCCAGAATTAGAAAACTTGGATTATTATCTATTGGTCTCATATAATCAGAAGAAGCATTATCCTGCTCATCTTCCTCATTGAATTGTTCTAATGAAAATGTTAGTTAATAAAATAAAGTGTATGAAATATTGCTTCTAATGATACATAAAACAGTAGTGACATTTTGAGTTTTAATCACTACAGAAGCAGGATTAAAATGAAATGCGAATTTCGTATTCTCTTAATTACATGCCTTTTTCAAGGCAAAAAGGAAAAAGGCTAATAATAAGATTTTAAGCAGAACATATAATTATTTCTTTGGTAACAGTTATTTTATTATCTGGAATGGGTGCTATTCTGATCTCATCTTATTTGTGCATCAGCTTGTATCTGCAGTGAACTACCTTCGCTCTAGGAATATTCTTCACAGAGACATAAAAGATGAGAACATCATAATTGCTGAAGATTTCACAATCAAGCTAATAGACTTTGGCTCAGCTGCTTATTTGGAACCGGGCAAAATGTTCTATACTTTTTGTGGGACAATTGAGTATTGCTCTCCAGAAGTGCTATCAGGCAATCCGTATGTATGATTTTGAAATAACGTTATGTTTCAACAGTAGATTAGTATGATTTAGGGGAGAGGCTGTGCATTAACTCCAAAACTCACATAGGGAAACACTACGGAAGTTTTATCATATTTAGAATTAATAAAATGAGTTATGAATATACTGTCAGGCTATCTAGCAAGCTGAGTAAAAAGCTAGGGAATTTTTATGATGTCCAGGTTCAAATGGGAAATCATAGCAAATATTAACCCACAATTTTAAATGTGTTTAACACTTTGGTTTTTTTAAAGCTGTTAATTATAATTTCCTACTCTGAAAAATACAAGAATTTGTGATTTGTGGCAGATTTCTTGGTTATACCCAGCATGCTTATAAAATTAAAATATTGAACTATAACATTTCTGTTTCATTTTGAATCTCCCTCACTTTTGGGAAACATGGTGGGAAGAAGGAATTATATTTGGATACATTTTGTTCCTGGGTACTATTTTTCTAATTTATTTTGTTTGTATTTCTATATTGGATGATTTTGTCTGTTAAACTCAATGAGTGTAGCTATTTAATTCTCTATAGATACTCAGGACCAGAACTGGAAATGTGGTCATTAGGTATCACCCTTTATACCATAGTCTTTGGAGAAAACCCTTTTTGTGAGCTTGAAGAAACAATTGATGCTGTATTGAGACCTCCTTACAATGTGTCAGTTGGTGAGTAGTTCACTAATGTATTTGCAAATTATAAATCAAGTGAAAAGGAAAACAGTTTTTCAGCTAGGTTTTCTATTTAATATAATTTATAGAATGACTGACCTTACACCTGGCATGCCCAAAGAATCAATTTTTTTTGAAGCTGTAACGATAATAAAGTCTTTAATCAGAATTTCTATATTACTAGAACCCTGAACTTTGCAAATGGAATTGATAATTTGTTGATTTTGTTAAGAAAGACTTTCTCTTTCCATGTCTGTTGTTAATTGTTTATAAATTGCACTTTTCAGTACATTGGGTCTTTATTATTCATAAGAGGAGGGAATCCTTGTTGCTTAATACCTGTCGTACATTTCAAGAAGTAGCATTTCCAGATTCCCTGATGGGGACATTGGGCTAATATTATAAAGAGTTAAGATGAAAATAGTATTGGTCACCCTTTGTGGTGACTTATCCAGATTTAGGTGGAGGGAGTGCATTCTCTTTGTTTTGCTTAATCTCTAAATAGTGTTCAGTGCCATCAATCATGTTTCTAGATTGCCTATGAAATCTGGATTGAAGTTTGAGATTAAAGGTTCTGATACTCCTTGAGTGGGCAGTTACAGTTGCAGTTAGTGAAGGAGGAAAGGTTTGTGTCCTTAGGCACTTCATTATGAAGCAGAGGACCAATGCTATTTCCACAAACATTTATAGCAAGGGTCTTTAAACTTGGCAAGTTTAAGACTTGTGGACTTCAACTCCCAGAATTCCTGAGCTAACATGACTGGAGGAGGAATTCTGG
>JAOYMU010000002.1:28130852-28141083 GCA_025802295.1 Psammodynastes pulverulentus
TTAAAATTCAGGGAGGCCAGTATAGATCTATTTCGAGCTTATTAGCTCTCATCAGCTGGACATACCCTTATGGGATTAAAGCTGAAAGGCAAAAAGAGAGCTACATTGTTCCCTCTCGTATTACTATGAGCGGCTTTCTGTTGTATATGTATAAATAAGTGCATAATTGTGCCTTTCAATCAGAAATAAACGTGGCCCTTGGAGCCCATAGCTTGTCTACTTCTACTTTGAAAAGAAAGGATTACAGTGCATAAAAACAGTTCCAGGAAGAGAAGCAAGATGAGACAGCATCAAAAATCCAACAATACTTGTGTACTGCATGGTGCAGATTGAACTGTCTTTGTGTTATAGAATAAATGAACACAAATTTAACATCAGAAAATTAGAAGGAGAGTGGAGAGCAGGAAAGAACATTGTTTTAACTTTCCAGGCTTTCACATACTTGGTTTTCTAAGTGAGCAGAGATTTACCAAGTTACATACATATATGTAAGACTTGGTTATAATATAAAAATAAAACCAAAAGTGATTATATTATATCTAAAAGCTCTAATCCTGCTTTCAGTTATAAGAAAAAGAAATCTGCAGCCAGGAGCAGCTTCAAATATTTGTTTACCTTCACGTCTTTAGTCAATTTTCTAATTATCAATATGTATAAAAATGACTGCTTTGATTTTAAATAGAACTTAGATTTTTTTTTTTTAGTATTATAACAGAGTGCTATTGGGCTTTCCTTTCCTACTTCTGAGGCAGAATGAAACTTCTCTGAGCCTGTCTGATAAAATAATTTGCTTAAGATAAATGCTGACTTTTTTAAAGCTAAGACAAAGAGCTACTGAGTATGACATGTAGTTTAAAATACATATTGCTAGAAAGAATTTCCTGGTCTTATTTTTAGCGTCTCAAAAAGAAAACGTTGCCAGTATTAAAAGAGGAAACAAAATCTTTTTACTTTCTTTTTGATAACTCTCATGTACATTCTTTCATTAATTCTTATATGGCCACAATCACATTTATAACACACATATCAGCTCTAGAAACCTTGACAGCTGTCAAGGACAAGATGAATATAGCTAGGAATGATTTTTTTTCCTCAAATGAACATTGTATTTATAACTTCTAACTGAGTTAGAGGTTTCTGGCACAGCCTTCTGAAGGAATAACTTACAAATAGAATATTTAGGTTTAATCCATACATAACACTTGTCTCATTATCATAATCCCACTAATTTTGATATATTTATCTGATGACCAAATCTTTGCACAAATTAACAGGCTTCTCAATAACGAGATTTTCACTGAACTTTAGTCGGACAAGCATCAATTTGATTGTGTTTAGTTTAACTGTCATGACTTGCAATGTTTACAGGTGTCCCATTTTCCCTAGAAGAGTAGAGCGACACTGAAGATTTAAACCAGTTTTACCATATTTTCTTTCCAGATTTAATGAAGAATTCAAAGGTTCTTGCGTAATTCTCAAGAATCAGGATATTCACAAAAATGTATTTTCCAGAGAACTTGTGGGAAATCTTAACCCTTTGGCTACATCCACGAACACGTTTCGATGAGAGTAAGGTTAAATGACAGCAATACACATGCATATACACACAGGATCAATAGATAGATAGATTGTTGTCTGAGTCACACGCAGCACTAGGCAGTAAACAATGGCTTTTTCACAAATGAAAGCAAATACAATACATGTCCCAGGATAATGGTGCAGGATCCAATCTGGGTTGGTCACCGGGACCAGAAATTTTGTCTTCTGAGCTTTTGGACTCATGCTGGAACTCCTCCTTGAGGAACTTCTCTCTACTGGAATGTGTAGAGAGAATTCCAGTAGAAAGAAGTTACCTGAAGATGGACTCCAGCATGAATCTGAAAACTCAGAAGACTAAATCTCTGGTCCCACTGTCTGACTCAGACAGTGTCTCACCAACCCAAACATATCATGATATTATATAGCAGGAGTATCAAACTCAAGGCCCGGGGAACGGATCCAGCCCACGGGGTGCTTAGATTTGGCCTGCAGGGCTGCCCTGGAAACATCAAAGGATTGGCCTGTGGTGCCTCTGCCAGCAAAAATAGAATTTGGGAGGGCCCCCTTTTTACTGCAGAGGGTTGCAGGGGGCAGTCGCAGCCAAAAACGGAGCTCAGGAGCCCATTTTCATTGGCAGAACACTCAGGCCACCACAGGCATCCCAACCCATGATGTTGAGCTGGCCATGCCCACCCTGTCCCCCCAAGGTCAAACACAACCCGGATGCGACCCTCAATGAAATTGAGTTTGACACCCCTGTTATATAGTATGATTTTTTTAAAAAATCAGATCCCTTATAGCAGTGCTTCCCAAACCTTTTACCCAAATTGGGTAAAATTGGTTTTCCTTTTCTTCATGACACAAGAACCGTTACCCAATCACAATCAGGGCATTTACATTGACTTAAAGTGTTTTGTCTACATTGGGTTAAAAAAAACAGTTTGGGGTGATGAAGGAAAAGTTTGAAAATCATTATCTTAGAGGTTAATGGGCTTAGCAGACATTTATCTATCTATCTATCATTATAAATCGGAAGACATGTAGTCCAAGACTGTGTGGTTTGTCAGCAACCAGTTAATGCTTAATGTGATGTGCAAGCCTAGCCAAGTATGTTTTATGCAATAAGTTTTGGTTAAATGAACCATGGCTTAGTGGTATGTGTGAAGCAGCTCAGTATTTTTCAGTGTAGAGATGATCCTCATTTCTCAACAGATTAGATCATGAGGACAAATATAGCTTCTCAAATAAACAACTACATAGGTTATCCATCTTCCGGTGACATTTTAATAGGAAGCATCACAGCCAGCTAGACCATTTTTCTTCTTGACAGCAAAGTTGGCAATCCACATGTTGAGAAGCCATTCCTTCCCATGGAAGTTGGAAAACAACCTTCCAGGGCATATAGGAAGTTCGTGGCTAAGAACATACTGTACATATAACAATTATTTTTCTCCTTAGTGTCTTGGAAACTGAATTAATTAAAACAATCGATTCATTCCAACATATGGTACTGTGAAAGTTAACTTTAAAAGCAAGTTCTAATATTTCCACTTTGTGGCTTCACTCTCCTGGGAAACAAGTGCCACGAGTATGAGATCATCTCATTTCCTTTTCATAGCATGTATATATGAAAAGTATACCATGGTGACATTGTATGTTGTTTGTCATTCATACAGCTCTGGAACGGTTTCAGTTAAGTCCCGCAAATGCAACTATCTTCTCTCATTGAGTCACAGCTGAGCCCATGTATGTCACTCGGCTATCCTGCCGCATAAAGGGAGGCTTATTTCTATTTAATTCCAGCTTTATCTAAGGACATATTTTAGAGGATACACAAAAGCTCATTAAGATGCACCCATGCAGCTTACCACTCAGGGGAATAAAAGTTATAAACTAATTGACAAAGTTGCACAAGAATTAGCTGAATAAACAGTGAACCTTTAAGCAAGTACATACTTTGTTTCCAAAGAACAAACTAATCTTTAATCCTTGCCTCTTTAGTTAACAAGTATTTGCTCCCTTTCCTGTTTGCTCCATGTTTTTCTTTTCATGCTTTTATCTTTGTTATAAACTTCATGAAATTGCTGTCATATTCAAGGTGGAAAAGATGCCCGAGGAGGCAATCAGATCATCTTCACTGGTTCTAACCAATTTTGTTGATGCTGGTATCCCAATGTTCCCTTAAGTCAGCAAAGAAATCAGAATCCATTGTCTGTGAATTATACGTAACCCTTCCTCATATTTGCACACCACACTGGCGAATTTTAGTAACAGAACCCAAATCTGGTGGTCTCACTTTTTGATTCTTTTAAAACTTTGTTTTAAATTTGTAAGGCTGGATACACCCATGTCCCTTTAAACATGCTATTCCATCTCAGCCCTCCGCTCCCATCCCCCCCCCCATGGAAAAAGGTGATAATTTCATTCCCAGCCCTCTGGAAATGTGAGTTCTATGAGTTAAAGTGGTGAAATAATAGCATGCTTCTTAAGACTACATGCCATGCTCCTTGGCCACTATACACTGTTTTTCAGTGTATAATGTGTATAAAAACCCTGAAAAGAGTTTTCCCTTTTAAAAGATCGGAAGGGAGATAGGTGTTTTTCGTAGTTTGCAAAAAAAAAAAAGTGTTTATGAAGCAGAGTTATAAGAAGCTCATGTGGTTGCAAAGTAAGTTGTACCTAGTACTTCATATAATATCTACAATTACTAGCATTTTTATCTTGTCAAAATAAGCAAGTAAATTGACAGCTTAGTTCCCTTATGAAATATATTTTACATGACCCAACAAAAGTTGCTGAGTTCTACTATGTAAGTTAAATTGATCATGATTAATGTGTTAATCATACACTTTCCTAGAAATAATGTGGGTATTATTTATTAATAAAAGTAGGACATAATTGCATGCACATTCTGTTGCTTTCAAAGGAACAGTCTCAAAAGAAGGTCCTATGAATCCCCTGGGACATGCTTCCAGGAACACATCTGTAAGATATTTTTTAATTTCAACAAAGTGTTGTTGGATTTGTATCAAGTAATTCTGGTTGCTTTTTGATGGGACTTACTCTCAGGTAAAGTAAGTCAGTTCCCTCTTAACGCTCCACTTCCAGTAGTCTGAACTATGAATTATACTATGAAGGTCATGATCCAAGTGGAGTTTGAAATGGCTTAACAAAGCTGATATTTGTTTTAATTCTTTTTCACCTTTCAAAAAATACACATCCCCACAATTGCAACTGCTATGATACATTTTGTAGAAAAACAAAAATGTTACAAGAGTTTGTTGGTAGCTACAAGGGGAATGTTTAGCTTTCAGTGTTTGGAAGATAAAGCTCTTTTCCACCGGGACCTTGTTTTGAAGCTGCTTGTATTCAATACTAAAAAAGCAGTAGAAATATCTGCTGTGGTAATTATTGCAAGGTCTGTTTCAGCGCTGAATAGAGGCCAAGGAACAGATTCCTGTGTAAGAACTGAAACTGAGCAGAAAAAGAACAGCAGGGCTCAGCATCAGATTAACTAAATTCACCCATGGAAACTTTCCCTCATTGGAACTGACTGTGTTAGCAATGCATACCTATTTTCTGGGATTCCCAGCTCTTTGCCCAGCCGTAGGTCAAAATCAGGTGGTGGAAATTAGGAATAGAACAAACCCCCTCTTGCTGCTTGGCACTTAACGTTCTAGCATGATGCGTAATGATTTATGTTGTTTTATAAAATAACAAAAAAGCATCATTAGTGTTTGAGTCTTATCTATGGGAGACAGGGCAGAAAGTGCTCCTTGGAGGTTGGCTAAAGTAATCCTGATTTAGACAAGCTTAAAGAATGAATAAATCAACCATATTATGGGCACATGCAGGTCTGCATTTCAAAAACAATGAAGGGAATTGGGATTTCCTACCAGCATAAAAGTAGGTCTAAATTTATGGATATATACATTTTTTTTCTTTATATGGAGTCTCAGGAATTTGGAGAAAATGTTGTAAGTCAATCCTATAAAATGGCTGTCTTCTTCAGTCATAAAACTGAAGTCACAGATAATACAATAGATTTAAAAGTACCAGTCCACTAGAAAGCCTCTACTACCCCACCTCTACCATTCCAGCTTATCTTTCCTGTTTTTCTAGACAGGTGAACATATAAAGCAAGTGAACAAAGTGCCTCAAGTGAATAAGATCCCTCTAAGGTAGGCATCTGTGGAAATAACTGTGCTGCTAGTGGTGTTCCCCAACTCTCACTTTTCCTGCTTTTAAAGCTTTTTAGATGCTATACTTCAAGTGGAACATGAACTTTGGCAGCCACCAAAGAAAAGAAAGGGTTTACAGGCACATTGCTGCCATTATATGCCATGGTATGGATCTAGGTCTGGAATCAAAACAATATGTATTACAAATCAACATTAATAAAATGCCTGCAAATTTCATCATCTGGTTCTTGATGCGTACCATGTAACCTTAGGTAAGTCAGCTTTAAGCAGATTTTAGCCATCAAAGATTTTCTCTAAAGAACCATGAAGAGTATTTTCAGAATTCCAGTAATTCTTAGCAATCCTTAGCCCCCCTTTTATAGAAGTATCAGGTTATTTGTTTAGTAATCATATCAGATGAATACATTTGGATCTTACTTTGTAATACAAGTATGACGCACTGCAAGGGATTCAATTTGGACAGTGGGTCCTTTATGCTGTGTTTAATCAAGAAAGAGATTAATGCAATAGGGAGTTATAGAGGGGCTGTTTTAACTGTTGCAGCACGAATACTTTCATAAAGAGATTTGGGGTATCAGAAGGACAAACAGATTGTTTTGCCACAAAAGTTTTATTGGCTACAGTCCACATCATCAGATGCATGAAGTGATCCTCAGCCGGCTTGACAGCTTATACTATAATAAATCTGCCACAAAACTTTCTGCTGTTAAAAGTTGTCCAAATTTCAGGGCTACATCTTAAATACTACCTATTGCAAACATACTGTATACTGCATTTCTTTATAAAATAATGCAAACTGCTTTCCTCAATTTAGGAAATGTGTTTTTACATCTTTATTTTACGCACTGGCAACATGCCTTTCCCAACTTGATTTGGGAAATCAAATATTCATAAAGAAAAAATGTGAAACAATGATAACAGCTGATGTTTACAGCAATTCCAAGATGGCTTCTTGTCATTCCCAGGGAAACCAGTGTTTGATTCCAGAAGGGATTTCTTGGAGCCTGTCAGCTGGCAGAGTGGGTGGATGTCAAAAATTAACACTTTGACATATCTGGAGTCCAGCATATCACAAAAAGACTTAGGTTTGAATTAATCTCATCCACCTGCCACCATGAAAATGGTTTAATGTTCATAGACACAGCAAACAATTCGATCAATTCTTGGGTGTTGTTTTCACTATTCTTCCTAATTTCTCTATACTGTGTTATGAATTTGGTGCAGAACTGTGTTTTCGTATGATGCACAGGTTAATAGTGACACTGAGTAACTGCAACCAAATAGCCACTGCATGTGTAACTATGCAGGAAGAGGAAGTTATAATTTTGCATGGTGCATCAAACAATATATGCCAGCAGGAGGGAAAAATAATCTGACAACTGATGGAAATGCAGAGATATATAAATAGCAGGGTGCTCCTAGCAGGCACCTGGAATTTCAAAGTTTGTACAGCCAGTACTGAAAGCTCCAAGAGATCATGCAGGGATACACCACCCCAAGACCCAAATAAATGAGAATCCCCTCCCTGTCAGATGTTCTAAATGAATTAGTTAAGCACTGGTGCCCTGGCTTTCAAGCCATCTTAAAAAGAACAGCTGCCCACACAGCAGGGTTTCCTCTTGGCAGTTTGCTGCCTAGTTATTTGGTATCTTTACTGTGCCTTCCAAGTGTTCAGAGTATGCGCTATTGGGGTGGAGAAATACTGCATGCCAGCATTGCTCGTCTTGGATCTCCAATTTCTCTGACTGTGCTTCAGTTGAGTGCCCTAATGCAAGAAATGAATGAATCCAAATCTTAAGTGTAAGGATCATGCTGAAGGATGGATTTGCTTTTGGGCCATCTGAGATCCAGGTGCAATGTTTGGCTTATTCATCATTTTACTGTATGAAGCACCTGGTTCAGGTACACCTGCCGCCTTCTCACTTCTTGATCCAATTGCTCTTTCAGAGAATTCACCTGCAAAAACATAAGCAAAGATAAATATGAATAGATAATTTAATTCAGAGTTCTGATTTCAACTGCAACCAGTATCAGGCTCATCAGAACGGCATAAAGAATTTTTGGGACAAATCATCCTTCTTGCTACATTCTTCTAAAGTTTTCAGATTTTGACCTCACAAGCCCGGTAAGTATTAAAACTGAGTCATAGCAACTAGGTCATAGTTACTATGTGTGCTTCATGACCATAATGAGGATTTAGATTCAGTTCTCACTGGCCTAAATCAATCCTTCATCTTCACATTCATTCAGTTTCCAAAAATCAAAGTTGTAGGGATAGCATAAGCACTATCTTCAATTGTTGTAATTAACACTTAATTAATAACTTCATTCCATCACTTTCTTCACTTTAAAAACTTGTTTACGAAAGAGTTTCAGATAGGAAATTATAGTAATTTTTTATAAGTATTTACACATAGTCCTGATGTGAGAGATTCTCCTATTTTATTCGCTCTTGTTGATAATTAGCTTAATCATGATTAGGAAGCAATGCTAATCAAATACCGTATGATCAAGCTAAAAAAGAGCATAAATTCAGATTTGGATTTACTCTAGTACAATGTGGGAGGAAATCTTATACCTTTTCTTTTTTTGGGAAATGACTCAAGTATTGTGAATATTAAAATACTCACAAACCTTCTTAATGCCATTGGATCTTCTAGTTTAGGATCGGCAAACAATCGTATTATAACACATTCTTGTGCTGAGCATAGATCAAAATTGAACTTTGCACCCTCCATTTTATTGTTATGTTATTCCTTTCCTTCCTGAAAGCCCTCACTTATCTCATAAATTGGCTGCGTTCTTTATGTGCATTCATAAACTGTAACATAGTTTGTTTGGTTTTGGCTTAAGTTCATGTGTAAATCCAGCCATTGGAGTTTTATGACAATCTTTGGCATAAACCAAGCCACTATGGCATGTTAAAATCATGATGAAGACAAAAATGATTTAGAAGAATAAGTTTTGCTCATTGATTAACCAAAGCTTATTGAATAAACTACAATCATCCATCCATCCATCCATCCATCCATCCATCCATCCATCCATCCATCCATTTGTAACACTAATAGGATTCCCTAAACTCAAATACTTTAAAGAGTTTTATTATTCATCTAGAAAATCCAATGTACAGAATGATTTTTTTTCTGCCCTGCTTTAAGGTATTTGGACTGATGTTCATTCACTGAGGAATTTGGAAAAAAACAACAAACTCTTTTCTCTTTGATGTTTTCACTAGTTTGCCTTTAAACAAACCAAATCCTCGGGATTTTCTTTATTCTTTCAACCACTATCCCAATGCATACAAACATGGGAAGTTTATATAAACCTTTCAGTGTGCATGTCAGTATTCTATTTATAGATTTTAGACACCAACAGAATAAGGATTATTAAGAAAAGATACTCAGTCTACACCTATATTGTACCTGTTCTTCCAAATTTTTCACTCTTTGCCGATGGGTTCTTTCCTGAGATTGCAGTGTCCTTTCAGCTTGGAGCTGAGCACTGCGTAGTCTTCCTGTTTCTAGTTCCAAGTCTAGCTGATGTTGTGATGTCAGTTCCATCAGTCGCTGGGCATGTGTTTGTTCCAGTTCTACAATCTGGACCTAGAATGAGTGCACAAAAATAATGTCTAGCTTCATGAGGCTGTGATGTTGAACAAATATGATAAATAAATAAATAAATGTTGGTAAAGTTGGCTTCCAGAGCTTCATAACTACAGGAGTTAGCAATGTTTTTGTTTGTTGTTGAAGGTCGCATGTCTTCAGAGGTAGTAATAGGACTTAGACTTATATACCACTTCACAGTGCTTTACAGCAATCTCTGGGCAGTATACAATGTCAGCATATTGCCTCCAACAATCTGGATCCTCATTTTACTGATCTTGAAAGGATGGAAGGTTCAATCAACCTTGAGTCTGTCAGGTTTGAATTGCAGTCTGTAGACAGAGTTTGGCTGCAATACTGCATTCTAACCACTGCACCACAAGGTCAGGGGTGGTTTCCTCTCCGGGTTGCCACCGGTTCGGACATTTGGGTAATGTGCGCGTGCGTGAAAGCGCACGTTTCTCCTCTGCGTGTGCGTATTCTCCACCCTTCTGTGCATGCATGCGCACCGATTGATGTGCACCTTCTGCACATGCACGCGCCGATCAGCTGGGAGCATTTTTTGGATTCTCTCAGCTGATCGGCAGCCATTTTTTAGCTACCGGTTCGACTGAACCGGTAGCTAAAAACCATTCGCAAATTGTCGGAGAGGGCCGGGGAGGCCTCTCCAATCATCTGTACTTGTTTTCCAGCTACCAGTTTGGCCGAACCGGAACTTTTTGAGTTAAAAAGTGCCAGTTCAGCCAAACCGGTAGCTGGAAAACATGTGCAGATGATCGGAGAGGGCTGGGGAGGCCTCCCTGATCATCTGCGCATATTTTCCAGTTTCCAGTTTGGCCGAACCGGCACTTTTTTTAACTCAAAAAGTGCCAGTTCGGCTGAACC
>JAOYMU010000002.1:28157277-28168798 GCA_025802295.1 Psammodynastes pulverulentus
CAGTAGTGGGATTCAAATAATTTAACAACCGGTTCTCTGCCCTAATGACCAGCTGGGTAGGCGTGGCTGGGTGATCAGGTGACAGTAAGTCTGGGCGGACTGCCAAGAACCTTTAGCTGTTATTTGGGTTAACCAAGAGGCAATTTCTGTAAGCAAGGCAGTAAAGATTAGGCTAGAAATAACACCTGAATGTTTCCTTCCTGTCTTCCTTACAGGATTAGCCTTGTAAAGTGGAAAAAAACAAAAGGAGATTTCTTCCAACAACCAGTTCTCAGAACTGCTTAGAAAGTTAACAACTGGTTCTTGCGAATAGGTGCGAACCTGTTAAATCCCATCACTGCACAAGGGTAATTTTTAACATGGACAACTGTTAAACAACTTTGTAATCCATCTTGAAAAACAACTACAAATAATACATATCCTCAAATCAACATTAAATAAAACAAATATTTAAAATTAGAGCGAAGTAACTGCATTTCCAATAAATGATAGATCACCGGTCATCAGACTATTATTGATAACATGACACATAATATTGCCAATAATTTCTCAGAGAAATAATTTTCAGCTAAGTAGTTCATACTTTTATTGATCTTGATACATAAACAAGCATTAAATATTGTATTGTCATACTCCAAAGTTAGCCCAAATGGTTTTCTTGTCTTACAAAAACCCAATTTCATGTTCCACACCTGTACTGTTGACATTTTACTGAATTGTATGGTAAAAAAGAAGTAGCCCTTAATATTTTAGAAATGTTAGTGTTGCTCACGTTTTAGACAGAAACAGACTACCTGCTATGTATATTTTCATTTGACAGAAGACTCTTCCTTTCTGAAAGTGTGGCCTTGCCTACCCCCAAAGAATTAAACAATTTATCAACAATGTTTGCTTAGCCAAAATGCCTTGGATTTTGGAAATGATAAAAAGAGAGGGATCTGCAGAGTCCTTGTGCCTGGAGAAATTCATATTAACTATTCAATTGATTAAATTTACATTTAAATTAAATTCAGGTTTTATCCCGTTTTCTTCAATGTGGAGGTCAGTATCTACCATCCTCCATCATTGCACAATCCTGCCCAAAAGGGTCTGTCTGAGGCAGTTTTCATGGGCACTGGAAATTGACAGTATATCTCAATTTCAATCTATATATTATCCAAAAACTCTCACTGTACAAATCAAATCCTGCTCTGAATCTTTTTCCTTGAAGCCAAGGCCAGAGGCCTTGGAAACAATTATTACTAAATCAAAACACCTTCAGTTTTGAGGCTACATAGTTTCTTTACAACTAAATAAGCAAATAAGCATCAGGACTGTACTGGTAAAATTAAGAACACTGAGTTTCTTATAGATCCTAAAGTGTTAACTGAAATATGTTGTTATTGTTTGTAGATACTTTCCCCCTTTTTTTCCTTTCTGGTTTACACAAATTAACAATAAATTCCAGGATCTTGGTGGACAGGACAACAAAGCAAGGAATGTTTTAAATGTGATGTAGCCCAGAATTAACTGATTTCTTCATTTGTCAGAAAGGCTGTTGGATGATCTGATGCTATGATTACTGTGACAAGCCATGTTTTTTAAATTATTCTGGTACAGTATAAATATTTATTCATTTTTACAAGAGGCATGCTTTTGAGCAATAAATAGCACATGACAGAGAAAGAGCTGAACTGCCCCTGAATGTTGCTAAACATATGTCTTGGGAGTCAACTTGGGGTCACAATAAGTTAAGTTGGCTCATATGATCCTTGCAAAATGGAGTTAGAATAGCTAGATGATTTTCAGTTCTAGATAAATGAACTGGAAGGAATTTTGAATATCCCTCTCTGGTTCACAAACTACAGATGCAATTTTTAAGAAACAATATGCCTTCATAAACTTTTTGCTGGAACACCCCCCCCTCCCAATTATAGTGAAAAGATGCATACTTCATACTAAGCCAAAACAAACAAAATCTCTAATAGCATCATATTATATATCAACCCAACCATAGCAGAGATGGGATTGGAACAAAAGTCTTTTATTCCCAAAAGTAACATTTTGTACCTAGCAACAGTGCTCTTTTTACAGCTTGTTCATACCCCGATCTTATGCTTGTAAATTATCTTGTCATGTATATAAATGGCAATGTACTGCACTGGTTCCTCTACTTTCTTTATCAACAATTCCAGTGGGACAGGAGAGACCATGCTTAATCCCTTGCGGAGTGCTGCAAGGATCAGTTCTCTCCTTCTGCTATTTAACATTTACATAAAGGCACCAGGCAAGATCATCAAAAGTTTTTGGGGATTGGTGTCATAAAATGTGAGGCGCAAGCAACCAGAAAACTCATAATTAACCTCAGGCTGGAAATTTATTGTTCATAGCCTGCATCGCAATACAGTGCCATAAGAATCTCACCAGATTACTTGCCTTCCCTGAAACTGACCAGATAAGGCTTTATGGGTTTAGAGGGAGGTGATGCTTATGCTGTTTGTGGCTATGCAATAACTCCAAGCTAGGCCCTCACTTGATCCCTCCAATATCAATATGTTTATAATACCCAGTTCTACATTGCAACCCCAGGCTGGTGATACCACTGAAGTATCTGTTCTGAAAGATGGATGGGGGAGAATAAGTTTAAACTGAATTTAAAAAAAAATGGAATTACTGTTTCTCCATGGGGTTTTCTGTTTGGTCCAGTGGTGTCACTTGATGGGAAGGTACTACTCATGAAGATACAGGTTCATGACTGGGGATTCTTCAGGAATAGCAAGTCAAGGTTGTGATTCCTGGGGATGGAGGTGGTGGGTGGGAAGAATTTTCCTAGTTTTAGCTAGTAAGCCAGTTATAATCTTTCGTGGAGTGGGGGGAGGGAATCATGTTGCAGTGACTCATATTCTTATCACCATCTGCTTACATTATAACAACATGCTCCACATAGGACTGCCTTGAAGATCACTCAGAAACTGTAATTGGTTTAGAACAGGGGTGTCAAACTCAAGGCCCGGGAGCCTGATCCAGCTCACAGGGTGCTTAGATTTGGCCCGCAGGGCTGTCCTGGCAACAGCAAAGGACCAGCCTGCAGTGCCTCTGCCAGCAAAAATGGAGCTCCGGAAAGCCATGGGCAGCCCTCTGGAGCTCCATTTTTGCTGGCAGAGGATTGCAGGAGGCCATCACAGCCAAAAATGGAGCATACGACGGCTGTGGGTGGCCCTCCAGAGTTCTGTTTTCACTGGCAGAGGGTTACAGGAGGCTGTTGCAGCCAAAAATGGAGCTCGGGAGCCAGTTTTTGCTGGCAGAGCACTTGGGCCACCACAGGCACCCCAACATGAGTGACGTCGAACTGGCCACGCCCACTCTGACCATGCCCACCCTGGCGCCAGAGATCAAACACAACTCTGATGTGACCTTCATTGAAATCGAGTTTGATACCCCTGGTTTAGAGGACAGTGGCCTACAACCGGAAACTATTTGCTGATGGGAGCAACTCATTGCAAGCCCTGCACTAGTTCTAATAGGCATCTGGATGCAATTTAAAGTCATGGTACTAGTTCATAAAGCCTTACATAATTTGGTGCCCAGTTATTTGCAGAACTACATTCTCACTGGAATGGGTCTGACCAGCTTGATTCACCAGAAAAAACTAGTAATGATACAGTAGTTAGGGAATTTAGGGGAGTGAGAGCGGCAAAGCATAATTATGCTACTTTTCAGCTGTTTGGAATGGTGTCCCAATGGAAATCTGGTTGGCTTCCATTCTGTTTACCTTCCAGAAACTCCTCAGATTAATTTCCTGGTTTCTTTAGTTTGGTTTAATTCATCTAATATAATTACTAATTTCTCAATAGTATTTGTGTACTTTTTATTTATTTATATTGTCTTTTTATTGCATGTTTTTTATTATTTATTATGTATTTTATCTATACATCATCGAAAGTCCTTAAGGACTTGTTGCTCTAGAAATGATGATGATGATGATGATGATGATGATGATGATGATGATGGCAATGATGGAGGTTATCACTGCTAAAATATAGCATTACATAAAATAAACCCTTTTTGCTGTGAGTAAAAGAAATGGACTAATTTATTTGTTACATATTTTAAGCCATTATTGGCTTTGATCCAGAATGATTAGATAGATTTATGTGCATAATGCTCTCCAGGCATTCAAATAATCACGCTGAAACTTTGATAATAATTTCTAGTAAACGCCCTTAAAACTAACAGGATGCTGAAAAAAAGCATGGCATATTATTTCAAGTGGATGCCTAGAAACACATGCTTAAGGGATGCATTTGTACAGAGACTCTAGTGCAGTGATGGCTAACCTTTTTCGGAGTGCCCAAAGTGTGCCTGAACCCCCAAAATGCAATGCATGCATCACCCCTGCGCATGTACCCTGACCCCATGCATGCACCCCACCCCCCACATGAGACCTGATGACCAGCTGGCTGGTGGGAGGCGCGCACACTTGCACAGTGGAGCTGAACTAGGGCAACGGCTCGCATACCCACAGAGAGGGAACTGTATGCCACCTATGGCACATGTGCCATAGATTCGCGATCACGGCTCTAGTGCATAATTCCAGACCTATTCTATTTATGTCTTAAGCATGCTTCTAGTACTTAAATGTTGCTACTTCAGTACATCCATAAGTAAGTCTCAATTTTTGTACATTGAATTTCATCCTTAGAATATTCCACTTTCTCTGGATAGATCTAATGAAGGAAGGAACTGAACAAAGATTTGAAAGAATATGGATAATTAATGGAAATCAATGGATGATGGAAGCTAAAACCTATTTTTAATAGTCACCTAATTATAGATTTATTTTTAACTTCTCCTTCAATTGATATGAGGACTAATGTTTGCTATTTTTATTAAATTCTTTATATTGACAGTAAAATATGAACAGAAACACAAAAAGAAAGGCACTATTTTGCCATAACTCCTTAGCACTAGCTTTATTAAAATAAAGTTGACCTGCATTCAGATTGTGATATGTGCTCTTATAGTTTTATAAAACACCAAATTCATAGCTATGAGTTTTTCAAAGTTCATAAATTTATACCGTCTAAATCTCAATATCCTTCTCATACTCTCTGGATCTTTATAGAGGTAGAACTTAGAAGAAATATTTGAAAGAGAAGCCCTTGCTTACCCTCTCTCTTTGGGTGTCCCGTAGCTCCTGAAGGAAGTCCTTCAAAGCATCTCGAACTACTTCTGGATCAATTTCACTTGTGGTTTGCTCACTCCTGAGGGGAGAAGTTTGATGAAATGGTGAACGGGAACGGCTCCTCTCAGGTGATCCAGTGCGAGATGCAGGTGTTTGGCGTCCACTGGTTCCTATAAAAAACCCCAAATATTTGCTTGGTTTCAGTCAAAGGACAAGGTTGAAATGGATTTCAAGAAGAAAAGACTTCACAGACTACATGATTTAGGATTCATTCATTCATTTAGTTAATAAGGTTATTTAACAGATCATATTTTTTTTAATTTTTTGGAGCTTTCTGTTGCCTAAGGAGAGGATATTACCATAATTAGCCACCTACATCTTTTCAGATGGCTATACTACACAGTCCACAAAGCTTTCAAACTGCCTCTTAGCTATGGTGTTTCTTTTTGGCTGAGATACATGAGATAAAAAGCTATTAAATACATAGTTTTGATTAGTAGTTTCCAAATTCTGCCTTTGTAGTTTGTAAATCATGATTTATGGATTAGTGCCATAAATCAACTATGGATTTATTCAATAAATCATATTTAAAGCTATGGTATTATACAATATAAAGACTGACCCCTAGAATGTTTCATTTTCCAGGATCAAAATATAGAAATTTTCCAATTATTTGTTCATTTATTTCATTAAATTTATGAATCTATTATAGCTGCACACTGCCCATAGCAGTGAGAAGAATTTTAAAAATAACCTTTGACTGGAGACGAGGATCGTTGGGGAGATGGACTCCGACTGCCAAGTCCCAGTGTACGACGGAGAGTGGAGTGGAGTGCCACTAACTTCAGTTCAACCTCCCTCTTGGCTGCTTCGGTTTTGGCTAGTTCTGTTTCTAAGCCATGGATGGATCCCTCACAGGTGCTGAGGCGCAGCTGGAGACTCTCGTTTGACCTGCTTGCTTCCTGAAGCTTCACTTCCAAGCTACGGAGTTCATCCTTCCGCTTTTTCTCCTTGATACAACTTTCTGCAAGGCTGTGCTTTAAATCCTGCTCTTGAAGTTGGGACTTTACCTCTGCAGAAGACATCTTCTTCTGCAAGTTCAACACCTGGAAGGAAACAAAGTCATGAGATCAATATATACATGGAGGAGAGATTACAGAAGTTTTAAATAGGGAAATGGAAAAAAAATAATCCTGGAAATAAAATTAGTGGCAGATTATTTCGTAGCATATACTATTGCTAAGAACATTGCATGGATGGGCCATAGGTCTTTTTCTGCCATCGGTTTTCTATGTTTCTATTTTTCTATAAGTCACCAAGTTAATTTCAACTCAAAAGGACACTTGATCTTCACTACACATAAAAATACTCTATTGCTGTATGTGTTGGTCTTCACAATTATATCCTTATCCCATTAAATATGTCGTTTATCCCACATCTTATTTCCATTGCATTATTTCACAAAATGCTGCCTTCTTTCGCTGTCTCAACTTACTCTTCAATTCTTCTTCCATTAAATAATCACTCTTTGCTATTATCCCATTATTACCTCCTTGTGAGCAGAATCATGGCCGATCTCCAGAGTAGATATCTTCTGTTTAAGATCCAGGACCTCTTTACTGTTCTGCTGTTCCTGTTGTTCTTTTTGCAGCAACTGATGTTGTAATTCAGTGACTTCCTGGGTTTTCTTGCTGTTTTTGCTCTCCAGGGACTTTATCTGTGCAGGAAAAATTTGAATGTAGCTATTCTTCCATTCAGAATATATGCCCCAAATTCCCAACCTACAGATGGACTCTTCTGCATAAAAGAAGTATTGCCATAATTGATAACTGTTTCCAACTGCCATGATTACTGTATCATACCCCAATCATAGAAGTCCAATAGAAAATTAACAGATTCTTCAGCAAGAACATGCTGCCTATTTGTTGTATATGTGTCATGATATGAGGAAGGCCTGAAAAGGAAAAGAAGTTCTAGGGACAAAACTACAGCATAATTGAAGAGACAGTTATTACTTGCAAAAATGATATGACACTTTCCAAAGGATTTTCAAATACTAGCAATAAGTACATTTGGGATGGTCTTACTGCATTTGCTATAGTTAACTCTACTAAGGTATCAATCTCAGGAGTTAACATAATGTCAAATGATCTTGCATACATCCTTCCTAACCTCCATTGATCACGTCAAGTGTTTCTCTCCATTAACTTGTTACATTCTTGGACCTCAACTGAACAACGAGAAAGTCTGTTTGTAAGCTACCTCTCTGCGCAGCTCCTGAAGTTCCCTTCTGGCTTCCATGTGTGCCTTCTCTACTTCCCGTAGATTTACTCGGAGTTCTCCCACTTCTACCTCAATGGCGGCTTTTGCTTCTTCCAGAATGGCAATCTTCTGTTCTCGTTCTTCCTTGATTCTCTGCAGTCTACAAGAAGTCAAGTGTTTATTATCAGTCATCTATAAAAACATATGTCTGTTCCATCAATGTGTACAAGCTTCTTCTCCCAGCCTGAAACTGTGCCAAGTCTGCTGACCTGAGCTTCTCATTCTCTGTTTTTTTGACAGCTGCTCTGAGGTCAGCATTGGACTTCTGAAGTGCTTCCTTTTCTCTGCTCTCATCTGCTACAGCCCTGTGAAATTCCAGTAGCTCTTTTTGTCGCTGATCACAAGTCTCTTCTGACTCCTGCAGTTTCTGGTGAAGCTCAGTGAGTTCTTTGTGGACATCTGCATAGGTATCTTCTGCCAGCCGTAGTTGAACTTTGAGCTGTTCTGCCTTTAAGAAAAAGCTACATCAATTTTAAGGCACTTAAAATTGGAAAATAATCTTAATGACTTCAAGGGAATTTACTCCAGGGGAATTGATATTGGTGCAGTTCCAGGGTGAGGTTGGAGGCAAAACACACAATTAAAGGCACCATGCACATGTTATTAGGCATCTACTATCCAAAAATAAGTCCTATCATTATACAGTCATGGAGTCCTCGGTGCTCTCTGAGCTTGGTTGCTTTTTGCAGATGTTTCATTACTAAACTAGGTATCATCAGTGCTAGGGTGGACTAGGAGTAGCACTGATGATGTTACCTTGTTGGTAGTGAAACATCTGCAAGAAAACAATCAAGCTCAGAAAGTACTAAGGACCCCACTTTTCAAGCCTGAACCATATTCTCTTCTATCTGTATCATATGGTCAGTATGCAGTGGATTGTAGTCTTGGTTGATTGATTAAAACATGCAGATGAAAAATTGATCTCCAGAGGGAAAGGCACACATCTGCAGCTGAGTACAATTTGCTCCTTCAACCACATTGAAGTTCAGCAACCTTTTTATTTTATCTATATTTGAATGAAGGAAGTATTTAAAATGCAAGTTTTAGGAAAATATAATCCTAATCTAAAGCCTAACACAGAACTGGTAATGTATATTAACTAAAGGGGAAAGTAGCAATAAAAAAAATCTATTATCTACATATACTAGAACTATACATAATATATATGTCTACTAAGAAGAAAGGTGTTCAGTAGGACTTACTTTTGAATGTTAAGTTTATACTGTAGAATTTTACTGACTTCCTTTTTAAATGAGAAATGAGTCATGATGATATGTCACTGTCTGAAATATTAGACAAAAATTTTCTAATAAAAATTTGACCTACCTTTCATATTGTTACTAAAGTAGCTCGTGGCCAATATTTTTGTCAGGTGAATAATATTAATGGATACTAATGTTGTCTTATGGAAGCTGATTGTTAAAAGATGGTTTTCTGATACAAATCTCCTTCTAAACTTTCTTGTGCATCCCCCAGACTGACAAGGATAATATCAGTTAGAGCAGCTCATGAAAAGGACAAATGAAGCTGGTTTAGGAAAACTAAAAAAAGATAGGGTGAGGAAGGGACGAAGAGAAAGAGGTAAAATTCTGGTCTTGAATTACCATGATGAGTAGGTTGGTTTAAGAAAGGGTGAGTGGCTAAAAGATATCAAGTAATCTTCCATGACTGTGGACTAGAAACAGAATATTTCTCTTGTTCAAGTCCAACATTCTCAATGATCCATTAAAAGATCCTCCATTGTTCTCAGCTTGATGCTTCCTATAATGCTCAGATTTTGTATTTGTAAACAAAGCCTAAACATTATAAAATGCCAACACTCTGCCATGATCACTGCTTCCAAAGAGAAGGAAACAGAGTAGAAACTGCTACTCCTGTAACTTCTGAGTGCTTAGGGAAAGCCAAGATACTCAAAAGCAGCCTTATAATTGCCAAACATTAGGAGGTGCCAACACCACCTCTCCTTCTGAAAATAAAATTCTAAAATATTCATGGCAATGTATGGTCAAGCCAGCACTGAGAACACCAACTAATATATAACATTTTAGCTGATATGAGGTTTCTTCAATTCATATAACTCTCTATTAATTTTAACCTTTTTACTACTTTTAAATAAGGAATGTGTTCAAGAGTGAATGTGATGAAATGTAGATTTATCTCAGCTTGAACTTGTGTCTATGCTGAAGTATGAGCAACAATTGTAGTTTATGCATCGCCCAGTAAATGGCTATTAGTTATCAAGATAGTGTGATATATCATTGAAAATGTCAGTACTGTGTAAGCATGTAGATTTCAGGGTGAAAATGAGTAAGAAGAGAGCAAATGTGTATCTGGAAGGAAGCAAGTAAAGAATTAATTGGAATAATTACATTCTTGAAAACTGACTACAATAATAGTTCATGGCTTTCAGTACTGTTAAGGCTTTTCTGTTTCATATACTCTACACTGAGAAATTTTGTATGTTTATATTAAGAGAATTACACTGATTTTTTTAAAAGTGCAGTCAGTTTTTGTTATTTGTGATAATTATGATCTGTAAAGTTGCTGCGAGCTCTGAATTAGCAAATACCCAACCATTGATCGTAAGGGAAACACAGAACCCATAAGGCAGTTTCACCTTGTTCGGCCTCAGATGGAAATGTGCACATTGAGTGACTCAATTCTTTTTGCCACTCTGCATATATCTGTGAACGACCATGAAGGTGCTCCAAGTACTGATTTGGGGGTTACAAATACATTTAAGCAAGTAAGTATATTCGTAAATACAGAATCTGCAAATAGTGAGGATTGACTATAACTCCTCTGTGGGAATTATATTGCAAAAATATAGCAATCTTCTTCAACTTGATGTGGTCTGCTGATCTGTCCTCGAAACTTTCCTTCTTCCCTGATTTCTTTCCCATTCTTGAATGACATAAAACAGGGGTGTCAAACTCATTTTCACCAAGGGCCACATCAGCATAATGGTTGCCCTCAAAGGGCCACATGTAACTGTGAGACAGTATAAATGTAACCAAATGTCCTAAAGACAATCGGAACTTTGCAGCTCTCACAGGTCACATAAAATGATGTGGTGGGCCACATTTGGCCCATGGGCCTTGAATTTGACACCTGTGCTGTAAAATCTCCATGGCCTCCCCAATCTTGGGGGAAGGTTCCCACCGGTTTTCCGAACTACTCAAAATTTCCGCTACCGGTTCTCCAGAACTGGTCAGATCCTGCTGAAAACCACCTCTGCTCCAGGTGTTTTGTTTTGTATGGGAAACAAGTCCAAATGGCTCTTTTGAGTGTTGAAGGTTGCAGTCCCCTGGCATAGATTATCAGGGACGAAGGCTATTCCTGTGCTCGGTGGGAGTCGAATACGACTTGATGGCACAGAAAGAACCATGGAATCCATGAAAAACTCCTGAAAAACGCTTTAGGGTAGTAGGACGAGGGTGATTTTCAACCTTATGTCGCTAGATGGCGACAATCGGCCCTAAAAAGCGCAGAATATAATACAGCAGAGGCATCGCTAGTATTGATAATATACTGGCAAAAGAGAGGTCGAGCTGAAACGAATTGAAACGATAGAGTATATGATTGCTAGAGACGACGTGGAGGAAAGAAGGACAGAGGTACTTCCGGCTCAGCCACGGGAGGCTGATGCCGTCGGCTGGGCCTCTCGTGCTGTTTCAAGGGGTCAAAGCGGCCCCTGGGAGGTGAGTTTTAGGGCAGATCGGAGGAGAAGCCGGAACAAGTTGGGCCTTTTGGGTTCCTCCACAGCCTGGAAGCAGAGAAGGGACAAGGCTGAAACATGACGGCAGCTGCTCCATATTCTTTCTCTCCCAGAATGTTTTTATCCTTTCGCTGCACGATTTAAAACATGAAACAGCTGCCTGTGATTTTCTGCTGGGAGATTTAAAAAAATCATCATATACTTTTCATATTGCTGAACCATCCATCTCCCTCACCCTTCACGTAACCCTTCATTCCTTGTGATTTTATGGACATCCTGGCAAGGGAGGAGTTTCATGGACAAAAGGGATGCTTTAA
>JAOYMU010000002.1:28173519-28184605 GCA_025802295.1 Psammodynastes pulverulentus
TTATTATGTGTGTTACCCGCCCCGAGTCCCTTTGTGGAGATGGGGCGGGATAGAAATCTAAATTAAATAAATAAATAGCCTGGGCTCCTTTAAAATGTATTAGTGAGCAAAGATCCCACCTTATGCTTATTTCAGTGACTTTGTGACAATTTTCTTAATTGCTAAAATGTGCTTTGTGCATAGAAAGGGATATAACTATCAATCACTATATACAATATTTGATATTTACATCCCTTAGCAATGTAGGTGTTGCACTTAGACAAGCTGTAATTAATTAAATTAAACAAGAAATTGGAATGGTGAAATCTGGCTATGCTATCCATATCATGAAAGAAGCCGTATGGTCATAGAATGAAACAATATTTGGTTTGCTAATCCTTTTAATAAAGGATACTGCTCTCCATAAATACTGTTACTAAAGCAATTAATTTTACTTTCTTCAGTGACAGCTTCTTTCTCTTCTTGGAAAGTGAATTCAAACATCTGAGATTGAAACACTCAAGAGTGTTTCACTTGCATACTGGCAGAATAAAAGAAAGAATAAACGAAAGAAATCCAATATCAATCAGGCAAACACTGTATACTGAAGGATGCCAACGCTTTGCAGGTCAACACTTCATAAAATCTATTAATTATGTTATATAAAGATTGAATTTACAATCATTCTAAGTTACAGCTATATAATCAAACCTTGATTAAAGTAGCCATAATGTTACATTTGCATAATATACCATTACTTTCAAATAACAATAACACAATTATCCCAAACCATGTTATGGCTTAATGTGAGATATGAACCAACTAAAACAAGCAAAATTATTCCTATTCTTTGAATTATATTTGCAGCCTACTGAGTTGGGGGACACTTCAAGTTGGTCTGACTCTTTACCTTAGGCAGGACCTTAGATTGCCCCACTCCTTTTCCAAACAGCCCACAAACATCTATTGCAGATGCCATTAAGCTGCTCTTGATCCTCTAAACTTCAACTTGGATATCTCCTCCCCCCCAAGTGTGGACTTTCTCCCAGAATTCTCAGCAATGGTCACACTGGGGAATTGTAGGATTTGAAATCCACATCTTTGGAAAGTTCCAGGATCCAGAATGGGAAGATTGCTCTAAACCAGGGCTGTCAAATTCCTGGCCCATGGGCCGGATGAATCATGTGCTGGCCACACCCACATCCGGTTTAGCAAAGGGGAAAAAAATTCCCGATATGTCATGTGACACCACCGTGATGACATGAGTTTGACACCTCTACTCCAAACCTAAACATTTGCTAACAAATTTCACCAACAGAATTTTGATACTAAAGCTGACGGCCATACTTTTAGTCTTGGTTGAAAGTTTTGTTTTGTTTTTGCTTTCTGGCAATTAATGATCATATGAAATTGTATTTCATAGTCATCATATGCCAAAATAGGAAAGTGAGTGATTAGATCATATATACTACCCTGGCTTAACTCAGCAGCACTCTGGTGAAAATATGGGCAACAGAAATCATTTGGATCTATCTAGCGTTATTATATGATTTGAATATGTTTTGATCTCAAATAAGCTCAGCAGAAACATAAAGATTGATGAATTGGTCCTTTGCTGCTACTAAATATCCATAATCCTATACTCAACTTCAAAAATTACATTGTCCAAAAGTTTTGACAAACATTTAAAATATCAGTAGGCTGAATTAGTGCCCCTTTCTGTGGCTCAGAAAAGGAGAAATACAAATACCCTATTATAATTCATGCATTGGGTATTCTTCCTCTTCTACGGCATGGGATCATGTAGCAGAATTGAGACAAGCAACTTAGTCATCTAGTGAAAACTACTAATTGGAACATTTGTATCTTTTATGGGAAATGAATCCCTTGGCAAAAGAGAAAAGGAAGATACTGGAAACTAAAGCCAAGATGCTGCATGGGAATTGGGAAATGTAAGCAGCAATAGGCTTTTACAGTCTTACTTCTGCTACATTTTTATGAAACAATGCAAACTTAACTTTAAGGTATAGAGTAAAGCAGCAACATGCAACTTATATTTCCTGAGTAGTAAAGCAAGGACTATACTCTAGAACAGGTGTGTCAAACTCAAGGCCCGTGGGCCCACAGGGTGCTTAAACCTGGCCCACAGGGCCGGCCTGGAAATAGCAAAGGACCAGCCCACGGTGTCTCTGGCAATCAAAGCAGGGTACGGGGGGATGTGAGGCCCCTCCCTGCCCCTTTTTGGCTGGTAGGGTGCTGCAGGAGGTGTCCCATCCTGTCTTCCCCCCCTGGCCGGCCCACAGAGGAGAACTACAATGCTGATCCAGTCCCCAAAGAAATCCAGTTTGACACCCCTGCTCTAGAACAAGACCAGGGCCAGGATAACTAAAAGAGCAATATCTTATTAAAACTATGTTTTTTTACATTATTGTTAATTTAAAAGTAATGAATTCTAGGTTAATTTGGTTAATATGATTTACTTCTTATATATTTAATATTTCCTTTCAATTTACATTTTAAAAAATCAGTTTAATAATAACTTTTAGTGGGACTATGGGGACTATGATCCAAAATTTGAGGTGGGAATGGCATGTGACTTGCAACTAGAGCATCACTGGCATACAGCACAAATGAAAAACCAGATACCCTTTAGAACTGTTGAACAATTTTTGAGAAACCCCAGTCAGCACTAGTAGCAATGAGGAATTTTGGGAGATATGGTTGACTTGGTGCAAACTTTAGAGAAAACTTCTTAAATAAGACAATTTTGAGTTAGAACCAATTACTCAGAGAAATGTTGGGCTTCCTTTCACTGGATTTCAGTTAGGGATATTTTAATATGATTCCAGCATTGAAATTAGATTGAACGTTGTATCAAGCATCAAGTTCAACCCACAGCTAAATGACCTCTTCCAATCCTATGATTCTACCTTTGGTAGTTTGACCTACATAGAAGAACTGCAAAAATTAATCATTGGTTGCTCTGAAAGTGTACAGCAGTGTAATACAATTCAACACACACTGTATATTATAGCAGGGGTCCCCAACCCCTGGTCCGTGGACCGACACCAGTCTGCGGCATGCCAGAAACCAATTCACGCAAACAAGCAAAGCCCTAATCATGGGATACAGGCAGCATGAGAAACTATGCCCCCTTCAGTCCACAGAAAAACACCTCTCCATAGAACCGATCCCTGGTACCCAAAAGGTTGCAATATAGCATTGTAAAAAGTGAACTTCCTTCAAATTGAGTTCAACTCCTGGTGACAACCTGAACACATTCAGGGAGTATTTTTGGCAACAGTACAGAAACTGTTAGTTACTGCCCTCTTCCAAGATGTGTTTAGCTGCCAGGTCTAGCCTACAACCCACGATTCCTTGGAACCCTCCTACCCAAATTCCAAAGTGAATCTCTAAGTCCGGGCAAGATTAGCTGGTGCTGCTAACTGCAGACTCTATAATATAAACAATAAAGATGAATAATACTGGATGTGTATAAGCAATTTATCCAATAAATGATCAAAACAAAATTCAGAATGGCTCCTGCTAAATCTCTCTGAGCTCAGTAAAGGAAGTATGGCAGCTAAAAGAACAGATGAAGGTATTTTATTCCTCCCAGCCTCTGCTCTTCAAGACTGCCTCAGGGAAACCAATCCAGCAAGCAGCTGCACTTTCCCTCATCTTGGCAGAAGACCCTGCACCACTGTGACTTGTATCATTTGGTCAGAAGGACTGGATTTCCATGGGGAGTTCTGTGGGTGATTCTGTTGAACTTGAAGTGGCCAATCTATTTTCCTTGGAAGAGAAAGTGATATTTTCCCCCTCCTTCTTTAATTCTACTTCCTCATGGAAGTAAACTGGTAGCCTGACAATAATAATAAAAGGGATTTTGGTGGAAAGGATTTCAATTTATGTTGCTGGTTTCATTCTTGGTTTGTCAATCTGGATCTTATGCATGCCAAACATGCAATGTATTACTGAATTACTCCTCATCTTTCAATCTGAACTAGTAACAAAAGCACTTTGCATAGTGCTGTTCAGGGGTGGGCTGCTGGGGGCTCACAGGGGTTCAGGAGAACCTCTAAGATTCTGTGCAGTTTGGAAAACCCCCAAATCCCACTCCTGGCTGGTCCCGCCTACCCCTCCCCTCCCCTCTCAGGAGTCCCCATGCAGCCCGTTTTGGATGCAGGTAAGTGCAGAGTGCACGTGGAGACTTGGGAAGGGCAAAAAATGGGCCTACTGGAAGTTCCACAGGGCCTCTGGAGCCTGGAGAGGCTGTTTTTGCCCTCCCGGAGGCTTGAGGAGAGCCTCCGGAGCCCAGGGAGGGCAAAACACCTCCCTGCTGTGGTGCAGGAGGCCGACTAGGCCACACACACTATGGCCACACACACCCAGTAACCAGGCAAACAACCCCTTGCTAAAATTTTTGAAGTCCACCCCCACTGTTGCATTAGTTTTACCTGGAAATGTAAGCTGGGTAGGTTACCACTGTTCTGTTATCATACCAAATTAAACAGCGTCAAAGTATTTTGTGGCTGGAACAGAAAGAGTATCAGTTCTAACAGGAGTCGAGACTGTAAAAGGGATAAACCTCTAGAAAGAGGAACTAAGACAGATAAGAGCTGTATCTTGCCTTATTTGAATTGATGACAGGCAGGCAGGCAAGGCTTAAGGAGATCACACTGGATCAGGAAGCATGGGCTGCTGGCATAGACTGAGAAAGCAGAAACAGGACAGAAATTAGAGGCCAGAAATTGCAATTAGGGTTCTGGTGTCATAGTCATCCTGTGATTATTGTGCTTTAAGGATAGCTTTATCTATTGGTGCTGTCATTAGAAACTAGGTAGCCAGCATGGTGGAAGACAGTGGCCAGTATGAGGAGCAGTGGAAATAGAATGACTATTGCAAAAGTCACCGGCAGAAGACAAAAATGAAGGGATGTTGCAGCTGCATGAAGGATGAAGCAGGTTGAAACAGAGAGAGAAAAGTAGCCAGAAATATGCAAACTTAACTAGAGAAGGAAGAGGGCAAATGAGTCAACTGTTAGTGGACTGGTTGGTCCAAGGTTTAGTATACAGTATTATGGGAAAGTGGGATAAAACATGGAGGTGATGATTTTGTTCCCTGGGTATAGACAAAAGCAATAGTCATCTGGAGTGAAAAAAGGGAAGGTGACCATTTTGCTACAAAAGGACTCAGCGATCTATTGGGAATATATTGGCACCACCCTGGGAGACTTTGATTTCTGAACTTTAGGTGGGGTTCAGGTATAGTTCAGGATTCATAGCGAGCATGACAGATAATTTCCATGGGTGCGAAAAGAAAATTTTGTGTGAAATGCTGAAGGAATAAACCACTGGCTATGATAGAAAAGTCTGTGTTAGGCACATAGAGACTTTTGTTTATTGAAACTAAAACCCTTTTGAAAAAAAACCTAATAAACCCAATAAACAAGGACCACCCTAATAGCAAATCTGAAGACATATGAGTTAAATTTGCCCAGATCTCTGTAAAGGACAGAAAAGGAAGATTGGGTATTAGAGAATATTTGCAATGTAGTATTGAATATATTTGTATTGTCTTGTTAATTAATTTGCCTTTTTAACGATATGTCATAAATAGTAGTGCCTTTCTACATATTGAAATTGTATAGAAAAGAGAAGAGGGATGATTACTGAACCAAATTACAGGTCATGGACTACAGTGATACAAAGGGTTAAAAATCAAGCAGGTTGGTCTAATGTCTGTGCATTGCTCTTTGGCTAGATGATATTAAACACTCATACTTTCCATATGTAAAAAATATTTTTAAAACTATTGTTCCAAATCCACAATAACATACTTTCATTTAGAGTAATTAGCTGTCTAGCGCTATAAACCTGGGATAATTTAGTATACATTTTATATCTTTTTACTATCCAAATTTCCACATAATTTTAACTATGTTTATATTGCCTGTCTCCTCTACATCTATCCCTCTGATCCCATACTTCTTAAAAAATAAAATATTATTCAAAACATCAGAGATGCCACTGTTTCAACCTGATCAATTCGGGACAATCAGTGTATCTGTATTCTGATGAATTCTGCTCTATTACTCCTGTGTATGCTTTGCCTATGCTATCTAAGACTTAGATTCTGTTGCCATGGGCTATATTTAATTTTTCCCCAATTTTTATCTTTAGTCTTATAACAAGAGTCTCTTGCCTACATGGGGAATTGACTTGTGGATACTTAGTGCCACCTAGTGCTATCTAAGAAGCAACAATCTGAGACAAGGCCCAATCCTGATGATAGGATATAGTCTATATAGGTGCATCACCCAAGATTCCTCAAGAACATCGATCTTTCCCAATCCTATGCCTTCCAGATGTGTTGACAATCTGTAGCTAATATAGTTAGTCATCCTGACTATAGCTGTTGGAAGGTGTAATCCAATACATCTGGAGGACAAAACCATTTCCAGAGTTAACCAAGTGGTATAGGCTAAAATAGTTAGAATATATAATAATTCACTTAACAATTACTTAATAATGAGTGTCAAAGCTATTGGCCCCCGGACATTATAAAACACATCTGGCTTCTTCAATCATCCCATTTATAATTGGAAACAACACCCACATCACAGGGCTTCTTGGAGGAAACATCACTGATCATTCTGATCCTCTGATTTAGGATAGTTCAAACTTTTCAACCCTGTGGCTTCCAGATGTGTAGAACTATAATTTCCAGAATTCCTGGGCTAAAGTAGAGCTGTGATCTCTTGAGAAACTTATTTCAGAGGTAGTTATGTTACCTCAAGTAGCCTGATTATTGATTAGAGAGCAGGGACATGCTAACTAACTTTGCCTGCTGACTTTTATCCCAGTTTCTATGCTCATTATTCTCCCTGTTGCAGAAATAATGTCTACAGATGGCTGCAACACTGGTACAGGAATGTTACATGCGAGGCAAGGTTAGCCAGCATATTCCTTGTCATCACCTCATTGCATACATTGCTTCAAATTTTAACCGGGTAAATCTTGAAGTGCTTTAAGACTACTGCCAAATTTCTGATCTCTGGATGTGTTTGTAATGCAACGGCCAGAATTCCTGGCCAGCATACATATGAATGTTTCTGGGTTTTGTTACTCTGAAAGAGAAATTTGTTGTTGTTGTTGTTGTTGTTGTTGTTGTTGTTGTTGTTGTTGTTGTTAATTGCATAGTTATTTCTATTCACATAGCAAATATTTTCCAAGGATCTCGGATGATTATTATTTTAATTAACAAAACTGTTGGCTTCTCTTTGAATAAATCATATAGATCAGTCTTTTAAATGATAGAAAAGCAGTAGAAAAGGTAGGAGTAACATCACAGAATCCCTCTATTCCTCTGTGTGCGTGGGAGGGGGCAGGAAACCCCTGGCAGGGATTGCAGTTCCCAGAGTAGAGCAGAGTGATTTCTGCTTCCCTTGTTGTGTTTGGGAGGCTGTGTTTTGCCATCTAGGCTGAAGGGAGCTCCTCTGGGGATTCAGAGAGGGGGAGCTCCAGGAAATGAGATGCTCTTGGGCAAGATCTTTTCTTCTGGAGCCAAGAACTTGCTCACTGCTTTGCAAGCCACTCATAAACTTCTCCAAGAGGATGGAGTTTGGACCATGCATGGAACACAGCCATGCGACTTCCAGCTATGAATTGCAACATCCTTGCCCTGGGGAGGAGCATCTGGCTTGCATTTGTTACCTCGCCCTTCTCTGTTCCAGCCTCTGTTCTTTCCTTTCTGCATGTACTACCTTGCAGAAAATAGCTCACTGAATCAGGTCCCATCTCAGAAGGATCACAATCATCAATGAGTTTAAAGTTGTTTCATAAAGCACAAAACTGAGGGCTACAAATAAGATTTCCAGGAAATCACAGCAACAGGGCCAGTTTCTGTCATTCTGCGCTGCTCTAAGCAATCGGGGTGGAGTTACTGTTTACAGTCCTTCAGGGAATGTATTTGTTTTAAAGCTGGCTCTCTGCTGGTTCTCAGTCAATCTTTCCAGCTGAAATGCTTTTCAGATTTGTTCTGGTGGGGTTTCTCACCCTTGTTGTGCTGTTTGTTTGCTTTGTCTTAAAAGGCTGTGCTTTGCAAGCTTGTGAATAGATTTCTCTGGAGATACAAGAGGGTTCTGGCTGATATTGCCAATGTGTTTTTATTTAAAAGCAGAATCAAACAATCCCACAAAAGGGCGATTGAAAAAAAGGGAAAAACCCAGAGATGCATTATGAGAAACAAAATGTGGAGCCAGGAGAATGGAGCGAAATCAAAGAATGTCTGTGTCAGCATTGTGTCCCCATGTTAGATGTCCCCATGACATCACCAGTATCTACTTATCTCTTTCCACGCTTCTCTACATATTTACAAAAAAGCAAGATTTTTCTGCACTAGTTCTTTCCTTCTGAAAACATCCTAGAGCTGCTAGTATTTCATCCTCGGTGCTCTGCCACATTAATTTCAAGTAATTGGAATTTCAATTAATTCCAATGCTTTCTTGAGTACAGATTTTCTTTTAAAAAAAACCTTGATGACACCAGAACCACAAAATCCATGAATCAATTTTCTTGCATTAAAAAAAAAAAAGAAAATATTAAAAGCAACCATAAAAACTTTGATTCAAATTAAGGCTACAGTGGTTCAAGAATTACCGTACATTAAAAAATTATTTGCCCGTGCTGTTTAATTGCCATTGGTCACCTTGAGAATCCAGTCCCCTCTTATACCCCAGCACATTTTCTTCTATCGTTCGCACATTAACTTCTGCCACATTTTGTTTCTCCAAGAGGGTGGAGAGATGCTGCAATTGAGATAGGGAACTGACCTCCTTGACCATGGAGCTGACCTCCTTGACCATTACCACAAAGTGTTGTTTTTGTGCATCTAAATTTCTCATGGTCGCTGTTTGCATTTTCCAAACGAAAGGGGGGCCATACATGTCATAATTAAAGTTCTAAAATGCACTTCAATATTAAATATTGTTAAAATAATATTGTATAGTATAATATTGTATAGTACCAAATGTATTCAATAGTTCTCATAGGCTGCTGCGTATACACACATATGACTTCCAAACATGTTTTCTTTTCCTTGTTACCCTCATTTATATCAAGATCGTGAGAAGGAGCTTCAAATAAGGTGCCATTTTTAGTCCATCTGGCTGGGCAGAAGGGGAAAAAAAAGAGCTGACTTTATTTTTTTGCAAGAACACTGCCCCCTTATGGCATTATAGATTTCCTAGAAACTGTTGGAATATGAATTCTGTGAAACTTAATCTGTGGTTTTTTTCTTAATCTCAGTTTATATATAGCTGGAAAAAAACCTTTTATCACAGATGTCAACAAAATAGAGCCCTAAATAAGTGCTGGCATCGGTACGATTTTCATGACTGAGAACTGGAGGCAGACACAGGACAATATTAATTCATACATGAAATCTCCAGCTGATAGTCTCCCTTCACTGCTAGTCTGTCCTTTTACATTTTCTATGTTCTATTTTTCTTCATATGCTTTATTTCTAATTTCATGAAATGTACGCTAATATTCTATACTGCCTAGAGAGCCACTGCATGTCAATAAGAGGTTTAAATATTTTAATTGTGGTTGAAAACAAAACTTTACACCAATCTGTCTCAATTTAACACTTTTCTGAAATTTACATTTTTCCACCAAAGCATAAGCATAAGAAAACCTGTCAGATCCCTTTCTGTGGTTCCTGCTGAGCTGAATATACAGTCCTGTGAATCCAATAATTTCACAAAATAGATTTCAAAATTTTAGGTTTTAAGCTTGTATTGTTTTGTTATTTCCGTTAATCTTTTTACCTTTCATTCTAATAACAATACTGAAAAATACTTAAGCTGCTCTACTTAGCTTTTAAAAAATACTTAAGGAACCAACAATATTTTATATTTTTATTCTTTCTACTTATAAAAGAATTCAAGAATCATTACCATTAAAATTCTATACAAAAGTAACAAAGTCATCAATGCCAACAGAATAAATCTAACAATACAGCAGTAAGAATAAAAATCCACTTCTTCCATATAACTGGCAGAAAAACATTTTCACCTTTTTTCTGGATGTCCCTTAAGGACCAAAGCAGGCTGGCTTTATTGTGGGAGTTCCATAAAAGGTGACCTTCATATGGAGAGTCACAAGCAAATCCTTCTACCTACTAGACATGAAAGGATAAGAAATTATCTTCTGATCTGTGTGGTCCTAGACATTCTTTGGCTTGAAAGAGCTGTGAGGAATAAAATTCTGTCCTCAATGTCACAGAAAAAAAATCATATGTACCTTATCCTGCTCTTGTCGCTTCAGACCGTCAAGCTTCACCTGTTCAATCTCAGACCTGGTGTATTTCAGCTCTCGTTGTAACTCACTGAGCTTTTCCACAAGGAGATTCTTTTCAGCTTCTTTTTGAGAGACTACCTGAAGATGATGAGAACAAGCATCCTCATTATCTTTATCAACTTTACACTGTCCTATGTTTTATGACCTTTATTTATTAACAATGTTGATATTACTTATTAACAGATTTTTAAAATACCATTTGATCTCAGAAACCTAGCAAGGTCTGACCAGTTTAGGATTTCGATGGAAAATCATCAAGAAGTATCAGAGCTATGAGATAGATTAGGATAATGTAAAACATCACAGAAGGTGGGCATGGGAAGCCCCTTTTGTGTTGTGGCCAAGAATGGTACAGGGATGATTCATCAGGACACCATACTTTTTCAAGGTTACCCTAAAGCAAAATTCTCGAGGATGTTTGTCAGGAGCAACAAAATCACATTTGATGGACAAGAAGCACGGCTATTTTGTTTACTTTTTCCTCTAGAAGTACATAGCCTGTCAGTCCTGTAATTCTTTTTGATATCTCTTTGTGTTTACCTCAATTGCCTTTCTCTGTTGCATCAAACAATGGCTGCTAGCAATTTTCAATTTACACTTAACTCAAGCCATTACAATATGTATTTTGTTTGGTTTGGGCTAAGATGTTACAGTGATTTGTAACCAGGGCTTTTCTTCTCCGAAGAAAGGTGCCGGAACGCACCCCCCGTCGTTGCGCTGAAAAACCCGGAAGTGATAGC
>JAOYMU010000002.1:28185643-28202472 GCA_025802295.1 Psammodynastes pulverulentus
TCCTCATTTTACCCACCTCGGAAGGATGGAAGGCTGAGTCAACCTTGAGCCTGGTGAGATTCGATCTGCCAAACTGCCAAATTGCAGGCAGCTGCCTGTAAGCAGAAGTAGCCTGCAATTACTGCACTCTATACTCTGCGCCACCAAGGCTTCCAATGTTCATTGTTTTTCCTCACCTGTTTTCAGAAAGGGACATCAGTTGTTTTGAAATTCCAGGCCAGTCCATCCCTACAAAAGATGCCACTACCATTGTTATATCAGCATAAATGAAGATGTTCTCTCTGCATTAGAAATCAAAACTGATGGGTTTAGTCTGAAAACAATAATTAAAAATAGTCTTGATTTGATTTAACTGTTCTTAGCTAATAAACAGTACTTGGCACTTACTATGATAAGGAGGTAATAGTTGCCTTGTAAAGAAACCATTGGTACAAAAAGATGTTCAGTTTTGCTTTTGATTCTTTTTTGCTAAGCAGAATCAGTTCTGTCATTCATAGAGGAAGAGGCTGCTGCAGGTAACAAAATCAGTTTTCAATAAAGTTAAAGATTAAGATTTCCCTGTCCAGTTGTGTTGACTCTAGAGCAGGGGTGTCAAATGGAAAATGTAAGGGGCTGGCCCACTTTGCTCCAGCCTGGTCTACCACATTGCTATGGCTCGGTCTACCCAATGCAAAGAGGAAACATGCCAGCAGTTAGGGGAGTGGCATCAAGCTTGCCATGCCCATACAGTTGGCTGTGCCCCATGAGTACTGTCAAGCTGGCTATGCCCAGCCAGATGGCCACACCCACCCAATCATCCATGTCTCCCCCCCCAAGGTCAACCACAGCCCTGATGTGGCCCGCAATGAAATTGAGTCTGACATCCCTGCTCTAGGGTGTTGTGCTTATCTCCATTTCTTGGCCAAGATAGCCAGTGTTGTCTGAAGATATTTTCTAAGATCATGTTACCAGCTTAGCTATGTAGCAAAGGTGAATGGAACAACTTCAGTACAACATCCTAATTTGAAATTGTTGGTAAACATATAGCTTCCATAAAGTCAAATATCTTAAATTATGGATATAATAGCCAAATTCTGAGTTTACATTTCTACTTCTGTTCATGAAAAGATATTGAGATCCCCCCTCCCATCTGAACAAGGTAAAGCAGGAGCTGAAAGACAAATTTTCTTCTGTCCTCATGCTTTCTTTTCACTTCTAAATGGGGAAGAAATGTGGATGATGGCATCATGACATCTCTTTATACCCTAAGACAGTGTAACTAAATATATGATAACATCACAATTAAATTACCTCAGCTATTTCACACTTCTCTAAGTGGCATCAGAAGATGTAAACTTTTTTGCATCATCTTTGAAGTTAAACAATTCATTGTTTTCTTTTAATTGGGTAGCAGTTTAACATCCTATTTTGAAAAAGAAAAAAAGCAATGAGAAGTATACAGATTGAATTATTTCAGCTTTGTCTCCATTAGAAGATGGTATAATGTGGGCCAGCATTTCGATATGTCGAAGGTCATGGACATGTCTAGATGACATTTTCTCTCTTCAGTTTTCATTTTCATCCACTTCTTGTTCTTGCTATTATTTCCTTGACTTGATAGTATCACAATCTTCACTTCAGATGTTGGTGATATTGGTGTATCCTGCCCAATGTGTTATAAGGTCTTGCCCCATGCAGTAAATTTCCAATAAGAGATACAATTTCTCTGCCTTCTGTTCATCTGTCATGTTGTTAATGGACAGTGAATTTTCTTGACTCAGTTCAACATATTGCTCTCCTATGATGCTGAAAAGGTACAATCTGGTTAAAAAAAACCAGGGCATCACTGTGGATTTGCCAGGTAGATATCAGAAGGCACATCTGGTAAAGTTTTCTCTTCTCTTCTGAAATGTAATTCTTTATTACAGAACAAAAATGACCACCATGAACAAGGAGAAAAAACTATAGTGAATTTATTATTATTTAATGTATGGCATTCAAGACTAGGGAGGTTACGCACACAGCAGAAATCCTGGCAGCTAACAATCACTAATCCATTTTTTAACACTGGTGCATCACAATAGGGTGAATTAGCTTCATGCCAGCTGGTCTGCAGCATTCTCAGAGGAAGTCACTTCATCTGGGACTTTCCTCTACTATTCCTCTGCTGTTCATGTCCAGGCAGATCCAGCACTGGTTCCAGCTTTCTCTGCAGAATGCAGCCATCAGTTTCCCACCACAAAAATGGTGGTACTTATCTATCTACTCACAAACAATGCTTTCAAACTGCTAGATGGGCAGAAGCTAGGGATAAGAGATGGGAGCTCACTCTGGGCCATGGAGCTGAACTCAAACCGCCAGAGTGCTGGCAATTGTTCAATACATCCAGCACCATTAAGCCTCTGTGCCACCGTGTCCCAGTATAGTGGAATCTGATATCTTCAAGGATGCATTTTTATTAACCTTTAGAGAGTATTGTTTTATATACCTTAGCCATGGTAATTGCTTCTTATGCTACCTTCTAAATAAAAAATCGGACCCTCCTCCAGTTGTACAAATTATATTAGGAAATGATTTGCACTGAATAAAACCCTGACACTTGACAAAGTTGAATAATTTTGATTGTTTCATTGTGAGCTGATTGCACAGTGCTTTACCAGTAGTAATGGCAGGACTGTACAATAGAATGGTAAATTTCCCAGTGCAATTATTTTTACAACCATAGAAGTTATTAGGAAAACAATGGGGTTGTAGGAAGACAATATAAACAACAGTACGCAGAGAACAGAAATAAAAGTTATCATTGGCTCTGCAAATTGTATATACAGTGCAAAATCTCCAGATAATAGATTGTAATAAAAATCAGCCTTTTCTCTGTTTCCATAAGCTTATAAACCAAACTTCCTGTGACATCAGTTTTGCATATTAATAATATAGCAGGAAACAAAGAACCAGAGATTTCTTAAAGCTCAATAAAATGTTAAGCCGTTCTCCCATTTAAATTATTTAAAATTATTTAAATGGCACTGTAAGAATTCATTGTTCCCATTCAATCTTTTATCAGCATTCTTGAAAGAAATGCACATTTCTGGTCTCATTGGAGACTACTCTTCCTCCCCCACCTTTCCATAAGCATTTAAAAAAAATATATACTGAAAAATTCACTGATTTGTTTAATCTCAGCGAGTAGTTCTCCAATCTAGAGAACCTTCCAAGAAGAAGAAAGGAAGTGATAACATTCACTGAAGCTGCATAAAATCTGATATCACAACCCTTAAGGATGTAGAACTTCATACCATTTGATTTTTTTTTTTTTTTAGTGAAGGAATAGAGGCTATGGAGATCCAGATCATGGTTGTCCCAAAGGTGTTTTTTCAAAAGGCAACTAGACTTGATTTTTCAAGGAAAAACAAAGTCCAGTTGCCTTTTGAAAAAGCACCTTTGGGACAGTCGTGACCTGGATGACTGAGAATCTCCCTAGACATTTAATAAAGGTAATTTAATAATGATTTCAAAAAGTCAACTATGGGGGAAGACAACTTTTACTGAATTGATCCTCCTGATCTGCTGTTTTATCCTATGGTGATGTTACTGGAATGGGTTGATCAGAAAATTTCTGGCTTAGTTCTTGTTCAGTTTTGGGATGAAGAGGCATAAAGCTAGGTATGGGAGTTATTTACTTCCAAAAGGCCCCTTAGTCTTATTAGTGATTTTATATTTGCATTTTACTTGGGTATCATGCAGCTATAGTTTCCACATATTAACCCATTTCACAAGATATCAAGAATGGGAATTAAAGACCTCCTTAATGTCCTCTATTTCCAAATCAGTCATATTTCTGAAATTAAAGCACAGATATTTGCATTGATGAAATTTGTTATTTTGCACTCTCACGGTGTTTACAAATGGAGTACTGGGTCATGGACTATTTATCCATGCATGATATGCTTGGAAATAAATTTGAATTGTGGATAATGATATTATTGGTGATGTTACTTAGTTGGATAATGAAATGTGTACAAGCACACAAGCAAATTCAGAGAACACCAAGACCCTGAGCTACATATATTCTCTTCTATTCAAATTTTGAATTAAAATATGCAATTTATAAATAATTATTGTTCATGCATATATTAATATAGGTTTCTATCACATTCTTCTTTCCATAGATCTTCTGTGTGGGTCCTTGTATTTTATGATCATAATAACTTTATAGTATAGGTTAAAATAAATTGACATACAACCACTGTAATAACCTGAACTCAGTCCCTGAACTTCATAGCTAGAGAGAGAAGATCCATGTTTAAATATCAAACTTTTGCATAATACATTCTATTTTAATTCTGAATTTTTAGTAATACAGTTACTTTCTTAATTTATTAAAAAACTATTAGAGAATCTTGAGTGTGCCAAGATATCTAGTGTATCTTCTATAGTTGCTGGGATGCTGGCAACAATTTGTTGGCTTGCAAGATAATCTTTAGATTGGAGACCCTAGTTTTGCATTGAATAGCACAAGCACACCTTGTATAAAACTGGGCTTTAGTTGCACCTGTGGCATAATGCCCAAAATGTGCCCAAGCTGGCATTGTATTCTTACTATAATTGGGAATGCTGCATGTTTTATGGGGGAACTAAATTGGTCACCTAGTCTACTTTAAAAAAAAAAAATTATTAAAAAGCATTACATTAAAAGGCTTGAACATAAGAGAATATATGTGGAACTTCATGCTGGTCTACATTTAGCTGCAACAACCTTATGGTTTATTAATCAAGTTTATATGTTCTTTAGCTTGTCATTCCAAAAACCAGCAACTAGACCTGAAGATTTATAACCTAATATTCATAAGAAAAATGAATCTGGCAGTCAAAGCTTGTTGATTATGGTATTTCTCTACTATCCTGGATTTCTTACTAATCTTGGACCTTTTATGTTTAGAACTACTGGTATAAGGTTGGGGGAGGGAAGCATCAACTCAAAGGGCATCTCATCTCACAATCCTTCTCAAAAACATATGATTGTGATGTAAACTAGGTTGAAACTAATTCCTCACAGCAGACAAAGGAAAATACAATTATATATATTTTCCAACAAATTACTTAAGATAAATATATTAGGAACTCCTAAATAATGAGAGTCGAATAGACAAAGAGAATTTATCACATTTGCACCAAACTAGATAATACTCTTTGATTTTATTTTGTCCATTTAATGGGAATCCTAAATCGTTTATATTAACTCCATGGCAAAATATTACAGTAGATACTACTCTCTCTCAGAAAGTTTGAGATGATCAGTATCCTCATAATGTGTATGTACCAATCCTAGCAAGAAGCCTGATCTCATAGTAGGGTATACATGTAAATTCTCAAAATTCTTTTATTTAAATTATAGTAATGAGGCAAATGTATTTGTATAAATCCAACATTTGTTCTTGTAGCTGCTTAAACAATATTTAAATGGATCCTGATGAAATAGGTTGTGGTTGATTAAAATTCATATAATTATAAACATGTTAATTTTTGTCACAATGCTGGTTTGTTGCTTTTATTACAAACACAGCTACCAACTGTGGAACTTGATATGATATATTAGAACTGATTTTAGGGAGGCAGGGACTATTTGATACCAATCACTACAAATTGATCAAGGACTATTTACTTCTTGGACCTGCATCACTGACCTTCTCTTTTCTAAGAGTCCCAAGGTCCTCTTCAAAAGCTTGCTTTTGATGTTTCATAGACAACTGACACTCTTCTTCTGTTTGAGTCAACTGGTGCTTCAACTTCTCTATCTCCTTTCTCAGGGTATTCTCTTGAAGCTCAAGTTCTTGCCGAACTTTTCCTAATTCCACTGTGAAAGAAAACAAACTCTATTTAGAAGTGATTCTTAGGTATTTTCCAATACATACAATGTTAAAAAGGATTTTAATTCAAGTCTTTTAATTCACTAATATTATTCCTCCAAAAGATAATAATCCCATCCTCTAATTATTCTTTATTAATATCATTTTTAAACATTGTTTGCTCTTACGTGTTTTGTGTATCTGCTTTTGAATTTGGTTGTAGCCACAGATAACCAACTTGCTAAAACTGCCAGAAAGCCAGAATAAAATAAAGAAAACTACCAATAAACCCAGTTTTTCTAGATCAGGCCAATGGTCAGTCCAATTCAGCATTATCTGTCATAGAATGAACTACCAAATGCATTCAAGAGCCCCAGAAACATGCATATAAGGGTCAAAGCCATTTTCTGCTTTCCAGAAGTTGATATTTCAAAGAACTGTTATTCAGAAGGCAGCATAGAGCTCTCTATGGGATTAAAATATACCCCATTAATTTTATTTAAAAAATTGTTAATTTTAATAAACATTGAAAATAATAACCAATAAAACAACAAGAGTAACAGATACAAAACACAAAAGAAAAAAAGGCCATCCACTTTCCAATTTTTAAAAAAAATATATATATAAATCTATTTATAATCTGGAGCAGATAGGCATCATTGTCACATATGCAAGCCTTGCATATTTGAATATGCAACGCTGTTGTCCAAAAAGTAATTTGTTGACAGGTGCAATCTGGAGATCAGATGTGATTAGAATAGTCTTTCATTAAACATTCTTCATTTCCTCAAGACACTGAGTTGCTGTGTTTTTCAACCAATATTATCTCTCACAAATATAAGCGATCCAAAAGAAAGATGTATTTTAGTTTTTCAATATCCTGCTACAACAAAACTGATTTTCTAACATTGCAGAATCTGATCTTCTGAGAAAAATGAACCATAAAACTAATATTAATTATTGAAGACTGTTAAGTATTTGTTCTGTTTCTTGGAACATTTTATTTGCTTTTGATTAAAATGAATAATGAAATTGGCACTGCATCTGGAAAATGTATTAAATACGAGTTTGATTATAGATTTTCCAACATCATTTAGAAAAAATGTTGTAGTTACTTTAAGAAATTGAACCAGTATATTCTCTGTTCAAATAATGTGATTGTTAATTAAAAAGCACCAGAATAAGTAGTAATTAATTGCAGACTGAATATGAATTAGCAATGTTATGTGGTAGCAGAAAAACTTCACTTGGGAAACTAATTTATTGGAAGCTAGATAGCTGGCTTGGTAATAATACCTGTGAAAAAATTACTAATTGAAAATGAATCTGTGGTGTGATGCTGCTGCAACATTTTGATATATCATCTCGCAACTCATCTAACTGTTCACTCCTAAATCCAACTGATAAATAGTATAAAAGCTTTGGTATCAAAACAGTTTCTTGAAGTCTTCACTTTGCATATGGTTCTAGCATGAAAATGTTTATTCTGCTCTCTATTTTCTGTGTTTTCACTAGTTATTATGAGTATGCTAACAACCAACCCACGTTAGGCATAATCTTAGCACAAAAGTTTTTCAAAAATTGCTTGGCACATAGTGGATTTAAAATACCCAGCTAAAATACCCAGAATTGGATAAAAATTTACCTCTTATGAAATATTATCACTCAGTGTAAATGAGTGTTATGCAGACTAGCCTCCTTGTGGTTCACCCTGGGCAATGTGACTTTGTTGTGGCTAATTAGTTTATACAGTCTGGCTGCTGGACCTCCCAAGGACCTCCCAGGAAGAAGCAGCAGCATGAGAACCGAAAATAAAAACAACAGCTAATGCTGTATTCTGGTACACCATATAAAATAAACAAACTCAGTGAAAAAACTCAGACTTGCAGAATTTTTTTTTAATCCAAATGAATTGTTGAATCAGATTGTGCATACTGTACCTTGAAGGGCCTTCCTGGAAAGATCAATGCCTTGATTTTCTCCTTCCAATTGTTCCTTGCGGGCTTCCAGTTGAGCTGCCAGCTCTTGTGCCTCAAAAAGGCTGGTTTCCAGGGATTCCTTCTCTGTTCTAAAAGCACATTAGGATATAATCAATGCCAATCAGTTAGCTGTCTTCACCTTGAATCTGTAGACACCCACAAAGCAATGATTTTTAAAAGAGGCTATTGTTCAGCTAGTATTTACAAGTAGTCCTCAACTTACAACAATTTGTTTAACAACTATTTGAAGTTACAACAACACTGAAAAAAGCAACTTATGACCATTTTCCACACTTATGATCATTGCAGCATCCTCATGGTTACGTAATCAAAATTCGGGAACTTGGCAATTGGCATGTATTTATGACAGTTTCATTGTCCTAAAATCATATGATCATCATTTGTAACCTTCCCAGTCAGCTTGTGGTTGTAAGTTGAGGGCTACCTGTACATACATGTTGTTGGCACTGCAACCCACTACAGGATCTGACACCACTCACTCACGTGAAATCCAGAAGGCAAGATTTCTCCACCGTTATTTGTGGGAAAAGATACTCTGAGAACCATAAACATTAGTTTTTTGTTTTTGTAGAAGATGCAGGATATCAGTGCAAAGATAAAGTCACCCACAAATTGAACCCAACCCAACTGTAATTACATGGGTCCATCTTGCAGTTTTCTTAGCAGTAGTACCAATGTAATTTGCCATCACTTTCTTTCAAGAATTTTTTCTTCCCAGTTTATAGTCTTCTATAGTGCCAGGTTTCTCTGATGTTCTCTCATCTAAATACTAACCTGGCCTGACCTTGCTTAGCATCTAACCTCATAGATAGTACTTGACAATGTTGGCTAGATACCACTATCTGCTAAAACAATTATAAAATAAAACATAAATTGTGTAATGAGGACAATGTTAAAAACTATAATGTTTATTCAGATTTCTTTAGTTTTTCAATCACTACACACATATTAATCGATGCAGAACTAAACATTATTTCACTGAGATTTTAGAAACGGATTTGCAGGAACTATGTGATAACAGTGACAGACAAGACATGAACAGAGATGAGAAATTAGCAAGTACAGTTTTATGATCATTCAGTTCCATCATTTCATTGGGATCAAGAATAAATCTCTGATTTGGGACACCTATAGTTTAGAGAGTATTTAGAAATCCAACTTTGTGACAGGAGGAGCTGGAGCAGTCAATCTGTTAAAGCAATGTCTGTTCAGGAACTAATGATTGTCTGAAGTAGGTCTTGAGCACAGCTGTATTTGTGCATAGAATAGATCTTACTTTGAACTACAGTTCTCCTATTCTCTTCCATAACTGATTTTTTTGCCCCAATTGACTCATTCATCACACTGGGGCAGCTAAAGCAAGGAAAATGAGAGGCATTACTATGATTATTACTGTACAAAGCAAACATGTTTCTGTGAAATGTGGAGAACCAGAAGCAGCAAGGCAGAGCCAAGAAGATTAAAAAAAAAAGAATGAAAATAGCAAAGTGGACAATTGCAGATATAAGCCATGGAGAAATCATTGTTAACAGAATAGAAGAATAATAGAATAACAGAGTTGGAAGGGACCAAATTTAGATCCAAATTAAAGTATTCCTGATAAATGGCTGCTCTGCTTGAATATATTCATTAAAAGGCAGACTTCCACTTCCCTCAGTAATTGATTCCAATATACAACTGTTTTTACTTAAAGAATTTTTTTCCTAATGTTCATTCAGAATTTGCTTGCATGTAACTCCAGGTCACTGTGCTGTTTCGTGTACTGTTGTTTCATCAGAGATAACCGTTACCTGAAAGTGTCTGTCTCCTCAGTTAACAACTTCTTCTGCCTCTGCATTGCAGTGAGCTCCACAGCCAGCTGTGCCTTTTCCTTAGCTATCTCTTCCTTCTCTTGTAGCACACGGATGAGTGAATCAGTCTGCATTTCAATCTCTCTGTGGCTCTGGGCCAGTTGCTCACCTAGAGTTTGTTTCTGGCTATTCAGCTGGTAGAATATAGACAAAAACATGCATCAGAGAGAGAGAGAGAGAGAGAGAGAGAGAGTTACTAGTAGCAGGAGCTGAAGAACTCATAAAAAAGGCAAAAGTTCTAAAGAAAAAAAGATATAAATGTAATTACTAAAATGATTAATTTTTTCTAAAAAGAATCTTTTTTTAAAAAAAAGATGAGCTACAACTTTAAATACAAATCTTCTATGAAAACTTCTAGATTCCCTCACAGAAACCACGGTATTATTAAAATGAATACTTTATATCTTAAAATTTACAGCCTTTACAGAGATCTAATTAGATCTATTCAATCCTTATCACATAACTATCCATGGATCCTAAGACTATAAAGAGGGGGAGGGAGCGTCCTTGGGGGTAGGGTTGCAAAGTTATAACTTAACTTATTCTCCCCATAATGTTAGCAATCAAGAAAACAAAAACTGCAATAAGGTTGGGTGATTTGCCTAAATTCATTTTCTTTTGGCTACAGAATGTAAGTACGTCTGGTTGTTTACCAAGCTCTGCTTGTCATCTTTCCAGAGTTATCCGGCAAAATGAAAAAGTCTGAATCAGAATCACCAAGTTGATCCAAGTCGATTCCTATGTACATATTGTACTTTGCCGTGATAAATGGCCTCCTCATCTTGTCATACCTGCATCATCTGGTCCTGTAGCTGGACTCTTTCCCTTCTCAGTAAGGCTATTTCTCCTTCCAGCATCTCCCCTTTCTCTTCGGAGGCTTGGCAATTCTGCTCCAACTCTTGCTTCTCTGCCCTCATGTGCATCTGCTCCTTTTCAAAGTGTGCAAGCTGTTCTCGCCAAACCACTTGCTCGTGCTCCAGCTCCTGCTTCCTCCCTACCAACTTGTTCTTCTCATCTTCAAGCTGCAGAATAAGAGGAAACACAGGGATGCACAAGTTCTAGAAGTGGGAGGACAGAAGGTGGACAGGAACATAAATGGCAGGCTTAACTTAGAGTCATGCCACTATAAGAGAATGATGCGGAAATATTTGTTTGAGAAATCATAGGAGTACAATCTTGCAGTAGCTTTATTTGTAAGTTCCAAACTGCCTTTGAGAATAAATGAGCAACTTTATAAGCATAGACGGTTGGATCAGGAATTAGAAATATTACAGAGATACGCCTCTATATAGACATATGCTAGTGTACATACACCACACACACACACACACACACACACACACACACACACACACACCTTTTTCCCTTGTCTTCTCTTCCAAGTCAGGTTGTTTGTTTGCTTACCTAGTTCCGTGTTTTGACAAATTTCTATCACATGTGCAAGTGTCAAATGGAAAATAACAGGACAGAAATATTGGTTATTTGATTGGACATTACTAGTCAATATAGATTTGGCATTTGTGCTGAAAAACATTTTACGCAACATTTGATTTAAATTTTACCCAGACACTTGCACATCTCCAGCCATCTGCAGTTCTCCAGCCTGCAATCTTAAAAGCCAACTGAGATATAGGTATGTAATTAATATTATCACCATCATCATCATCATCATCATCATCATCATCATCATCATCATGGCAGATACAGCAGTGGGATCACCACAGAGGGTTTTAAACTGCTCCTATTTGTCATTGCCTTAATGAAGTTACTTTCAATGGATATAGTATAGGTAGGTGTGCTGTGCATGTGCATATAATTGAAGCCACATCATTAAAAAAAACAAACTTTTTAATCTCATCTCCTGTTAGGAGCAATCCATAATGTATCATTTTAAAAAGATCTGCAATAATTTACTTTGTTTGGTGTGATTGTTAACGAACCAAGCTAGAAACTGAGACACTGTGAGTTGGAGTTATGCCTTAGGCAGAAAGCCACATGAGTAACTCTGGACTAGTTTCCCTCTCTCAGACCTAGGAATTATATATACTTTATTTATTTGTCAAATTTATATAGCTTCCTATCTTACAAAGCAAGTGACTATATGTAGAGGACCAAGACAAAATGAATGCAATTCAAAACATTACTATATAGCAATGCCAAACAGCAACTATCACAAATGGCTCATTCTCTACAAGTTTTTGCAGCAGTTCAAATTTCAGATAAAATTTTGTAGGAATGATAAAGAATAATTAATAGATTCATATGGAGTGGATAATAAACAAGAGTAAGATTCAAAATCTTACAAGATTGAAAAGAAAATTGTCTATTATGGATAATAACATGGATAAAATATCAAAATAACAGAATATTAATTTTAGAAGGAGACAGTTTAGCCAATGGACTTTATAGGTATTAATGGTATAAAGAAAGAAAAAATAGAACAGCAGCAGTGGAAGAGGAAGAAGAGGAAGAGGAAGAGAAGGAGAAAAAGAAGGGGAAGGAGAAGGAGAAGAAAGATATTGTGAGACTAAGTCTGCAAAAAAAATTGGAACTTTCTGACGATAAGACTGGTGATTTCACCGATAGCATCACTTTCAAATACTTTTTATTTCAACATAATTACAATATTTATAAATGTGTATTTGTGTGAGTGTATTTGTAGTATATGCATGTATATGTATCTATAAATATGTACGGTATATATACACATAGCAATGCACATTGTAGAATGTTCTATTTATTATTGCATTTCTCGCATTGATTATGGTATGATTTGTCCATCTTTGGAATTATTGACAGAATTATTATACTATCTATAAAACATCATGTATGCTCATGTGGTTTATCTGGATTCAGAAATTGTATTACTGAAGAGACATAGCAAGAATTGCTTAATGAAGGCAAGAACTTACCATGGTTAATGTGCCTAAAATGATCTCAGGGAAGAAGGAGACACCTCAAAATAGGTAATCGAATTTGAAACATGTATACAAAATCAATATCTATTGGGACTCTTCTATAAAGTTTTTTGATATATCATACAGAGATAGAATAAGTTACAAATGGCATACCGTAATAAAATGGAATGCGAAATATCAAAGACATAATTACATTGTAACAATGGGAAGAACTATAGAAAAATCAATAAAGTGCACTCCAAGTTATAATTTTAGGAAAAATTGGTACACAATATTTTATAGATAGTATAAAGCCCTGTCAATGATTTCTAAGATGGGAAAATCAAACAATAATTAATGTGGGAAATGCAATAATAAATAAGAGTACATTCTACTACTGTATATTGCATTGGTTTTATGTTTGTTTGTGTGTGTGTGTGTGTAAGTGTGTAAACCCAAAATGTTGGAAGGAAATAACACTAAAGCATTATATATATTTTTTTAAAAAATAGAATGTTAACTAAAACCACACATATTTTTACTAGGAATAATTCCAGAGAGAGTAAACAAAAAGTATCATAATCTATAAGATATGTACTGGCAGTGACCAGAACCAATTTGCTACAATATTAGATAAGTGAAACCTTGCCAAGAATACAAGAATGGGAGATTAAAGTCAGAGAATATGCAGCAATAACAGAGCTCATTCTGTATATTTATTTAACTAAATTCACATAGGAATCGCTCCCTTACCTTTATTATATAATAAAGAAAAAGGCAGGTTTGGATATTTGGAACACTTTTTAAAGAAAAAAAAGTATGAGATCAATTATAAAAATATAAACGAAATGGTTTAAACAAATGTAAATAACAATCTCCAATATTTCAAGAAAGGTACAAATACTTATGTAATGATTAGAAGTTGGGGACTATGAAAGGAAAGGGAAAAATGAGTTACTAAAATTCCTCCTTATGATGTTTTTGTTTTGCTTTTTATTTTTTAAAATTTTTAACTTTTTCTTTGCTAAAGTCTATTCCTAGCTGTAGAAGAAAGAGGCAGAACCTGGATGGGAGAGTCAAGAGAGGAATCAGCTTGGAGTCATTAAATTGTCATAAGAGGTCCAAGTCCCACCCTTCTTGAATTCCTTTAACTCTTACCTAGTGCCAATTTAGTGCTGGCCATTAGTTGACTAAGATTCTTGTGAACAGGCATGAGCAATAAATAATCTGAACTGTAACTTAATCCATGGTCTTGATTCTTCATGCATGAAAATTGCACAATTACTGTTGTATCCTGTTACCTGGAAGATGATGTGGTTTAGTTTGACTTTGTCATTCGCTAGTCCTTCATTTAAGGCTCCCATCCTGGCTAGCGAGTCTCTTAGTTCAGCTTCTTCTAATTTCATCTTGTGTACGGAGAGTTCAAGCTCAGTGTTACTAGCTTCAACCTGAGGTGGAAATTGTAGGCATATTCAGATTAGGCTATTCTCACAAAGACATCGAGCCTTATCATTTTTATTATAGAGATAAACTGTGAGCATGGTAACTATTTTTAATGACTTTATTCTTTTCCAAGAAAAATTGGTATATAAAACTCTCCATCTATCTGCAGGACATGGTAAAGAATTATTTAATTTTGAATGCATGTTTACTTCAATGTAGCGGCCCGCATGGTTTTGTGCAGACCCCGGTGTGCACATGTATCACTTCTCTTGCAGGAGCTGCATTGGCTGCCGATTTGCTTCCGGGTGCAATTCAAAGTGCTGGTTGTCACCTTTAAAACCGTTCATGGCTTGGGACCAGATTATCTGAGGGACTCTCTCTTGCCGGTCACATCTAGAACCCATCAAACAGGGAGGCAGTGAATGTTGCGGGTCCCATCCCAAGGGAGATACACCTGGTAGGACCCAGAAGAAGGGCCTTCTCCATGGTGGCTCCCTCTCTCTGGAATATCATCCTCCCTGAGATTAGACTGGCCTCCATTATAATTCTCTCCTGGAAGGCACTAAAGACCTAGTTCTATCAGCTGGTCTGGGGAACCCAGAGCGGGATGAAGCCCATCAAATGGCTCGTGTGATCTGCTGTCGCTGGGGTGGGAGATGGGGGGTGATTTTATTATTTTAATTTATTTAATTTTTATACATTTTATGGTATGTAGTTTTAAATTTTTGTAAGCCGCCTTGAGTTGCCTTGGGCAAATAGGTGGCAAAATAAATAAATAAATAAATAAACAAACAAACAAACAAACAAACAAACAAATAAATAAATAATTAATTAATAAGTGAGTGAGTGAGTGAGTGAGTAAGTAAGTAAGCAAGCAAGCAAGCAAGTAAGTAAATAAATAAATAAATAAATAAATAAATAAATAAATAAATAATGTCTCTCCCTAACTAGATTGCTCTCTTTGATATGATGCATGGATTCCTCAGAAAAAATACTACTTTTTTGAGTGCTAGTTATTTGATCAGATGTTGGTTAAAATAAGGGCTATGCAAAATTATTCACATAAAGATCAAGGATCTTATTAAAATATTACATTTTACAAATGTAAATCTGACCAGATCATTCACTATTCAATACTACCCAAATTTAATTGCATCTAAAGCAAGACGGAGAAGGATCTTTGGCATCCATATGTTGAAATGAAAGTGCTATTTCTCTTTAAGATCATTATGTAATCAGAAATATTCTTATTAGGAAAATGCCATTTCTCTTCCAGAAATATTTAGGCAGGCCAAAAGAGTGGGTGGCAAAAAAAATTCTGCTACCCACTTAAGCTGAGCCAACATGAGCAGCTGTGGTAGTTTTTACTGAAGTCTTTGACCAACACACTTACTCATGAAGGAACTGCCCAAGGACTTCATAATATTTCATAGTGGGCATAATATTTCCGAGAAAAGAGACCTAACTTTGCACTTATTGCTGTTTTGAAATGTTAAACTCTGAAAATATGACAGCATGCAAGGCACTCTGTCCATACTTCTGCTTTTTCCACTCTAAAGCTGCAAAAAATAAACTTTAGCTGTTTTCTTCTACAGCATTAGCCTGCTTCAGATTTCCTATTTCCCCACCACCACCGTCGTTTTATTATAATGGTTTTATTATATTTTTTTCAGATGATTTAATTGCTATCATCAGGAAAACAATTTATGATCTTTATGATTAGAGAATGACATATTCTAGTATTTTAAACTAGCTTTGTCCAATCTTGTGTCCTCCAGTTGGTAAACTTACAACCATCACTCAAACTTTCTAGGACAGCAAAAGAAATTCATCACAGCTGATTAGAGCAAGCTTTGGTACACTATCATTCCTTTCCTTGTGCACAAACCCCTATACATATTTTAAACACCATAATTATAAGAAACATGTTAAAAAACAAGCAAGCTGGGAACAGTATCCAAGTATGAGCAATCCAATTAATCTGCTGGAAACTGAAGGCTTTCAGAACAGAAAAGATCGTTATGCAGTGGCAGGAAGCCATTAGGAAGAAGCCAAGGCCTGCAACTAACAAAATGCCTTTTCTATCCCCACAATTGGGATACAATTTGCAGACATAAAGGAAGTCATTGCTTTATGTTCAGGTAGTCTTTTATTACGGAAAATTGTTTCTCAGATTGCCTGTTCCAAATATGGTTTTAAAGTTTATACCAGAACTCAGAAGAGCAGTTTTACCAACAAAGATGTTCCCAAGATCCAGTTCAATATCTCTGGAATTTTTTGAAACCCTGATGCTTCGAACACTCTTCTCTATAGTTGTAATATAGATCTGATGCAATTAAGGTGGCTTTCTTCATTCTATGCTTTCATGGTTTACATTTGGAACTCCCATCCCAAATGGCCAATTATTTAGGCTTCTATCCTGATTCAAACAGTTCAACTCTGAGTGACTTATTCCAATGGCTTACAAAAATAGGAGTTAAGGTACAAATTACTACAGTCAAATATACCTTTTCCAGGGACAAAGTTTATATGTTAATGTAGACTGACTAAGGTGTCAGCATTCAGCTGAGCAATAATGGTTCAAATACGAATCTTCAGAATTAAGGTAAATACTCATTTTTGCTTACTTATCTAGTGTCAGTGGTCGGATTCAAATAATTTTAACAACCGGTTCACCCAGGGTCAAGTTGGCTGTCATGGGAGGCATGGTTCATCCCCGTCCTCCAGCTCTGCCGCACATGCAGGATGAGCGTCCTGCGATGGCCAATCTGACTCTGGACAAACCAGTTATTAAATTACCCCCCCCCCCCCCCC